>OX421945.2:21282825-21807172 GCA_949128155.2 Xanthia icteritia
CTGGAACAATTTAAAATTTGTGGCTTTTTACTTTGTTGTGAATAGCTCTGGGCTTTGTCAAGTTAGTCTTAAGACTTAAATACGTTCACATAGCTACAAAGTAATTAACTACGCCGCGCCGCCGCCGCCGTATTCTCGTAACGGGCCGAACACATCCAGTGACCTAAGCCTAAATTCGATTTTTGTATAAAAAGCTACCGGCTATTTCTGACTAGTCGGTAGCAAAGCAAATACTTTGTTTTTTTTCTGCTTAACTAAAACCTCCATAGGAAGTAAAGTTGTTTTTTGTAACTTCAGACAGCATTATTTTTTATGCAAATTAACTACAAAGCCGAGGCTAAATAGTATTAGTTAATTCTACGATCCTTTATGTTATTTAAAAAATCCAAGTCCCTTACAAATACCCCTTAATTTTTTATTATTAAGCAGAACCGGCGATATTAAATTTTATGTTGCAAAGGGGATTCCGAACACATTGTGAGAGAACGGCTCAAATTATAGTCACAACAATAACATTAAAGTGCTGTGTGCACACTGCACGCGGGGCCCGAGCCGAGTCGAGCGCCGCCGAGCCGAGGCCGAGTGTAAAATCGAATGTAATTAAAAACCTCGTCGAGATTACTGCCATTGTCGAGCGCTGAACGCTTCATGTGGAATAGCCTATTATCGAAAATGCCCTACAAAAAATAACAAAAGCGATCACGATGCGCGGCGTTATGAAATGAATGAAACGGAACGAGGGGGGTGCAGCGAGGTAGGGGGGGGGGGTTAGAGGGGGCAGGCAGACGAGCGCAAACATTAATGGCACCGAGTCTGTATAGTGTATCGATTCATTTCGTTTTTCTATTAGGCGCCGTCAGAGGCAGCTGACGCGGGCGCCAGCCGCGGCAGGGGGCGCCCGAGTCGCCGGTACTGCGAGCTGCACACCGCACGGCACACTCCACCTAACTGCAGTTGTTATTCAAGGCTCGCTTGCAAATTACCTGCCTCCCATTTATAAACGAGCAAGTTGGAACTTTTGAACACGGTCATTTGTTTTTCTGGGTAAACGAGTAAACGACTAGTAAATTACTGTATTTTGTTAACAAGTACTGTAGTAACTAGTTTGCCGTCGAAATTGTACCTAAACTGACCAATTTGGAAAGTTTTGAGGCGACAGCAATCTCGCAACACTAGCGCCGACGGACGAGTTCGTGACGCCAGCAAAAATACCCCTCTGGCTAGTGAAGGAGGGTCAAAAACCTCTCATACCCGGCGTGGTGATAATATTCGCCACTTTGCAAACCAGTGTAAAAATCTGGTTGCGTAATATATAGATTCTTGCTTTTTCATTCGTGAATTGGCCATGTAACACATCCTTGGCACTACAATGACCCACGGATATGATGATAGGCAGAAGCCTCTGTTTTAAACCAATAAACCAATCTGCTATAATCAATCCGTTTGCTGAACAATTAAGACAACGTCCCCTCTGGTCGTTCGCTGCGAGGGCCTTGTTCAGAGGATGTTCGCAGTGTACGCGAATGTTTAGCTAGTACAGTGTAGCACTTGACGCCGCCACCACATAGTGGGGCCGTTGACCTCCGCGACGGTGAACATACTCTAGTAGTCTAACTACCCACATAGAACTGAAATTAGTAGTATACGGGCTTCACTCCTTTGTACAAGTTCAAAGGTCTAACAAGTACACTTATTATGAACGCGCACAATAACCGCTAGGGTGGTACTATCAAGTATCGACACTATCGACACTTCTACTCTGCCTTCATCACAGAGCGGCACGATGTCGACGTTATGTATGATCCACACGGTAGCTCTTTATCTTGACGAGCAAACCGCGAATAGTCTACGTCTCTAGGGCATCCACAATAATAACTTTTTATCAGACCCCTGTTTCATACACATAAGTTTGATTTTATTTAATACTTAATATAACTTCTATTCCAATTCTACTATTAAGTAGTGGGAGGCTCTACCAGTACTAAGCTTTGCAAACAAGGTTGGATTATTAATTTAGTCCACCTTACAGCCTTTACCAGTGACGTGCGGCAAGATATACATAGAGAGGTGTTCATGTAAAGTACACAACATAATTACA
The DNA here is from genome assembly GCA_949128155.2 of Xanthia icteritia. Lineage (NCBI taxonomy): Eukaryota > Metazoa > Arthropoda > Insecta > Lepidoptera > Noctuidae > Xanthia > Xanthia icteritia. Next base: position 21,284,924 of record OX421945.2, read on the forward strand.
TTGTAACGGCGCCATTTGTCTATCTAACGATGTATGACATACCAAGTGCGTCACTTGATCCAATATTTGTCTAAACTAACAAAGGGTTCCCAGCGCTTCGGCCACTACAGCTCCTGTTGTCATAAGCGTTTAAGCGTTAAAACTGTGTCGATATTCTTTGGCAAGAGAATGTAGTTTAATTGAAAGTTGTCTCCTTTGCATAGCTGAGCCGGTGACAGACGTTCAAACAGCTTCACAATCCCACTTTAATTTATCACGAAATGTTGACACCGAATAGGGTTCGACAATGCGCACCGCTGAAACACCTACCACGAGCTTATGAACCCGGAGTTATAATTTACTACATAATCCATTACTGTTTATGTTCCACATTTCCTACAACTTTCCCACCAGAATCAGCAATGGACGCAAAAGTATTGTTTAGGGCGGTTTTCGGAACAATTCTTGGTGGCTGGTCGGCTAGGGCTCGATTCAAGTCCACAAAGCCTTACTTACACAAAAAATAAATAAAAACCTCCTTTCATCTGGGATTGACGTCGCACCGGCTTTGATGGGAGCCTGTTATTATAAGTTACCAACTTGTTATTTATAAATCGGCGGGATAATGGCCGCCCTGTCAAACTCCACATTCATTATAATATCATGTACAGAACTGTAGCAAAGATGATCATTGTGTTGTGCTGCTGACTGGACCGGCGAGGGAGAGAGGCTCCCCTCTCTTGTTACACAAATAAGTAGCTACATTATGTACTTTTTACTTTCACATTTAATCACGAGACTGATACTTTTATCTGAATCCGACACCGACCAGTAACTGTGTCATTGAAAACAGATTAAACTGGAACCTTACAGTATGAACAATGAAAATCAGTTTTGTTATTCGTATTGTTGTTTATTTATAGGAGGAGACAGGCAGGCAGCTATAGAAAGCCAATATCTGGAGCGGTAGGCAGGTCCCAGCTGCCTGCGCTAGTTGGCGCCAGACGTTCTAATCTCAGATTAAATTCATCATTTCTGAAGGGCTCACAGACGGGCCTCAGTAATCCTTCAAAACTCTGTACTTATGTAAATGCGGCACAATACGTCCATTTGCGTTGAAAAGCTCAGCGCGTCAGGGGACAGCGCTGCTCTGGAACACAGCGCAACCGACGGTAGCTTCGAAGAATAATAGAAATGAAATCATACGTAACGTTTGACAAAAGCATATTTACCTATAAATGGTTTTGCACGAAGGTTCTGTGGCGAGTAGCATGTACTCGTGCGGGGACAGCGACGGCCGGAGGACGGCGGCTCTCATCACCGCCCACTCCACAACTCCACGTGTCACGTGACAGTCGGGATAAACAATTAACGAAAACATTCGTTAGAAGCATTTCATTGTCCCTGATTCGGTAATGAGTTCCGTTTATTGGTGTTTTGGAAACAACTGTCATCGGGTGAGGCGATGATTTCTTTGTGAATTAGTTATCATGACGTGTCGCATACGTTTTTTTCAGTCTTAATAGATACCTACGTATTTCTTAGTAAGGACATTTAGATTTCTCTAGGAAATCATCAATTTAATCGGTTTCTTAATATTAATATGTTGATGTTGTTGATGTAATTTGTTTGAAGGATTTCCTGCTGTTTTAGGTTGAGTGACGTCACCGACGCTACATATTTAGTGCAGTGCATTAATGGTCGGAACATGGGAGTGCTGCACTGCTATCCCCACCACTTTTTATAAACACTATTTACTAAAAGTTAGTCTAAAGTCTAAACTTTGTGTTTATGTGTGGTATTTAGTATTTAGTAAAGCTACGAGCGGAATGCGCTCTGTATTATTCAGAGTTAACCGCGCGTCGATAGCGCTGTTAAGACAATTAAACCTTGTTCTTTAATCTAACAATTAAATACGTTCGTTTAAAAGCGAGGTTTCACCGGAGCAAATGGCGAATATTTTCGATAAAGCTGTACAATGATGAAATCCCTGCAGGGAGTGCAGAACGTGCAGTGTACCTGGCAGAGGAGAGCAATCAATATTGCTGCCAGCGTCATGTTCCTCGCTGAGCACACGTCGCTATATCAGCTTTACTACCGCTAAAATCATACAACAGAAGGTCTGTTATCATAATATATAATACTAAACTTTAGAGAAATTGTGGTGACTCCTCCGCAAAAGCCGCAAATCAAGAGTAGACGCGAGAGTCCGGACCAAACCGCATGCAATCTGTCTGCAACTGTTGTCGCATTTAATTACAACTGGGGTGCAAGGGTTTAGTTACCCTTAAATATTTCGCATTCGTAACGCAGACCATAGTTATTTTTGCGTCGTTTTGCATAGGTACCTATTGTGCGTGTTTACATACGGATCAGACTTTTCTGCCCTACATTGAATTTTCTATATACCACCACACTAGCACCGGATAACTTTCTTCCGGTTCTAGCAACTTCTAATCTAATAAGTGGTATGAACGCTTATGTTTAAGTATAAATATTTATTAAGAGATGGCACTTCTACATGTTAACGTCGCGTGACTTGGTCTCACGTCACGACTCAACAGTCACCTCTCAAGTTTCATCCACACGCTCAGCCTGCCTCATGCCTCGCCCGCTCGCCTCGCCCGCTCGCCTCGCCTGCTCGCCTGCTCGCCTTGTTCAAAAGCCTGTCTGTTTCAATTTATTGCCCGCACTCAGCTATCTTGAAATGAAGTTTTCATTTGATTGATCACGACCAAGTTCGTGCAATGTTTCATTCATGAGCATATCTACGTTTTTTAAATTCAAAACCTTCTGCGCGGCTTGCAGTCTGGACCGGACGTCCTCGGGGCTGGGAGCGGCGGGCTGCGGGGGGCTAATGGCTTCTATGACTTGTATAATTGGTGACGATAAAAATATCCCGATTGTCGTCAAAGTTTGCCGCCCCCAGCTTGTTGTTCTCAAGTGAAGCGTGTTGTTGATTCAGCGTCCATTGTCACAAACAGAATAATGGTCGCTTATAAAATTCCGATGAAATATTGATATCGGTTTAAGGCCGCAGCCCCTCTCATGTTCTGCGGCGCGCCCCGGCCGGCGCCCGCTGGTCGCCCGAGCCCCGACGATCAAGTGACTGGAATACCATCAGGTAAACAGGCTATATCAATATTTTCGTAGAAAACATCAAACTGAACGATATTGGTTACGCAATACGCATAAAATAAGTATGTACTTGTGTGCGATGTTATGAAATAAAGCACGTTATGGGGATATAAAGCGCTATTACTGTATTTTATGGTATTTTTATGCAGCCAAGTATGCCGGGCACCTAATGTATGAATAGTCTATTTTTCCATTCCGTTTATAGCCTCGTCTTCATAAAGTTTGCAATGGCTGGTATCGAGCGACCCACTTCCACCTCTGGCCACGTCCACGAGAACCGACTCTCCGCCGACAGCTGCACACAACAACATTCATATTCCGTGATATATTGTAGCTGTCGCACTCAATCGCTGCACTTATTTATTATCTTATTATTAGGGAAAAAACTCTCTACAACCGGCAGCAATCTCGTATTCTTGTTTCTACGGCGCGGAACAAAAAAGCAGTAATTTTAATGGCTCCCCGAAGTGCTCGAGCACTAAACGGGAACAAAAGAGCACCCCAATTCGGCACTGCGCGGTTCTGGAAGTAAATTGCTTGTTTTTTGTGCGAAAATGTTGGCGGCACCGGCACAGCGCACAATGGCTCATTATAGTGCGCTCCCCGGGCTCACCGCCACCGCCGCCGCCTGGCCGCGCCTGCCCGCTCGCCACGCCAGCCAGCCCGGCCGCGACACTGCGCTCTGCCTAAACCACTTTACGACTTTTCTTTTACGATTGACAATTAAAATGTCGGCTAACGACTTAACTTCGAGCGAGCATAAAAATGTTTTCGAAGATTTTTAGCGAAGATTCTTTGAATTTTCTTGATTCAAAGTCGTTATAGTTGATCGTCACACTCGCACACAAACACAATATAGTAATAATATATCCATAAGTTGGCGAAAAACACCACGTAATCGAATAAGGCGTGATAACCGTCATCAAATTACCTGGTAGTGGAGGCTTCGGACGCTGAAATCAAAAACTGAAACTGACACCAGTGAAGAAGATGGGGCAATATAAAATATCAGTGGAGTAACACTCTAGTTTTAATGTAAATCGATAAAGTATTTATTTATGTGTCCGCTGGGTTGTGAACACGATGACCAATCAAACTGGTAACTCGTGGAAGAGCTCGGCGATTTGGTTATTAACCCAAAAACGTGAACGGTTTAGGAAGTCACCCGGGCGAGGCCGTACGACCGGTCCGGAGAAACGCACCCGTGACTAATGTTTTGATTACTCAATATCCGAGCGGTGACGGCGACGCTAAACAAACATTTGATGGAGGTATTAGCTACCGACTATTCTGCGTCGTAACTACCATCTGAGTAATAGGTACATATTGATAATTTGTCATTTACTTTAAGGAAACTATTAAGGTTGTGTTAGTAGACTGATATAACTCATTACTCATTCATTAATCAGGGGCGACAACTATATATGAATCCGAAGGTTATTTACAAAAACATGGTTTCAAATCACTGAATAAACATTGCCAGCCACAAAGATGAAGCAGCACACAGATATAGTCACCGCACAAAATATTGACACGCCAATGAAAAGTAGTCCCGCATGAATTCAGACATAAAATGTGCTTTTAAATTCGCTATATTAGACATCTCGCTAGTGCGCCCGCTCGGTGCATATAGAATTCCGTCAGTAGGCACGGGTATCTGTAAGGCACCTACACGGTCCGCAAGTCACGGGAGAAGCAGGTGATTTACTTCAGGTTCTCCTTTATCCGACGAATCTTACTTGGCCCATCTTCATCCACCGCAGGTATATCTTTGTCAGTTTGAGCTATTGAATAATCTCTTGCAGAACAGGAAGCTACAGGCACTCAGTGGCGTAATAAGCTTGTCTGAGGCTGGGGCCCCGATATCCAGAAAAGTTTAAGAAGTAGGAGAATGTAGTTTGCGAAGCGAGCTCGAAAATTTGAGTACCCCGCTTCGGAAAAATTTGGTTTTCTTTTGACCATTAATAAAGCATTAGGATTTACTTCGTCGACTTATGCAGAACATTTTGAGTATTAGAAGAACATAGGACGGTAGAGCGAGCTCGAAAATTTTAGGGGGGCTCGGACTTGCTAGTTTATCTTTCGACCATTCTGACACATATAGGAGATACTTTGTTGACTTATGCAAGAAAGCGAGAATGCAGGAGGCAAGAGCTAGCGAAGCGAGTTCAAAATTTTTTTACCCCGCCTCGGAAGGGTTAGAATCTCTTTACACCATTATTAAAAGAAATAGGAGATATTTTGTCCACTTGTGAATTTGAATATTAGAAAAACAGAGATGGTAGAGCAAGCTCGGCTTTAGCATGCCGCCTCCGTAAGGTTTTCTTTTGACCATTCATACAGAAATAGGAGTTACGTAGTCGACTTATACAAAACAATATAAGAAACAGTTGACTGTAGGTTAGAAGAGAAAGCGGAGCGAGCTCGAAAATTTTGGCGCCTGACGTTTATATTTTGCCTCCAACTCCAACTTGGTAATTTCTGCGCCCCTGCAGGTTCTGCACCCTGTGCCTGGGCACTTCTGGCACCACCCTAGTTATGGCACTGGCCTTCTTAGGCACGGCAGCTGCTTGCGAACATAGCCGCACGAATCAGTTCGTGGTACTCGCGGGAGATACATTATGTACAATATCATTGTCTTTATATCTGCTGATGCTCGTGATAACTGCGGCTAATAGGTACGGACGGCGCACGTTATCTATCATCTCAGATCCCATCTACAGAGAACAGTGAGAGAGCGGCGTCACATAACAGATAAGCAAAGAAGCGTAACTCGACACAACGAGAGACAACAGTGCAAGCACACTCGCGACTACCACTCATTTGAAGTTGGCACTCACATAGTTTGAGAATGCCGTATGAGCGCGTCTAGAGTTTCGGTATGGTGTTTTTCGGTCTTTTCATGGAGCTGACCTTCTGCACCCATCTTCTTCGTGTCAGTGAGCGAGCTGCGCCTGCGAGCCGGCACGACGGCGACGTCACGGCAACCACCGCGATTGTCTGCGGCGGCCATTGTGCAGCGCCCATATTTCACACACGCACTCATTTCCCCACAAAGAAGTGAAATATCGATTTATGGAATACCAGCAAAGCGATCACGAACAATTGTTGCACCTTGAGACACCATACGGGTAGAGAGCGTAGAGACAAGTAAATAACATTAACTTATCGAGGTGGAGCTAATCTCTTTTCTATGGCATAGAAATAACATTGGATCTCTCATAAAATATGTCCAACGCCATGTCGACATGATATGAATATGATACACTGTTCAAAACAAATTCGAAACGTTGTTAGTAGGTCCCTCCATACATATAATTTACGGTGAGGTGGAAGGTCGTGTGCCTTCCCCAGTATAAATGTTTGAATCGAAATAATATCATCTAGATTTTGTAGTAGGTACATACATCAGGTTATTGAAATGATGTCTAGTGGCTCTTAATACATAAGCATGGTGGGTATTTCATACATGACCTAGCACAGATGTGTCTGGTATTGCGTGAATAATATACTTAAGGAGTCTATTGTATCGACCGTATCACTCGCACATCTCAGCAGGCATCGAACCCGCATCCATCTGGCTTCGTTATAGCGTCGCATACGTCACTCGTCAGGATCGTGGCGTGGCATTAAATTAAATTAATACTTCATTCTATCACAGGTTGGAAAAAATATATATTTAACGTAAAACCAGTATTTAATTAATAGACCAGAAAACCCATTTTCAACAGGGTATCTCGATACACCACAATTCCGAAGGAGTCGTTGAATCCCTCGAAGTGATGAGGATGAGCGTCCTCGTGCCGCTTATGAACTAAAATCGTGGCATCGTTACCGTTCAGAGTAGATAATAATATTGCGGCCAAGTCCCTAGTCCCACTGCCAAAGCTGAGCCAACTAAAAACTTAAAGCGCTGCATGCTTTTATAGCTCACTCGCTTTTCAACCGTATTTTTGCTTCGTAAGTCCGTCATCTTACCATTATTGTGTGTGTAGGCTTGTTTTCTTTGTTTTGTTTTTGCTGCCTGTCGGCCAGCCTGCCGGTCTGCCCACTCCTCGAGGCCGCGCGTCACACTCACTCCGGTTACTTGAGACCACGGCGCAGTGTGCGCGCGCGACGTGTGGGATGGACGAACATGCCATGTGTTCCGACTTTAGCTCAGCCAACCACACGTCCATGGTGGTTACAATTACACAGTGACAACAACTTTGTGTCGTAGCACTAAAGACGCTTTTCGTAGATCAAGTGTGCAGTCCGCACGTACGTGGACGTACACTTACAATTTAGACAGGTCAATAAGATTGATTGAGAGTTCATGAAGTCTTCGCTTTATTGATGTCGATTACAGCTCGAACTATTATTAATAAGTAACGATTACTGTGATCAAATTGACAGCTCACAAACATTATGATCGTTTCTCATCAGTCATCACGCGGTTTTTTTATTAAATCAGGATCTGTTACCTGAATATAATATTTGTCTCGCGTCGCTGTGCGTTGAAATCACTTTTAATAAGCATCATCAGTATACACGCTATCTTTTAATCAGTAATAGGATACAAACGACAGAGCATCGCCGTCGGCTGTCACTGCACTGGAGACAGAAGGTCCAGCGTTATGTATAGTCGGAGCGAAACAATGATGTTTGCAGCTCCAACCAAACTGAGGTAAGAAAATTATATTTTGCCAGGAAAAATAGTTAGCTTTATTCTGCTAAAGTATCTAGTGATGTCCAGAAACAACGGATAGTTGCTGACCACTAAGTGAAACAGCTGAAGAAGCCGAGCGGCGAGTCGCCTCTCGCGGGACTGGTTCTTCAATCCGGGTTGAGCGGAATGGACTTACTGTGAGCACTTTTTGTTATGTTCCTGATATTATAAAATTCTTTGTGCTTATAAGCCTAACCCCCGGGCCCTGCACGCTGCAGGCGCGGCAAGTCGGGCACGTCCGCACCGCACCGCTCCACCCCGCACCGCTCCGCTCCTCACCGAGCTGAGCCGCAGCCGCAGGCACTATATCACAAATCTGCAGTAATTGCGCCGTCGCCGTCGCCGACATGCGCCGATCCACGTCAAAGCAAAGCCCCCGGACCAGCCCGAGCCGTGCGGCTCTTTCCATTACAACACACTCTAAGCTTCCATCAAAGTTGCTAAGCGAAAAAATATTATCTCCTAACGAGAGATAGCACAGTGTCCCTCTCTCCCTCTGTGTCGCGCTGTGTCGGCGATGAAGCTCCTTCGTAATGGGGGATACGGAGAGTTCATGTGTATTACGTTACGAGATAATTAATTCTGCAATATGTTATGCGGGATTTATCGTGAGTAGGTAAATAAAGCTGATATAAATAACCAGCGAATTTAACGAGGTCGAATGGGCAGTTTTGTTTCAATGTGAGTGGAAGTAAGACTGCTGGGTTTACGAAATTAATTAATAATAAATTACAATTTTATCCAAAGAAATAACATATTTTTCCTTATTTTCGTTGTGTTGGCCCTTGGGACAACTTCCTGTAAATATCATAAAAACAAGGCTTTAGTTAACTTATCTCCAAGAACTTTCCGTAATCTGTATCGAGACTTCGAGAGAGGTTAACTAAAAGTAGGGATGTAACGATACCGATACCGATGATTGTAGCAAATAATCAGCGATACCGAAAGTGATGCCGATATCGATGGCTTACTAGAGAATAAATCAAATCAATAATGAAGTGTACATACTTCATTAAGTATTTACTTATTTTTTTGTATTTCGGGCACAAGTTTTTAATAGTGCGATGATGTCCTCACTTCTGTGTGAATAAACAGAATCGATGGTAACGTGAAACAGGCACGAAACAATACATCGATCAGCCAACGCTTAGCAAACTGCTAACACTGCCGTTTGCCGTGTTGCCGTGCCATGTCGCTGAGCATGCGCCGCGCAGCTCTCCCCGTCAGTCCCGCCTGCGACGGAGCGACTGTGTTTTGCGCGCTTTTCGAACTTTTTGATATCGGTTATATATAATCGGCGATGCCGATATATTGGCATCGGAATCGGAACACCCCTAACGAAAAATAAAAAGTAGGTACTGGGAATAGTATGAAAAATAGCAATTTTCCAAAACCAGGTGAAATATAATCAAGTCTTAGTACTGAGGAACTAGTTCTTCGATAACTCAAACTCAAAGCATTTATTTCAAATAAACCAATTACAGGCACTTTTGAATAGTCAAGGGGTCGGTCAGTCAGAAATATGAAGCTAGTCGCCCATTCCAAAGCGTAGTAGGTACCTATGGAGAAGAACGGGCAAGAAACTCCACGGACACTCTTTTAAATAAAATAAGATGGTTACATAATATTGGTTACATCATTCAAGTTGAAGTTATACATGTGAGAACGATGCAAAACATTAAAAGCGTCCGTTAGAAATAAAAATATAAATTAAATTAAAATCGCCGTGGCAGCTAAGAGATGACCAGTCCCTACTGACGGCGCCCGTTCACGAACATGACGCATGGATTAGCACCATTCAGCTCAACCATTTTGAAGGGAGCTAAATGATCCAACACATGCGCCACCGCCAGCGAGACATTAGAGTGAGCATGACATACTCTCAGCCGCCAGGGCACATTCAAGTCAATGAAAGACATACTCAGTACCTAAATGGTAGCTTTATAGTCGGTACATAGTGCCCACACGTGTGCCATGCAATTATACAATGCTAAGACATTGAATTTATACAATGCAAAAAAGGTTTTAAAATCTTCAGCAGCTCCAACGGTATTTTCAAATGCTAATCAATTAGTTTATGCTTGTGGAGCAGGACCAGCGTTGAGCCAAGCATTTTTATCAGCGATGTAATCCCCCAACTTATAATATGCTTGGCTGCATAGTGTGCGTTTAATACAAGATTTAAATTTCGTTTCATTCAGTTGAAGTATGTGGGGAGGTATTTTATTGTAACATTTTAAACAGTACCCCAAGAAAGATGAGTCCACTTTAGCCAACCTGAAACCCGGTTGAACTAATTGGTCCCTATTCCTAGTGATATAATTGTGTTTTGCACCTCTTTTACTAAAAAGATGTAGATTTTTCCTTACGTACATGATGTTTTCATAAATATATTGACAAGGTACCGTCATGATGTTAATATCTTTAAACTGTTCCCTTAGAGAGTCGCGCCTGCGGAGGCCATAGATGGCTCTAATGGCTCTTTTCTGCAGAATAAAAATAGACTCGATGTCTGCAGCCCGTCCCCATAGTAGAATACCGTACGACATAATACTATGAAAGTAACTAAAATAGACTAGTCTCGCGGTATCTACATCAGTAAATTGACGGATTTTTCTTACAGCAAATGCTGCTGAACTTAGCCGTCCTGAAAGGGATGTTAAATGAGGACCCCATTGAAGCCTTGAGTCGAGCGTGATCCCCAGGAAAACAGTTTTATCGACGAATTCTAGTTTCTCTTGATTCAATACTATCTCACAATGACTACTTTTGACATTTGGTAAAGAAAATCTTATGCACTTATATATTATATATATATGCACGATACAGAGATATGTCCTCAAAAAAGTGTAACATACATAACTCATTTATGACAGCGGCAGCGGCTGAAACCGGCCCGCGCCTGCGCGAGAGAACACGCCGTGACGACACAGACACGCACACGGACACGTGTACCACGTGTACACGAATAGCCAGCAACGGAAGTCGAATGACACTTCAGTTTTAAATCAGTAACCGGAACAAAAATTTGATTTAAATAGTACAAACTCTTAGCGTAACACATGAATTGCTGAAAACTACTGAAAAGCAATGTGTCGAATAATTCAGGGTCAATCAATTTAGATGACTTTTATTAAGTTGATCGATTTTCGTTGCGGACCGTACATACATGCACAGAGACACGACAAGCAGGCGATCGTAGGGAGGTCAAGTAGATAATGTCTGCGCCCCGCGCCCCGTGGCTCGTGGCTCGTGGCTCGCGGCTCGCGGCTCGCGGGCAAGTTTTTGGCTGCGCGATAAATCCGCCACACGTCTATACAGACACGAACAACATTTTTATCAGATAATGTTTGTACCGGGTGATGTTGCCAAGATATCCCAGATGACATGAATTAATGTTGCAGTCGACATCTGAAACATCGACATCTTATTCCAACAACTTGTCAACATTATGATTTCCATTTAATTTGTTTCAAATTAAAATTGCCCTCATAGGTATGCGTCCTTAAAGGTATGCTATAACAAAAACGATCTGTTTTTCGGAAACAATAGCGATTAATTATTAGTCATTAATTGTATCTTAGTTCCGTCATAATTTCATCGGTATAGTTTCTTCTATACCTACCGACGAAATAATGATGTTCTTTTTTCCAAATTTTCCGCGTCTTCTTCTTGTTCAACCAAATCCGCATATTCGTTTGCTGATAACACATTGTAATGAGAAGACTTTTTGTTTTTACTCTGCAAAATTTCCTCCAAAAACTTTTCTCTCCACAGCTTTTGATTGGCTTGTCGACTACACGAAGGCTCATCCATGATAAAACGCCTTACAATAATTATACTAGGATTATAATAAAATGTTTTAAATGCAACCAGTAACTTAACACGCGCACTCGTCGATGCAAAATACCGTTCAAATCAACGAACAGGGCGAGCGAAGAGGGGTTGAGGATATGATTCGGGGATTCTCCATTCGCACAGGCAGCGACAGGCGTTCCGACTAGGTAAAATAAGTTTAGACTAGGACGTACCAGTTTATCCTAAAGCATGTAAATTCTAACTAGGATAAACCGATTCGACCTAGGCTAAACTGGTTTATCCTATCGGTAACAGGATGAACCAGTTTGGCCTAGGCGATACTGATTTGTGCTGTGCTCGTGTGTAAAGAGAACTGGTTTGGCCTAGGCGAAACTAGTTCATCCGAAAATCGGGTTTGGCCGGTAACATATGCACACAGTACATTTCCGATAACAAATAATTCATTGCCGCCATATAATTTAATTTGTTTTAATTAAAGCTCCTGTTTTAAATTTCTAATTAGGTAATCTTGTTTTCCCTCCAGATAACGCCGCAGAATGTATTATTACGCTCTGTTTCCTTCCCTGCACTACAGGCTACATAATCATGACCAGCTCAGCATCGTCCTCTTGCCCTTACCCCAGCTCATTTGGTGTGTACAGCATGTCTTCTTCCTCTATACATCTAACTTGTCAGCCATCATCTCAGTAGTCGCACAAACCCGTCACCTTTCATTCATGCCTGTATTGTTTCTTTGCTCATCCTCTGCTCTTCAGTCCCTCACACGACCAGCTGCTACTGAACGTATATCTGGAACCAATGCTGCACGTCCTGCCCCCGGCGATGGCCACACATGGCACAATACACATTCAATGCTCTTTCTTCGACTCTTCTATTGTTCAGCTTATCTCCGAAATATGTGTAATCTGTGACGTCATAATATGACTTCGTTATTTCCGGCAGTGAATTAGAATAGTACATCCAGCGCAGCGAGGGTTATGATATCCAAAAATGACGATGGGAAAGGTAATATTATATTCTTTATGAATGAATTACAATGACACTGCAATAATACAATATTTCAACAAATAGCAATTTAGTAGGAGATCAATGTTCACTAATTTACGGACATCCGCTGATATATAAGACATCCTACCTCTCTCATAGGTAAACAAAGTAAATATTTCATTAAATGAAACATTACCTGGAACCACGTGTGATAGTTTGTATTCGGTAGACAATTACAAATTCATAGTTGCATGTCATGACGTGATACTCAATTGGTTTCCTGTAAGTATTAATTTCATACTACCGATGACACACCGCAAAGAAACTTCTGCCAGCCTTCAATCAACCAAAGAATAGTTCAATGAATCAATCGTAGTTATATACACTTATTATAATTCTTGACTAACGTTTGTATTGTTCAATGGAGTATTATTGATTATATTTGAATTACTGAATTATCTTTAATCTATTCTTATTCTCATAATATCCCTCCCTAAAGTATCCATTGGGTAAAAGTATCATATTAGGTATCTCGCTATATTAGGCCATCAGCGTCGTTAGGACATCTCTGTATCATATTAGCTATCTCTTCAGTCAGGTCGGGCTCGCCGCGTGCGTCATAGGCACATCGTCAACAACAAACTTCGTTAACATCGTCATAGGCACTCGAGCCTCGGTCCGTACTTAGCAGCCGGAGCGGTCATCAGCGTCGTTAGGACACATCTCTCAGGGTCGTTCACTAGGAGCTGTGGCAGGTGAAGGTATGCTCAACAGTGGCCTTAGCGTGAGGAGAATACTTGATGAGAATACGGCTCAACTTAATTAAACACTCGAAGAACATAATATCCTATCAATTTTGCACTTTGCTTTTTACAACTTTCGAGCCATATTTTCTAATGAACTAGGTGACCGTAATTCTAATCACTAGTACAGTTACTGTAACCGTATGTCTCCTCCTACCTAGTCCTGACCTGCCACAACGCTGACGTCATTCGATACACAACACTGTCGGCCCCGCAACTCCGCACCGCAACGACCACGCTCCACTGAAGACAGTTGGCCACAATGGCCACGCGGCTCTACTCAAAACAACGTCTAAATGCGGCGGTCTCTGACGTCACTGCAACGACCAATCAACAGTCCGCTGGTATTTATGGATAAATTTATCCAACCCGTTTGTTCAAATGGCAAATTTATCATAATAGCTTAGCGATGCCTGTCCCTGACGTACTCTCAACTCAGCTTTGTACAAATTCCCATCAGATGGATTGTAATAAATACCGCGTTATGTATGACTGATACGCCAGATGTACGTGACGTGAGGGGAGAATTATTTTTATAATAAACTGATTACGTTGGTGTAAATACGAGGGACAATAGCTGCACGCGGGGACCCGACTCCCGGGCGAAGGTCGCCGGTTCACTTCTGGCTAGTTGTATTGTTAGATGCATTTCTTGTGAAGCCTAATTGAAAGGATAAGGGAGAGCTGAATTGTTAAAGTTGTGAACTACACAATTACACATTGTTAGTCAGCGTTCAATTATAAAACGTATTTTCAGTCGATCTATTTTGTGTCGGAATCACACACAATGCATATTAACGGCGATCGTCGACATTTGAATATTTCACCGAGCGATGTACCTATTGTTGATTACACGGCAGGAAGACGCCAGCAAACATACGAGTGGAACAAAAAGCTAAAACAATGATATTGACGTCACCTTGAATTAGTTATCTGTGACCTGTCTGACACCCCCTCCCCTCTCCTCACCTCGGGCACCATTGTGTCAAAACGTTCGGATTCCGGGAGCGTTGCATGGCGCCGCCATTGTAACCCGAGCCCTAGGGACAACATACTAGCACTCGTTAATACTGTTATACATGTGAAGGGTAGCCTGTCCCAAGACGATACTCTAACGTAACCTGTATTTGACGATGAAGTAGGTAGACAGCGATGGTATTGTCAATTCTGTTTGTCGATAAGGCTTACTTGCACAAATCCTCAGATGACGTGAAAGTTTCCGAGTCAGACGTGGGTTGTAGGTTGGTTTATTAATGTTATTGTTTTGATGACATTATTTGATTTTATTTGTTTTAGTTTCATTGTATTTGATCTTATTTTGTTTTATTTGAATATTTCTATTATATTTGGTAATGGGTGTTATTTACCTGAAATAAATGAATTTATGTATTATTAATTATAAAGTCGAGGGATACATAGGGAGTTTCACTTCGTAGCATGGGATTACAAAAAAAAACTGACTTCCAAAAAAAACACGAGGTAGGTAATGAAAAATTACTTTATTTTCGGAAGTTGGTCTTTGAATTTTTATTTTCGTTTTTAAAGTTAAATTTAAAGTTATTTTTCACTTTGTAGTGTATTTTATGTTTTAAAGTTTTTATTTTTCACTTTTTAGTTATGGTACCTACCCCACACAAATTCGAATACCACTACCTGCTATGTAAATAACAGTAATAGGAACTTATTATAACAAACTAAGACTAAGTGGAAAAAATATGTATTATGGAAGCTAACTCATAATATAATAATGTATATGGGACCTCTGAAGTATGACCTACCAAACAAAAAAAGAATCATCAAAATCAAATCCTCTTTTTTGAAGTCGGTTAAAAACAACGAGAGCGAAACCATCGTAACCGCGCACGCTGTTATTATGTAAGAGTTGCGAGTATTTTTTGTAATGAATAAGCCCAATCCACCACTTACGAACATTAGTTAAAAGATCCCATCGGGCAGGAAGCGAACCTAGCGCCTTTCTTCACATATTTGAAGCTAAATAAATAAATACTTGTGTACTTTGGACTTGTCTGCCCCAGAAGAACAGTTAGAAGTAAGTATGGAGAGTACAACACAAACTGTGTTATTGACACAGGACAGCAAACAGCTCGGAAGCCGATCCGCGGCACGAACTATAGGTTCGTTAAAGAAAGTTTTAATGTCTACAATACTCGATACATATTTATAATCGGTCAGCGCACTACGCACTCAACTGCTGTCGAACATTCAGAAGTTGGAGGTCGACGGAAACTTTACATTAGCATTCTAATGAGACAACACTTATTGTAATTATTGTATCTTTCAATAGCTTGTATTTAGGTCGTTTAGTACCTAACTATTAGACTAAGTTCTTCTAAGACATTCCTTAGACTTACTGATTCAATTTCCAATAGACTTTCTTAGCTGCGCAGTGAGGTATTTTCTGTTTGAATAGATATCAGGAACAGCTTGTGTAAACAAAACCACTGCTATTAATATGGACTTTTTGTTCAAATATCAAGCAGGTCTACCATTTATAATTCCAACCCAGTTCACTTTGAACACAATCACTTAATACCTATACGCATTATAGTCCGTGACATGAGAAACAACAGAACAACAAAGCTGAAGCAATGTCTATTGTACGACCACAAAGGGGTTACCTACTTAGTGCAGTGTCGTAAACAACAGAGCTCGTCGCCCCCCCCCCCCCCCCTGCTGCCGCCTCCCTCCACCCGCGGCGTGAGGCAGTTTCGCCAACCTCGAAAAAGAAATAAAAATAAGTGGGAGCGGAAATGAAAAGGGTCAATCTGATCTCAGGAGCCCGAGGGACTCCCCGCAGTCCCCGCCAGGCTCAGGAGCCACGAATCAATAAGGAAGCACATCTATGTATCCCCAGCCCGGAGCCACAGCCAGCCACTCGACAGCCTCTGTATTGAATGCGGCTGAACGAATTTCCTTTATATAAAAACCTTTACTAAACGTAATGCGTGAGAACGTTTCTTCATAACGACCATTAACGAATGGTTCCGGCATGACGCGAAAATTGTTAACCAGAATTTCACGGTTTGAAAGCTTGAGTCCGTTGTAATGTTGATGAGAGGCGTGGAACCGCCTGGTACCTGATGCTGGGTACCACATCTCATAATATTTAAAAGTGAACTAATTAAATAATTATAAAATACTTAATACTTAATAAAAGTAATACTACACAAAATGATGATTGCTGAAGTTTAAAATAATGTGAATACAATCATGTAAATCCAAACAAAATTCTTCGCTTGGTAGATTTAAAATTGCTAAACATGATTCGATAATTGGGCAAATTTGTAAATCGGCCACGGAGCGGGCGGGGCGCGGAGCGGGCGCGAGCTAAACGCTCCGGCAAACATTTAACATTCACAATGAAGGTATTAGCGATCGCTAACACAATGGCTGAACGTTCGAATAACTCAGGAAGAATGCCCACATGGCAGTGCATTAGCATTAGTATGAGCCGCGCGCGCCGCCTCCGGCCTGCGCCTGCGCCGACACGCGCAGGCGAGCGCAGCCACATGCTCAGCGCTCGCTGCAACATTATGATATCACCAAGTTTATCATAAAACCCCTCGCGGCGCATCTCTTACTAGAATCCATTATCCCAACCAACAGACACGACTCGCGATTGAAGTAGTTGTTATCATCTGCAGCCGTCACACACTTTCTGAGTCGTGTTGACCTTACGAAACGTCCACTAACGTCATTGTCATAACAAATCCAAGGACGGAACGTTTATCTAAATACAGTTTAATCAAAACTTTCGATTTCTCTTGAATTGCCAATATTTGTAGCTCTAACAAAAAATATTAAGTACCTTCATAGCTGACATTACAATAAGGCCCAGTTTTTTAGGGAAAGTTGTAACTTATGTATCCGATAGAGTATTTATATAAAAGTTACCTGAAGTTCACTACCTTTCGTATCTACTTTTGTATATTTAGGTACAAAAAGTGTGTCTCAGTAAGATTAGATAGATTTATTTCTCAAACCTGGGATGTTGGCGCTATTGTGACGGCCCGAGGTCCTTTGTTCGTTTTTTCTAACATTAAATAGAAAATTCCCCGCTGAGCTTTATTATCCGTAGGATCGGTACATTTAACTCAATAGTAAATTGCTTGTTGCAGATTATATACGGCAAAAAATAGATTCACATATTTCAGTGTCACGTCATGCCGGGCTGTCGGGCAGGCCGGAGCAGGCCGCCGGGCGGATTGGCTGTTTACCTTTGTACCGCGCAGTCGTGAACTGATATTGTTGCTTACGAAGGGTGCTGCTGGTATTTATTATAATATATTATTATTATTTAAACAAAACTAAAAAGGTATGAAAGAATTTTAATAACTGATTTATTCATCAATCCCGAACATGGGCTTGTGAGTTGGAGTACTTCCTTATGTCCCGATTTCAGGACACGTGTACCAGTGCAAATACTATAAGAGTTTAATGATATATCCTCATTCACATAATTAAAACAAACTGAAGTTTACAATGAATTTAGAATTTACCTGTTTACTTACAACATGCGATTTTAATACTCCGTAATTACCTTGATTTCCTGTTATTCCAATTTCAGTTGTAAAGCTCTTGTAAACAGTACTTTATCGGATTGAAAGTCTCGGATATCAGGCATTCTACGCTTGTGCTTCTAAAAGCAAATTCTGTGAGAAAAAGTAACGACAAACAATTCCCGTTCAACTTGCATACAGTCACGTTTAATGGAAGCCTGTCCCCTCATGTTATAACTTTCTGGCTAAGTGTGTTATCTCCGGCTCTAAACAAATAACTGCCAGAAAAGAGATTGAACGTCCCTCCGGCCGCGTGTGCTCGTGTCGCTTGATGGTGTATGTGTGCGAGGTGCTGGCCGTGTGTGAGTGAGCACGGCCTGCTGCGCCGTGTCCGGTTGCATGAGATCGGACGCAGCGGCCGCACCGCGTCGTATCGATGTCCCGGCGGCGGCGGCGACTGGCGGACGTGCCCTCAGTCCAACCGACGGGTACTGTTACCACATCGAGAGCAGCGATACGTTATATCCTTGCACATAGGATTAAGTTCAGTCTGCACTTCTACAGGCACTCAATCTCTTGACAACGACAATGCGAATAAAATGATCAGATTTCTTTGTAAATTGCTGAATAATTTGAAAAAAAACTCGATTACAAGTTCTTTAGTCTCGTTTGTGAAAAAAGGACAAAACAACAATATAATTCTGGACCAGTTGTGTTGTGATTGACGCAGATTTTATTAGTTGTTTGAACAACCAGTTACTACTACACCTACATACATGTCGAGAGTCGGTAACATTCGTGGTTACTTCCATACACCTCTAGTAACCGTCCGTCTTCTCAGAATAGAATTCACTTCCGTCCTAGACAGAATCATCTTCCACCACATAACTCATCCGTCTTTTCTTAGTTCTGTCTATTTTCTATAGACATATTCATACTTGCCACATGCTCGCATTCCTCCACATCAGACCAATCGGTCAGCCATCAGCTTTTCTGTCACATGCGCTACTTTCGAAATCCCTCCTATGTACTTTTAACCTCAAATGATGCCCAGGAAGTTTCACTAAACCAGCAGTAATGTAAGCCTATTTCATCCACTATTACAAAGACTCCTGCCCATCCTGTAGTTATAATCTCGGTTCTTACAACAGTTGCGGTCGCGGCAGTAATGGCCGCGCTCGTCCCGCGACCACACAAAGCGATCTTCCAACCACGTTTAACGTCGACCATGTTTCATCAGCACGCCATTTTTTACAAGGCTACGTAAAATGTTTAGCGCTTAGCAACTCAGGTAAGTTCTGACCTGAAACTATTTTAGGTGTAACCTGATCGCCGATGTGTTTGCTTGTTCACTTGACGTGAGTGAGACAGCAGCGGCGTCGTAGCTAGCGACTGGCTGCTGGCGCATGGCGGACTGGCGGATTGGCGGACTGGTGGCCTGGCGGACTGGTGGACTGGCGAACTGGCGGACTGGCGGTCTGGCGGTCTGGCGGCCTGGTGGACTGGCGGTCTGGCTGTACGCAGTTAAGTACCGACATGCGTCCGTTCCGTAAGAGCCAACCCGGTCGGCTCATGACAACATCACCCCTAATGTTTATTCCAATCATTCTTAGCTAGTGCCAACTTCAGATTAACTCAAAACAAGCCTTGTACTCTTTCTGCAGGATTCCTTCAACTTCATTTCACGGTTGGCTTTCAGATCTATGGACAAATTAGTAAAGAATATTAGTGCATTAGAGGCCTATGTGCCAATATGTGCGCCAGCTTATCTGTGCAGTGTGCTGTGTACATAGGCAGCTATCTGTAGTGGCGGACGGCTGCCAAGCGTGGTCAATTCGCCGACGGTCAATATTTGCGTCGACCAGCCGGACGTCTGGTCCGCCAGCGCATCGTGGCGTATCGTGATATTGCTGTCGCAGACCTCGCCCGCGAGCGAATACCAGTCGCATAATCTGCAGAGCTAGTTCTCTACTCAAAAACATAACGTATAAATAAAAAATCCTTTATTTCTTAACACTATGATGTACAGTACCACTATGCTTTACCATATTATCGTTTGATTATTATTAGTTCTTTCATTTCAACACCTACCTACCTGCTTTCTGTACCTTAGGTAGGTATTCAATAGTATTCTACTTCCACCTCAAATTACTAGTATTAGGTACCAATATTATGCCTAGTCGTAGTTGCACCTTTGATTTTGTAAATAAAAATAAATCAGGCTCGAACACTGCTGTTTTCATAAAAAGTTATCTAAAGTCTGTTAAGGGGACTACAGGAGTTAAACGCAAGTTTTATAATGCCTAAAAGTATTCTGATCCACTGCAGTAAACAGAATCAGATAAATATATGATATTCTTCAGGATATATGCTAGTTAGCGTGTTGAAAACATAATACAACTAATTTCTTTTAACGCTTAAAAACCATAATTATGAATTGGTTATTCAAAATTATGGTTTTTAATCGTTAAAAGAAATTAGTTGTATTAGGTTTCAATTTATTAATACATAACTGTTGGATATTGTACTGCCAGCACCGAAATATGTCAAAATGACGCGAGGCGAGAAAGGCCTTCTGGTTCGGACGTTTATGACGGTACAACTTTGCTAGTGGCTGTGTATAATTGCATAGCACATGTGTGAGCATTATGTATCTACTTTAAAGCTACCATTTACTGGTACGTCTTCCATTGAATTGAATGTGCCCTGGCGGCTGAGAGTATGTCATGCTCACTCTAATGTCTCGCTGGTGGTAGCGTGTGTGTTGATCATCAAGTTCCTTTCAAAATAGTTGAGCCAAATGGTGCTGATCCATGCGTCATGTTCGTGAACAAGCGCCGTCCGTGGGGGGGACTGGTCATCTCTTAGCTGCCACAGCTTCTTTTACCTAATTTATTTTAATTTTTGAATCGTTTTTGTTTTTATATTTTTATTACGCACGTCTTTCTACATTGTTCTCATATGAATAATTTCAACATGAATGATGTAACCAATATTTTGTAACAATATTCTGATTTAAAAGAGTGTCCGTGGAGTTTCTTGCCCGTTCTTCTACTACGCTTTGGAATGGGCAACTAGCTTCATCTGTCTGACTGACCGACCTCTTGAAAATTCAAAAGTACCTGTAATTGGTTTATTTTAAATAAATGCTTTGAGTTTGAGTTTGCGTCGGTTAAAATATAGATTGGCATAGGATGGTTGGAGATCTACTGTAAATTAAATAAAAAAAAATATTAAATTACCTACTAGTTTTATTGTAAATATTCGAATATTAAATAAATAGTGATATTATGTGGAGAATAGGAGACGTGATGGTACGGTGCAGTGTAGAATATTGATTTTGATGTTGACAAAGAAATATAAATGATTGGCAAAATATCTTGGTGTTTCATATTATTTTCCTTACGCCTGAAATATTGGAAATAGGGATTTATTAGACAGGTTTTAGATTGTTATATTGGTCTAACGACTTTAAGATCCATTTGGAGATCCATAGTATCTGACTGTCCTGTAACACAGGTGCCACCTAGCTCAGGAGTCAGGCTCAGGTTCAAATTAAAATGTAACACCTTTTTTATGTCAATAGATCATCTTTTATTATTATCTATTATGAGGTTAAATAAATTCGGAAATAATTAGATGATGACACAGAGCTATGTCAATATTTAATGCGAATAAGTATTAATTTGTTATAGACTTTTGTAGGTAGGTAATTAAAATGTTGCTATGTCTACGTTAACTTAACAGGATTTTTTAAATGTTTTTCTATTTACTTAGGAATGAACTTACAAAAACGTACAAAAAATGCGTAACTTTTATACTTACATAATTATGGGTCTTCACACATGTTATGGTTTTTGATAAGTTAATATAGAAAACTTAAACTAATAGCCACGAAAAAAAAACGACTGGCTAGTTCAAGAGTTTCACCAGATAGTGAAAATATCGATTGAGGATAAACCTTGTACCTAGATGATCGTTAAAATAGTACATTATGATACTAGTGTGTAATGATGAATGCACACAAGTTTCATACGACGTTTATTAACACCCTTGCGAGGAAAAAAACAGACTTATTGTAAGAACTGATGCTATAATAACGTAACTATAGAGATGATACATTTAGATTTATAAAGTTCAACTGGCCTGTGTTGCCCGGTGCTGACTATCCGGAGCTTCTTTTAAAACTTTTCAACGTCGCTTGGTGACAATACCTACTTAAGATTTCTTATTTTTGATAATAATTAACTACACAACGAAAACGTTAACAAATACAAACTGAAAACTGAAACTCAAAGCATTTATTTCAAATATGAAGCTAGTTGCCCATTTCAAAGCGTAGTAGGTACCTATGGAGAAGAACGGGCAGGAAACTGCACGGACTCCTCTAAATAATAACAATAGTTACAAAATATTGTTTATATCACTCATGTTGAAATTATACATGTGAGAACAATGTAAAAAGACGCACACGTTAAAAGCCTTCGTAATAAAAAGATAAAAACAAAGAACAATTCAAAAATTAAAATAAGCCATTGCAGCTAAGAGATGACAAGTCCCAACTGACGGCGCCCGTTCACGAACATGACGCATGGATCAGCACCATTCAGCTCAACCATTTTGAAGGGAGCTAAATGATCCAACACACGCGCCACCGCCAGCGAGACATCTGAGTGAGCATGACATACTCACAGCCGCCAGGGCACATTCAAGTCAATGAAAGACATATTGCCCGGTAAATGGTAGCTCTTAATACATAGTACACCTGTGCTATGAAATTATATAATACAAAGGAGATTGAGTTTATACAATGCCAAGATGGATGGACTGGAACTACAGACCGCCACCTGCCACGAACCTTACACACTCCTTTTGCCTACTTAGTTTTGAATGTACACCGTCAAACAGACGAGTAATCACTATACCACGTTTGTATGGAAGAATTTCCGACTAGCGTACCCTTAAGGGATTCTAGAGATTTAAAGGTGTCTTGGTGAAGATTACGTGGCGAGCCTTTCTCTCCACAATCCCCACCTACCTACCGCGGAACGCTTACGTTTTTGAATTTGAATTTGGTGTCAAAAAATAGCCAAGAAATAGTTGTCTCCAGCCATGATAATTTCGACCTGGTTTACTATTTACTTTGTTTTGGTACAGTAGCGAACCCTAAAATTGCAAATCTATTTTAATATTGTTGTACAGACGCCAGAACATCAACCTACTACAATCTGTCAAATTTCTTTAATAGATTTTCAACTTTAGGCAGCATTAGGTTCAAAGTTGATTGGGAAAATTTGACAGTAGGTTGACCTGCTGGCGTCTGTACCTTTTACCTATATTAATTTAAAACGGTAATCAAATATTGTTGTTACTAACGTATTTATTTTTCTACCAAAGTTTAATAAATACCTACTAGGTACCTGTAAATAATATTCCTCCAATTTTAAATGTTTCCTGCTATTGAATATTTTTTGGCTTTCTCAAAATAGATTTTCATGCAGTTTTGAAAGGTGAGGTTATGTGGTGACGGACACCTTTACGAGCAAGTGTGTTGGAAACAAATTTAATATTATTAAAAACGTGTAAAAAGCACTGCCGTACGTTGATAACTTTGGCGTAACCAGAACTAAGAAGTCACATAATTACTAAAAAAAACCGGTCAAGAGGGTTCCGTACCATCATATATAAATATTTTGGATGTGTTTTATTTTACGTACAGTCCTTCATAAGTAGGATAGATGGACAGGCGGACAGGTGGATGGGCGGACAGCTGGACAGATGGAAGGGCGAACAGGCGGACAGTACTTTACTATATAGCTTCATTCGTATAGGTACCTAAATAGTTCTGTGCTCAGAAAAAACTACAACTGTGCTTCACCCAAAGCAACTTGCGAGTAGGCAGGAAGGAGGACATATTGCTTGTGAACCGTGAAATGTTTTTAAATTTTCATTGGCGAGGCCTATATTCATCAGAGAATTTTAACACTGCGGTGTAGAATATCGCAGTTTTAGGTCAGCACCATCTCTTGACCGATAGTGGAACTAATGTAATTTTTGTTGATGATTTCTGAAAAAGTGTGCTATTTAGAGACAAAGTTTTATCTTTATCTTTACTTAAACTTCTATCACATAGAATAATTTCAGATTTTTCTTGAGATATCCAGCTGTGACTGACAGATGGACAGACAGACTGAGTCGCACCATAAGGGTTCCTTTTTACTATTTTGGTAAGGAACCCTAAAAACAACCAAGAGCAGTGAATGCACAGATTTGTACTGTTTTCCATAAAATTATTTACTTTAATTTTCTGAATTTTCACCATCAACTCAATGTTACATTTTTGTGACCGTGAAAAAACAGAAAAGATCCAAAGTTTTTACGCAAAACAGAAGTAATGTTATGTTCTTTGCTGAGGTGACTTCTTAAAGTAATCACAATACGGCAGTGCTTTTTGCTCGTTTTTAGTGATATTATTCAATTATCCTCAATATAATTGTTTCACTGACTGATGAAACTGACTGGTGAAACCAGAAACTGACTGGTGAAACTCTTGAGCTAGCCATACGTTTTTCTTCGTGGTGACTAGGTACTTTAAGTTTTCTATGGTTTAAACGTATCCAAAACCCATAAAATTATTTCCTGGTGAAGACCCTACTAAGGTCGTGTTAAACTAGTACTGATAGTTTTTGTCAGAAATTATCTGAATGTCTCCGTTGAGGAACCTAATATGGTCGACAGTAACAGTTTATTAGTTAAAATTGGATCAGAATTTGGCATATTAGCATTATATCGGCCACCCTCCTTTAAAAATATCAGCAATTTTACTACCTCTTTGAATGATACCTTGCAAAACCTGTCATCCTTCAAAAACACGATTTTAATTGGTGATATTAATATTAATATTCTTCCAGGAAGTGCTGATACATCTGCTCAGGAGTACCTCAACCTATGCGCTTTTCATGGCTTGCTCCCCGCACACAATTTTCCTACACATCAAAGTGGCTCCTGCTTGGACCATATCATGGTTAAATCGAATTTCCCTTCACTTGCACTTGTTGTTAACTCAACAATAACCGATCACAATGCTGCCCTTTTAATTATAAACTGTAAATAACCTAAACAAAACACTCGCAAAATTTCTAAATTAAACATAAATAAACTTGAAGAAGATTTACGCGTCATCAACTTTGATCCAGTCTACAATTCTGCTGATCCGCAGTTTTGTATGTTGTATGTAATAGAAAATAATTACGACATGCAATTCAGAAAAATACAGACATATCAATATTGACCCATAAAAAATGTAACATAAAACCCTGGATCACGACCGGTCTTATTCGTTGCATGAAACATAGAGATAAACTGCACATGAAGGCTAAATCTCATCCAAATAATGAAATACTGCAACTGTCGTACAAAAGATATCGTAATTTCTGTAATGATCTCCTCAGAAAGGTTAAAAGCAACTACGATAAAACTGCACTGGAAAAGGCTGGAACAAATAGTAAACAGATTTGGAAATATGTTAAAAATGTAACATATACCGTGAAAAACAATGAGTCATCTTCAGGTTTATTAAAAGCGCACTCGACACCGCTGACATCTGCTAACTTAGCAAATAATTTCTTTGTTAACGTCGGAAAGAATCTGGCTGAAAGAAATCGGGTTCAATCACACTATCTAACCAGCACGCCTTTTGCATGTAACCCCACCTTAACATCCTTCGCCCTGTTAGATACTGACGAAACTGAGGTAGAAAGAATAATCATGACTTTGAAAGACGACTGTGCAGTTGGTTGGGATAATATTATATCAAATAGAATCATCAAACAATTCAAGAATATTTTAGTGCCACCACTGACTTATATTTTCCGAATGTGCCTGTCTTTGGGTATTTTTCCCGAGTGCCTCAAAAAAGCAGTTATTGTCCCTGTATACAAAACAGGCAGTAAACAGCAAGTAACAAATTATAGACCAATTTCTTTACTGCCTTCTATGTCAAAAATTTTAGAAAAAATCATAAATAAAAGATTGTTTAAATACTTGGAGGATAAATCAATTTTGTCGGAACGTCAATATGGATTTAGACCTAAAGTTTCAACTGCCGATGCCGTACATCATCTGACTGACTATCTAGCCCAAGAACTTGACAAGGGTAACCACACAGTAGGAGTTTTCCTGGACCTCGCCAAGGCTTTTGACACAGTCTCCATTCCTATTCTGTTGCGCAAGCTTGAGACAGTGGGCATAAGAGGCATTCAACTGAAACTTTTCAAAAGTTACTTAGAAGACCGAACACAGTGCATTAAAATAGGCAATGTTCTCAGCGCAGACGAAAAAAACACGTCCTTTGGGGTGCCCCAAGGAAGTATTTTAGGACCCACTCTGTTTTTGATATACATAAATGACCTTTGTAATCTAAACCTTGAGCGCGGTACTATAATATCTTACGCTGACGACACTGCCCTCCTTTTTTCTGCTGAATCGGAACATGAAGTCTACAAGTTTGCGCAACACGGTTTTAATATTGTAAATAAGTGGCTTCAATATAACTCACTAACATTAAATGCGGCTAAGACAAATTATATTAAGTTTTCAATGCGCAAACAAAGATCTGTTTTGCCCTCAACGATGTTTGCTCATTGTTGTATGGTCCCTGCAGATTGCCTTCTTACGTGTCCTAATATTAATATAACTAATCAAATAAAATATCTGGGAATTATAATAGATGAAACCCTATCTTTTAAACCACACATAGAAGCTTTAAATAATAGAATGCGTAAGCTAATATTCGTTTTCAAAAAACTACGTTATATTGCAGACGCAAAATTAATTAGGCGAGTTTACCTTGCTCTCTGTCAGTCAATTTTGACTTACTGCATTACCTCTTGGGGTGGAGTGGGTAAAAGTTTGCTATTACCTATAGAAAGAGCTCAAAGAGCGATTCTCAAGGTGTCTACTTGCCGCCCTTTCCTTTTTCCCACTAACCTACTCTATAAATCCTGTGAAGTACTAACAGCTCGACAGCTATTCACAATGAGCATCGTTTTAAAACAACACGCAGCCCTTCTCTATAGCACTGAAACTACTAAAAAGAGACGGAAAGACATAGTTTGCCCTACAAAAAGTACAAAACATGCTTTCGCAGCCAAATTTTTTATCTTCCTAGGACCATTACTTTATAACAGACTAAATGCGAAAGCCAAAATTTATTCTCTAAATTATAATTATTGCAAAAGAACCGTCAAGGAAGCTCTTCAAAGTATGTCCTATGAAGATACAGAGAAATTATTAGTTGTACTTAAATAAAAGTTGTATTTGTACTAATTAAGTTTAACTAAGTTAGGATAGGTACTAAGATTTTAGCAAGTAGTTTTAGATTTATTGTACTATTTACACTATTTATTGTACTTTTTACATACTTATTAGATGACTTGTTTTTTATTAATGTGATTATTTACAAATATTATACCTTGCCTCGCCTGAAACACAGGATGACCTAGTTCAGGCACATAACATAATTGAATTTTTCGTAGATTTAAGCAAATTTGTATTTAGCGTTTTACCTTTTTACCTGAATATACTTTTTATTTATTATATATTTATATTATATTATTATTATAAACTGCGGACCACCACAGCCACGTTTGCTATTAGGTACTTACCTATATTTTTAATATTAAGTACCTATTTACTTTCCGGCTTGCTATAGGTACAGTCACGAGCTTTAATTTGGGACCCACCTAAGGTTGAATATCGTGTATCAAACTTTCGCCATTTAGAGCTATTATGTTAACGCTGTCACTGCACAAACAATAAACGTCATAATGTTTACCATCGACAACTTTACGTTTCTAGGGGCTAACGTCAACTGGAGCGAGGGCAAACGATCATTACCGATTTCCGAGTAATAATTACTTTTTGGTCCTGTGGTCCCATAAGAAAAAAGAAACAAATAAAAAAGAACAAAATTATATTGTCAATATATGATAGCTAGTCAACTAACCCGCTTATTCTTCAAACCTATATTAGTTAAAAAGTTTTGTCTCTTTCTCAAACATAAATATCAAAGTGACGGACCAAAACAACATATTTAAAATAAAATAGGTTTAAAGGCCGTTTATGATTATGGGGGCTTAGAAGATTTCAGCTAAAATATTGATTAATAAAATCTTTAGAAAAACAAAGTTTTTTATTCTTTGACATTTATGACACAAACCTCAATCTTAACACAATTATATAGAAAGCATGGTTAGCGGTGCACAAAATAAACACTTATCACCGAAGGCTACGACTAAATTAATTTAAATCTCTCCAGTAATTTTTTTATCATAAATATTCAAAACCGCGTATATCCACCTTCATTGTCAATCACAGCCTGGAGCCGGTTACGCGTGGATCCAATCAATTTGTCACATATGTCAGTACCCCTTAAACTTTCCCAGACTGTGAGGCAGTGATCCATAAGCGCTTCTCTAGTTCTTTCGTTTCTATTTGACCATTTTTGAACCATTAAACCCCATAAATTTTCTATAGGATTTAAATCGGCACACTTTGCAGGCCACGGAATACGATTTAAATTTGCTCTATTATTGTCGAACCAAGTTCTAACGATTCTTGCCGTATGAATTGTTGCGTTATCTTGAACAAAGTTTATTGGAGCAACATCTTCTTGTGGATAATATAGTTGCAATGTTGGAAGGACACTCTCGTCTAATAAATCGACATAATCTTGAGCAGTGGCCCTGGGTGGTAAATTTATTACTTCTCCAATGCCGGCTGAACTAATCCAGCCAGACATGTTAACTGTAATGCGACCAGACGCGTTGTTAGCTATGACGTGGTCTTCCGTGTATCGCGTCCTGTCAATTCGCCACAAATGTAGTCTGCCCGTTTGGGAAGATTGAAAAGTCTTTTCATCGATGAAAGCCGTCGTCGTCCAATCAAAATTTAGATACTGACGTGCGAAAATAAGTCGAGCAGCTTTATGGGCATCCGTCAATGCAATTTTTTTTGCAGGCCGCCTGTGATGCAGTCCCATAGCTTTAAGATGCCTTCTAACTGTTGAAGGGTGGACTTCAAACGCTTCCGCAAAATGCCTCGTTGGCGTAAATCTATTCATCAGGTATTGCCTTTGCATCAAGCGGCTCTGCTCTTGTGTTATAACTTGCGGGTGATGGTTGTTTCGTCGTAAGTCAATAATATTTTCCTCGTTCCCGTGGCGTCGAACCCAGCGGCGAACTGTGTTTCTTGTCACATTTATTCGTCGCGATATCTCGTGAATGCCTACTCCTTGTTCGTGCAAATCAATAATTTGGAGCCTTATTTGGTCACGATTAGCCGCAAGCATTTTATTAATTGGTAAATTATATTTTGTGAAAATATCACATTAAACTATTTTCTTAAATGACACTGACACGACACATGTTCGTAATTAGAAAATCGTAATGATAGCTTTTTGCAACGAGGTTATCATTTCATAGGTCGATTAGATAAGACATTTTATGTCTTAACTTGACATTCAACATTTCAACCTTAAAGCAAAGTTTCAAAGTTTCGACCTTATTGCATTATGATTGTTCTAACAACATTTAACGGAAATGGGTCCCAAATTAAAGCTCGTGACTGTACTACTTATATAATTCAAGTGGTGTTTTTTCAATTATATTAAGTAGCTATACAATTAGACATTCAGAATAGCTACCGCCAATTGTAAAGTTCTCTCACAAACTGCACCGCAGCGTGGTGCAACTGCGCCCGCTCTTGTTTAATACTTTGAACTTCTTTGTAGTCAGCTGTTTGACAATCATATTCCCCCGCGCGCCTCGCGACGTCCCCCGCACCCCGCAGACAACCCCCTGCGCCCCGCTCCCCCGCCGCTAGTAAGCCGTGCGTAGTGCATCTCTGCGCAACACTCGCATCGCTAGTTACAAGCCATCGCCATTTTTATCGATCTGTCGATGAAATTTCGTGGCCGACGCCGCCATCGGTAGGTCGCCGTCACCCACCCGCACCGCACCGCACCTCCCCGACTCCCGTCAACACCGTCACCAGCAAGCGGCCGCCTCTCAGCGCCAGCACCGAGCACCGGAGCGCGCCCGACGGAGCAGGGGCGGGTACCGACCGCGGGGCGGGGAGGGGAGGGGGGGCGCCGGGATGAACGGCTCCCCGGCGACGTCGCGGGGGGCGCGCGCCTAGCGGGGGCAACGTGCGCGCGGCGCAGGCGCGCGGGGCCGGTCGCTAGTCCAGTCTCGCGGCCGCCGCCAAACTGCGCGCACGTGTGCGCGCTGAGCTCGGCTTTAACAATCAGCTGATCGGCGCGCGCCCCGCGGCGCACATGCCGTGAGGCCGCGTCCACCGTCATGACGGGCTACGCCCGCGGCGAGGCCGATTTCGCCGCCGACCGCTTCCGCCGGGACGCGCGGCCCGCCTCGCTCGCCCCCAAGGACTACTCGGTGCCT
The DNA here is from genome assembly GCA_949128155.2 of Xanthia icteritia. Classification (NCBI taxonomy): domain Eukaryota; kingdom Metazoa; phylum Arthropoda; class Insecta; order Lepidoptera; family Noctuidae; genus Xanthia; species Xanthia icteritia. Next base: position 21,315,339 of record OX421945.2, read on the forward strand.
TTACACGTAGACTGCAGTATCGAATACGAGCTTCCCGACTGTGCCAAGCCGCCGCAGGGCGTCAAGATCGAGCCTCTGCTCATGATCCACCCCTCACATTTCCGTAGGCTCGAGAGCCTGCGGCGTGTGCCGTTCGTGAACAACCTGCCGCGAGGAGATGCCGCCGCCGCCGCCGCCGTGACGCCAGGAAGTCGCGCGCGGGCCCCTCGACAAGCGCGGCGCTGCTGCCGAGCGGCCCCTGCGCCGCCCGCGCCGGCGCCGCAACCCGTGCCGGCTGCAGCGGCGCGCGCGCGGGCCCCTGCAGAGGAGCCGGCGCACCCGCTGGCGTGCTACCGCTTCGAGTCGTACGCGGCGGACGGTGCGGGCGGTAAGCTGGCGGCCCGCGCGCGCCTCAAGCCGCACCCCTACCTGCCGCCGGAGGCGCTGGACTGTGATATCGCGCGCGCGCTGCCGCCGGCCGCCGCGCACTACGACCGCTTCGACAAGCGTGCGCTGCAGCAGCTGCCCATCTACATGTAGCCGAGCGGTGCCGGAGCGGGCCCCGGTCTCTGTGATGTTTCGTTGTAATTAGTTAGTGATAAGTGTCGGCGAGCGTGCCGGCACCGTCCCGGGCCGCGTCCGGCACGCTGGCTCGCGTCTGTGTCCGGGCGGCGCGCGCCCTCGCGTCTGCTCGTTCGTGAACGAACCTAATACCAAATAGTACCTATGTACGTTGATATTGTTTAAACGTTGATTTATGTGTTGTTGTACCGGACGATTATGATGTGTTGTTTCGCCGAGGACCTGAACGTTTCGTGTTATCGTTTCGCTCGAGGCCCGGTTCGCGGCCGGCTGCCTCGCCGGATGTCCGGTCGGACGGTCGGCCGCTCGCCGGCGCGTCGACGCTAGTGCATACCCACCAACGAAAATATTTATTCGCAAACGCAGTAACCGACGCTTCACGATTAAATTATTGTACCGTCGCCGATTCGTTGCGTTTTTCTGTATAAGATATCATATCGATAATTATATGTTCAAAAATTGTATTATAATAAATATGTACCTATAGAGTAAAAAAATGAAAGTGAGAAAAATATTAAGAATAAAACTAGAAATAGTTATGTTTTCGAATAGGTGATGAGTTCTAGAGCAGTTCCGAACGGTAATTAGAATCGTATCTCTACTCTCATTTTGTAAGCGGTTATGTTTGTTAAAATTATATATAAAGAGTCCTCTGATGAATAGTCTGATTAACGAATATTCGGCATGTAAAAGTCTTTATAAAACGCTTACTTAGCATATCATAGTATTATATTGTGTCATAGTCCAATGCCAAAAATATAACTATCTTTTTACAAAAATCCCTAAAACATCGTTTTATTTACCTCCATGCGGCTCGTGTGCGGTCCTTGTGTACAGTGTACGGTAGTGTGTGTAGTCAGTGCTCGTGACCGGACGATACCGGATGCCCTGGATGCGGTGCGGACCCGGCGGACCCCGTGCGCAGTGCACGTTGCACGTGTAAGTACTCGCTCACCGACTGGAACCTCTCCATCACTTGTCTGTATATAATATATTATGTACAACTAAATACTCACTATGTTGACTATCAAACTGTCTCAATCCTAAATGTGCTAACGGATACTGCTAAGAACAACTGCCTCTACACTCTTGGCAAAATTATTTTCTTCAGTAGGTTGTCTTGAAATAGAAAGATTGTCATAAACCCCTTTATTCATAAACGTTGCTTAAAGTTAAGTACCTAATGATTAGCGACTGTTTAGCCATAAATTTTTGACGTTTAAATGTCTCTTAACTTTAATCATCGTTTATAAATAAACCCCTTAGAGATTAAGATCCGAGACATTAGTGTGTTTAATGAATGATTCAGTCATTTTATGGCACCGTGATTGCCAAAGTAAAAGCGAAATAAATCCAATTTTGTAAAGAGAAAACTAGTTAATGCAATCTCTGACAGCTGGATTAAATAAGTAACACGGCTCGCTACGGCTACGCCGCACTGTAATTTATATTCTAAATGACGCCGCGCAAATAAACTAATAACCTTCGTAGCTAGAAGCGAACATGTCAAGAAACGGCTGCACAACCGTCATGTGTCTTGGACTGTTGTAAAAACATATACATATGGCGGGGAACTTGTTTGCAATTGTCATTAATTGGTATTTAAGGAAGATTGCTGACATTTAAATTGCCATAAAAGTATTGGCGGAGTAATTTACAGCCTGGCATCTCTGTCGTTTGCGTCGAGCGCAGCGGCTGTAATGTACAGCTACATGCTACATATTGAACCAAGTCATTAATCATGAGACTCCAATGACTGACACGTTAATAAGCGCTCCAATCATGCGCAACTCTTTATTGTTGCCCAATCAACATTATAGATTGGGAAGAGAGCCAAACAGACATGACAAAATTTTGACTAACAGCACTAAATTAAACATCTTGCATTGCATAAAACGAATTGTTTTGTTTGTAACGTGTCACAATGAACTCCAATGCCAGCGCTATGTTTAGCATGTTCATGTGGATAGTGAAAGCATTCTGTGACATGAAACCATCGAGTGATGTTCTGTTGGAACAGAAAATTGTGTCGCAAGTGATACACTCAACTAGACGTAGTCGGATCCAAATTAGTAACTGCATGACTTGATAACGTTCATTAGCAGCAGATGGCATAATCATAAATCTTTATTTATCTCAACGTCATATTACAGGCACTGGCATAATAAGTTGCAACATTGTGGAGACGTTCGTTAGTGTGTGGACTACCTACATACACGGGGATGCCAACAAATTAAAAGAAATCAATCACGTTTCTTGTAATTGAGATTTTGAGATTTAATATAAACTGAATAGCATCTAAATCAGTTGTTAAAATATAACCCCCCTTTTTGCTTCGCCGTAGTCGGGTAAAAAGGAATCCTAACCAGTGGACCATAGGTCTTTTCAAGCTTTTTGTGAGACTTAAAATTGGTATTCTCTATCATTTCTATGGATTCTAGCACACAACTTTTATGAAACAATAGCGTATTATAGTATATTCTGAATGTTAAATAGAAAAATAGTTTTGTAGACTTCACATTCATAATTACAAATAGGAGCGATAGAAGTTTTCGCCGGCGTGTTAGCCGGACGGCGCGCCCCTCACGGCTACGACTCATTCTCCCATTGTTTCGCTCTCAATGACAACACTTCCAAAATATCCGCTAAACAAAAGACTAGCGCGCACCGCTGCTATTCATTCCACATTTTATTTTCTGTTTGAATGGCACTTATACACAATGAGTCGTGAATAATCTACAATAGCTGTTGGGTAAGAAATTATTCATATTGAACTGCCATTCAGGGAAATAAGACTTCAGACGAAACTATTATAATAAAAATCGATTATTATGATTCGTTACATTCATGCAAACGTCTCGGCGCGGCAATTAGCCGAAACGAGTATAATTAAGATGCAGTCAAATAGATATAAGAGCCCGCAGCGGGTAGACTAGAGACGTGGGCAGCGCGAAACAGCCGGGCACGTCGCTAGCGGCGGCGGCCATGGGACTGCACACACGCGGCCCCGAGCCCTTGTGATGCTGGGGCTACACCAACGGGAAACGCCGCTGATTTTCGCGATGATGGACGTTGACCGTAGGTGTAGCCACAACTTATCGCGAGAATTTGACAACAGCATTCACACTGGCATTTGACGTTAGGGCGTTAACTCGGGTGGCGGCAAATGAGCGTACCTACTCCATTATCCGACATCACGGCGAGCGACGGCGTTAAATTAGCATCCACGTTATAAACACGAAATAAACATCGAGACTAATGGATGATTGGGGCGACACGCTCGCCGCCGCGGCCGCGTCTCTCCAGGCCGCACCGTGCCGTGCAGAGCCGCGTGCCGCCGCCGGCCCGGGCCCGGCACGGCCCTGGGCGCAACCTGACGGCGGCGAGCCAAATTACAGCCATACCTACTTATTTATTTTATCTTCTCAGCGACGATAAAAAGTTTATTGTTACTTTTTATGGGTGTGATATTGTGTCCGCACAGATTCGTGCGTCGCCGTTATCTCGCGCAGGGTTACTACGGTCGTATTAACTATAATGGTAATTAAATATAATATTTTATTTTGTGCCACATTCTTTGTGGTTTTATGACGTCACAGCGCACACTGAGACCTAAGGTATCTCTTTATTACCGGCGAAGTTTATTTGCGTACCTAGCTACTGAGTAGCTCTAGACCGTTCATTTTACTGCCGTGCCATTAGGTGATTCAGACAACTATCTTATTGATAAGCATAAAAGCTTTCAAAGTAATACGTGCACATGGTAATCTCATATATTGCTGGCAGTAAAACGGCAGTAACAGTAATCGGCAAGATTCGCTGTAGCGAGATGTTTAAGATAAGAGCGCCGTAATAACGATCACGAATTATAACGAGCTCCTTCGTCACGGCCTGATAACTGCGGCTCGCGATCAGAACGATCAGAGCGAGTCCGTAATTACCGGCTTCCTCGAAGCGCATTACACACAGTAGTTACAGTTAAACGTCGCCGACTGAACTTACTTCGGGTGAAATTCGATTCCCGAAACGCGAGTATAATTTATCGTCTGTATTATCTCTCGTAAAACGAAAACCCAATTTATGTTCGTCCCCACCCGCCGTCATAAAACATAATATTATCGACATCGGCCCCCTCCCTAGGCGATCACGAAACTAAGCAAGCATCGGCCATTTTAAGTACCGAACTTGACAGGCGGGTGTCGTAGTGCGTTCCGCTCTCACTCCCGCGCCGTGACTCGGGAGTGAGAGGGACAGCGCCGGGAGCTGAACTCTTTCATGTGCCGCGCCGGAACAGGCAGCGTTCTGCACGATCTAACGCTATTTTTTTTACTTATAAATACCATGCTTCATGAAGGCTGCCTCAGACGGGCGTCGCGATGGTGCGACGCGATTCTGCTGATAGACCAATTTCCATGAAGTTATCATAGTTTAGTTCTACTAAAGTCGCGTCTCCCGTCGCGCTGTCGAGTCGCGCCTGTCTGCGCCACCGCGCCTTTTCAAAGGGATTGAAGATTTTTATGTCGGCCATTCGTTTTTTTTAATATGGCGGCCACGCGGCATGAACCAAACCCCTTAAAGCATCACGTTTCGAGATATAAACGTTCAAAGTTGATCACGTGACATGCATATTTTTTCTGAACTTGCGTATCTACCTACCTACATCTTGTTGCATAGATGTTTGAAATAATCACTTTGGTCAACTCGAGAACTCTTCTGCCCCAACGGCCGTCAGTCAGACAGGGTAAGGACACCAGGTTTTTTAAAGGATTTATTTGTAAAGGAATGTTAGCAGGTTTATAACTAGCCATAACAGAAGAATGCCTACCTCAGTAATTAATTTTTAGCATGTTATATACTATAATACTATAATATAATATATGTATAATGTAAACTAATATTATAAAGAGGTAACATTTGTTTGTATGTAAGGGGTAATCTCCGGAACTACTAGTCGGTAGTCAGATTTGAAAAATTCTTTTTGCATTGGATAGCCCAGTTCTTGAGGAAGGTTATAGGCTCGCGGACGAAGCAGGCAGAAGCTAGCCATTACGAAAAATTATTACTTTAATCTTTCAGTGATCATAAAAAAAAGCAAAGCAAGCAAGTTAAAAAAATTGGTACCGTCGAAGAAGTTCATACACCGTAAGGACTATTTATGCTTGCAGCGATCGGCCACTATAGAACCGGCGCGGTAACAGATGTTGTCATCATGTTCACGGGATTTTGTTTTCAAACTGCTTAGATATGAAGTTCTTCGATAGTACGTATGGATGTCTCGTGATCAACTTTGAACGTTAATATCTCGGACACGTGACACGACGCGGTTTGATCTTATAATGTTTTCTGTTTGCATCGATGTCAGCTATCGATTTATATATGTATATAGGTTTAATGCGTGGCCGCCATTTTGAAAACAAACAAAATGCCGGAGCAGTCGGCATGCCACGGATTTTTAAACCCCTTTGTAGGTATTCGTTATCTGAAAATTTAAAAACTACGTTCAATAAAGATAGTTTTTAACTACTTACCTACCTACCTACTAACCAGCCAGCTAATGAGAAAAAATCAAATAAGTACGTAAACGATTATTGATAAAGTAATTAGTAAATCACATTGAGTTGATAGTAGTATAGCGCGTTGCATAGTAGCTAGGTATGTAACGCGGCCGGCGTGTCAGCGTGGCGCCGCGACCTACTGCGATCAGCTGATTGGAGCGCGGCGCGGGCGGGGCGGCGGCGCAGCGGCCGGGCGGCGGCGAGTGCACACGCGCACACAACAGCTGATAGCGACTGAGATAACCCGCCACCGAGGCGCGTCGCGACGACGTCGACGTCACCTCACGTAATTAAAGGACGTAAATCCAAGTACCTTTGCTCGCTCCGCTCCGACACCTTCGCTCTACGCTCGCCTTTGAATGCGAATTTCGAATTTGCAGTTCACTGAAATTGTAATACAATTTCACGGATTATTAAACTGCGGCGGCGGGCAGGACGAGATTAATGGTAGGCGTTCACAGTGAGTTACGACACCAATTTGAACAGTACCTACGATACGGATTTAACGAACAGTACCTTCGCTGTTTGCTGAATAAAAATAATTGCGAATGTTTACTAACGTGTCATCGTGTCAGAGATGAGATCTTGGTTATTAAGATTAGGAATAGGTGCGTTCACTTAGCGCTGAGTGGTGATGTAGTTTATTTGTAGCGCGAAGTTCAGCTGGCACTGAGCACCGCCTAAGTAAGCGACGCTCACATAAAACTACTCCTCATCGTAATGTTAACATTACCAGAGCATAGCACAGGTGTGAGGACGATGTACTATAGAGCTACCATTTACTGGGTAATGTCTTTCATTGACTTGAATGTGCCCTGGCGGCTGTGAGGATGTCATGCTCACTCAGATGTCTCGCTGGCGGTGGCGCGTGTGTTGGATCATTTAGCTCCCTTCAAAATGGTTGAGAAATGAAAAAGAAATGTAGCGTATGGGAGAAAAGGGAGAGAAAAATATGAACTTGCGAAGTCTAATAGTAAAATATATTAAATTATACCTACACGTATAACGCAGTAAATTAACATATAGTTAAAAAAATACATAAAGCTTAAATATATAAATAAACATACATATTATAGGTACTTATATCAATCACTCACAGTTGAGAGGAATTATGCTCTTTTACTCGATATTTGAATTGTGAAACTGTTTATAAATCACGAATGCTAGGCGGAAGTGAGTTCCACAACCTTACTGCATGGACAGAGAAGGAATAGGAATAGTAGCTTGTTTTATGAGGATGAGATTTAAGGAGGGATCTAAGGTGTGATCTACACGGTGCGTCGCTCGGGCGAGCGTAAGGAAAACGCGATACGATTTATAACTCGACCGCTCCCGTCAATGTGGGTAGGTTGGTATATTGAATAGGTGTTAGTTTATTTCCGACCGTGTTCCGTGACATATTAAAAGGTTAATTGGAAAAAAAAACCATATCTGAGAGTCTGCTATCGGTACCAATAGTAGGTATGCATTTTAAATAGCCAATTATTTTTCTTTGTTTAGGTTGACCAACAGTTAGTAACAGTCTACAGATAACAATTTTAACCAATTGATATTCTATTCAGGATATGGTTTTTCTGGTTAATTTGCTGTGAGTGCACCTTGAAAAGTCTGTCATAGGTACTTGCCATACACCAGTGACTTATGAATCTTGTCAGAGTAGTAATCTTTCGATATTATGTTCCTGCATATGAGGAAGAGAGAAACTTAGATCATCAGTGGGGATCCCAGCCCTTGAGAATACCGTAGGTATATACTCATATTCATAATGTGATGCCTGAATCCATTGAGTAGCCGGTAAAATTCACGGTCCGTTAAACATGAATTCAACCAGAAGATGAAGATGGCCGGAAACGCCAAAATAGGTAAGCTTCTTCAGCAGCTATGCCTTAAGCGTCGTGCAGACCGGCGCGACGCGACTCTAACAAAACAATTTCTAAGAAAAGTTCACGGTAGAACAATTAGTGGAGCCGCGTCGCGCGATAAGTCGCGCTAGTCTGCACGAGCCTTTACTGCCTTGTAGTATTTCACGTTCTCTATTAATAAATGATACTTACTAGTGCAGGTACATCTTAATTAATATTAAATATTCCCAAACAAAGAATGTTGCTCATTATCTGCTCACAATGCAACACCTGAGCTAATTGCTCGGCTGGAACATGCGACTTATGTTATGAATTCTGATTTCCGAGTTGTTACAAACATGGTGTCGAATCCGCAAAAAAAGTGTCGTAAGTACACTCTTAAACACGTATGTTGATGCAAGTTTCTTTTGTTCTGTGAATATATGCGCGGGCGCGGGCGGGCGGACCGCGCGTGTTTGTAAACGCGCGGCGGAAGCGAACGATAACGAGAAATACCCAAAGCACGCCGTGGCCAAACCCACCCAACTTACCTTTACGAACGAAAGGCAAATCTTTTCATATCGCTTCACCGAGCTGCCTTTCATACGCATTGTGTGATAGCTTTGAAATACCTTCCATTGTATCGTAACTCAAAGATGTCCATTGTATGGGATGTCGCTCGCAGTCGGGAACCTGAACAAAAAGGTTCTCTTACGAGAATTTTCTTTTATGATTCTTTCAAGTTATCAGTAAACAGTATGGAACATGTACTTATAGTTACAGTATTTATGGCAAAAGCATGAACAAAAACTATTTGCAACACGGTGTGGAGAAGTATAAAATTGTAACTCTCTCGTGGAGACAGACTACATTGTAAATGCTAATGATTGACAAGCGCTGGGCATTTCTGCATCATTGGGAACATGTTCCAACGACGATGATTACCGGAGTTACCACGAATACTTTGCAATATGCGTTTACCATACATAAGCAGTTGCTCACGGGCATAATGTGCTGTTTTAATCATGTAACTAAGATCTAAGAGTTTATAACAGAGGAACTAATAGTGAAGCATATAGTAAGTAATACTGGTTTAATATAGAAAGTAGAAATCCTTAAATTAAGTAATTACTTACCGTACGATACCTAATATGAGTAATAAGTGATAATCTTCGCATGAGATCCTTTAAATGGTCGATACTTTATCTCAACTTTCAGTTCCACATACATTTAGGATAATATAGCCTCGAGACTGGTTCCGCTCATTAGACCACCGGCGACAATTACCGTGAAATGCTCATATAACTTGAAGTAAGTTCAAGTTAAGCACCCGGGCTCGGTGCACGAGAGACCATTGCGTAATGTACGAGCCAATTAAGTAAACATTTACTGTAATTTGAAAGTAATACGCTTTCGATATTTATTTAAAAGTCATGTAAAGGTATTAATCAACATTATAGAGCATTGTGAAATCAGACCACGGCTGTAAGTCCAACTGTTCATGAAACCATTAACAACATACGATTGCCCAAGTGGTCTGATGGCGAACGGTCGAAAGTGTCGCCGCTAGGTGTTTTTTATGCAAACTACGGAATAACTTTGCATCCAATTCAGTTATTTTTCCAATAAAGAACTGTTATGTTTATGCATTGTATTAAATTATCCAAAATAAAAAGTCCCTATGTCAATAACAGTAATGAATAGACTCGTGAGTGTGAAAGTCATCTAAATCAGTGTATTCAGCGCACGCTGAGTTCACAAAAAGTTTCGCCAAATTCCACCTTCATTTTGTAGTAGGTACTAGGTACCTAAGTATTTATTAAGCGGTCTGATATTGTTTTTTGATTTCTCTTTAACTTCGCTGGCAATATCAGCGATTATAATGCATTTCTGTGTCACCACATTATTTTTTCCCAATCTATTGTTCCAGTTCTGTTCTGCTATTTAATATTTTGTATTCCATAAAAGCGAGGTGCTCCCGCTTCATCCTCTCCGCAAACCTCACCCTGCCTTCACCTGCGTGTATATTCACGCCTCGCTGAAACAGTGTGAACAGAATAATTTAAGCTACCGTTCGTCAGCTCTCGGTTCGTCTATATTTATTAATAAATACATTTCGAATGCATTGCTTCGCGGATGTTGTTCGTCTCAACACTTATGTGAAAAGTGCTTAGCAGCGGCCGATGATTAACATGAGTTGAGTCAATACACGAGTATGTTTGAAACTCGTTATATTTGCTGTAGTTCGTCAGTGCGGAGGTAGAACTGACAAAGAATGAATTCTTTGTCAGTTCTAGTGGCAGCTGAGAGGACCGCGTCGTGACTTCATGTTTCACATGAACATTGTGTTCTTTCGTCGTTTGACGTCAGTAATAAATACGTGTTGTTCACGCTTGTGTTCACGTACTGCACTACAGACGTGTTGCACGCTGGCTGCTCTTGTTCGGTGGCTGCCGGCGATGTCGTGGCAGTGTGTGGTCGTGTGCCGTGCATAACATCGTTACAATTACATATCATTATATTTTAATGAGATATCAAAGTAGGTCATTAAAAAGAGAACAGGTTTGCTGTACCTACCTGCTGCTACCTACATATTTTTAATTTAAAGGTAATTTCATCTTCAGTCTTAGCCCAGACTTTCGACTTTAGTAGTAGCAGTGCATGACTTCGTGCTATTTAATTATTCCCAAGCCCGACCGGTCGCGTACCGGCCGCACTAATGAAATTACCTTTTAAATTAAAAATATGTAGGTAGCAGCAGGTAGGTACAGCAAACCTGTTCTCTTTTTAATTACCTACTTTGATATCTCATTAAAATATAATAATATGCACACGACCACACACTGCCACGACATCGCCGGCAGCCACAGAACAAGGTCCGCACGGGCGATTTTTTCCCGCGGCGAATTTTTTACGCACTCTGATTTTTCAACGCTCTGCTTAGCGCCAAGAGTTCAAAATCCAACAGTGTGTATTTTTGACGTGCTGGGTTGCACTGTTGGATTCTCAACGCTCGGCTCAACAACGAGAGTTAAAAATCCAGTGTGCGGTAAAATCCGCCGCGATTTTTTTACGTCCATACGTACGTTACTCACATGTACGAGACTGACGTGTGGATTTGTGGACCTACTTGATTGTAATTGGTATTCGGTAGGTAATAAACTAACAACTACGATACCTACCTTGTGCACCACATACCTACTATAGTGATATTAAATGAATATACATTTAAAATAACTTCTATAGGTACGACGACCCAATTAAACCCGACCAACACTATGTAATATTAAAATATATATTATATATAATATTTATACGATATTTTTTTATACGCGAGGTATTATTTATACCGTTAATTAACACCACGATAATTATAAATTCAGTGAAATAATAATAACACGTTGTTTTCGACGTGTTTTGGCGTGTTTTGTAATCAATTCATACGTTCCGGTAAACAATCAGCGGCAACTACTCGTACATCGTGTCTATGTATTATTCATGAATCATGTGATTATAATATTGTAGTTTCAAATAAACATCAATACCGTTGTTCGGTAGACTGGTGGATAATTAAGACGCCCATGATGCAACGAGCGCATGTCGGCTTGCAGCTACTTGCATTTCTGCTTGTGACAACTCGATTGAGCTTATTTATTAGAATATTGAAATTTGCGACGCTCTACCGTGCACCCGCTGAAAAACAATTCAAATGCATAAATGTTGTAGGTATATTGGATCATCAAGTAGTTTCATTGGGGGTCCGAACATACGAATATGACGGATCCGTGTGGCCGTCGGCTACGTGTTTTAGGCCCAATAACAAGACCCAGGCCTGAAGATATTTATTGGATGTTTTTTTTTTTTTTTCTTTGTAATTTGTCGTTGCTCAAAGTTCAAACGTCAATCGTTTCATTTATATATAACAAAACTGGCAACGTTTTTTTTTTATCAAGTAACAGTAGAATTTTATAAAATTCGTATTTGATGCAGATGATGGCAATAAAATTAAATACGAGCCTTTAAACTACAAACAAATTAAAAATAAATGCCGAAAGCCGGCTTTGAACTGCGTTTAAAAACAAAGCCAAGAGTGATAGAGCAGTTCTAATTTTTGAAGGGGTCCGATAGGACCGATGCCTGCCGGGGTTGCGGGAAAGTCCGAAAGGGATACCGTGGCCCCTGGCAACGTACAGGCAACGGAAGGAACACGGGTGGGTTTTAGTCAGTAAGAGTCTGACACGCCCTCCCGCTCCACCCAGAGCGGGAGAAGTTATTTGATAATTTCCCACCCAAAAAAAAAAAAGGACATCTTTGGTTCATGCCCGTTATAACGGTATACAATATGCACAATTTCTTTTAAAACAACGAGAATAATTCGCCAATTTTAACTGCCTGGGCCTTTTTTCACGGAACTCTACATTTGCGAAAAGTAAAATTAATTACATACTTACAGGCAAAAATGTTGCTTGCATGTTAGATTATACAATGATTCCAGACGAAAAAACAAAAAAAATGACAGTTGTTATTTTTAAATGAAATTATTGACGTTTGAAGTTTGGGCAACGACGAATTACGAATACAAATTTTAAAAAGTCATTTAAAAAATTCCGTGCGGCCTGGGTCTCGTTATTGGGCCTCCTAAACACGTAGCAGACGGCCACACGGATCCGTCATATTTGTATGTTCAATCGAATAGATAAACAAATATTATGTAATGAACAAAAATAACAAAGTAGGTAAATTATGTGAAACACTATGTTTTACGTTAGTACTGTTAGTAGGGTAACCTAGTTGGGTTGTAGTTTATTATTTCAATCAGGTATTTTGAGGTTAGGGATCATGTTGGGTGCTTATCAAAATCTATTTGCATTTGATAAGCAGCCTAATTATTATTAAGCATACATAACATTTTATTGTAATTTTAGAAAACAGTCAATGTGAACCATATTGTTTTATTCTTATTTCGGGTTTATTTTCATACATAATTCATCATTAATCATACAAAATATATTTATTTATTTATTTATTTATTAAAACTTCTCGCACTCAAAGAGGTACAATGGCGGACTTAATGCCTTAGGCTTATATTGGTTTTCATCTACCATTATTTATATAATGGTACATGATATCCAATATATTTTCAGGAAGTATCATTTACGTAGGTACGCAAAGTATCATTTAGCAGTTTAGGAGTAATGAGATGAACATACATATGTAGCCTGTCAAAATCACAACCTATAGCTTTGCCGTAGTCAGGTAAAAATTATCAGCAACTTTTATGTACAGTTATTGAGTCAAACTAAATACTTTAAAATATTTCATAAATAATTATATTGATTTTATGTAGTGTTCGTAGTGTAGCGAAATAAAGGTCAAATCCATCACTTTAACACGTATAATAATTTGTTATTATTTAAAAATGATCGCATCAAAAATTATAAAAAAACCAGCTAGAAAAGGTAAATCAAAAAGTTGAAACCGCCGAGATCACGCTGCAGTAGGTGCGCATTGTCGTCATTCTGAAATTAATGAATTATCGAACTGAAAAAGAAAACCTTGACGCGTTTAAAAAAGTGATAAATAGTGTAAAAGTGTAACTGTATGCGTTGCCTTTTTTTGGAGCTTCCTCCTTAAGAATTTATCTTCATTTATGGCCCCCGGTATGGACAGGAGTAAACTGTATTGTGTTTTAGTCGTAAACTAGCTGCGCCCCGCAGTTTCACCCGTATAAGTATCAATCCCGTGGGAATATCGGGATCAAAGGTCCTCCTATGACCTTTTCTGAGCCACGGTCTACCCATGTGCCAAATTTCAGCCAAAACCGTTCAGCCGTTTTAGTTAGCGTGAAAGCGTGACAAAGAAACAAACTGACTTTCGCATTTATAATAAATATTACTAGCTTTTGCTCGCGGCTACGCCCGCGTAGATGTCGGAAAATATCCCACGGGATTGTGCTGCTGGGATTCAGAGTAGCCAATGTACTAACGCAGGTCATGGCCTATCCGTACGCCTTTCATCTTAATCTGTTCAGCCGTCACGGCATGAAAAGGTAGCAGGCAGATAATAAATCTGTTTTAGTTCCGTACTTCAAAATTTAAAATTGAAACCCTTAAAAGATGACATCGTTGTCTGTCAAGACCCTATTTCTCAGGAACGCGTGGAGGCATCAATTTTAGATATCAAATACTTAAATCTACGGTCTCTTGCAGCTGTAACGAAAATCAAACTTCCAAGTCAACGCAATATAAAAATATAGCCTTTCATGCCGCATATTTTGACAGTCGCAGATAAACCAGTCTATTTGGTACTTCCCGTTGGCCCAGCAGCATGAAGTTTGGCGAGAATTAAGATCAAGTAAAGAGAAAAATCCGAAAATTGGTCATTTATAGTTATGTTAAGACGCAGATATATGCCAGTGACCTTGAGTGGTTAGCTTGCATGTTCTGTACTGAGCTCACGCAACGCGTCGTACGTCCAGCCAGTAATAGGACTCGCCCATCAAGGAGCGCTGTCCTAAATTAGACGCATTATTAATTTATTATACTAAAAACAAAAGGTATTTTAACAAAAAACGTATACTAAAAGATCAATAATTAAATTATCTTTAAAATGGTGAAGGTTTCAGAAAAATACGCTTGATAGATTTTGCGTGATCCTTAGTTTTGTATCCGCGTTAGACATAACTTTACAAATTAATTTCACTATGTAATATAAACATAATCTAAAATATTCACAGATTAAGTTATTAAGAAAATGCTCTAATTTGACACATAATTTTTCCAAATCATTAACCTTACTCGTTTAGACGGGATCATCAGTGCAAAATCATTAAAAGTCGGTTATCGTCGCCTTAATGAACTGCAAAGTTAATTTTTTCTTCAATCTGGGATCAAAAATTCATAGGCCGCGTCTTGAAGTAACATTTAGTCTGTATTTCATTACTTTATTAAACGTTCTTTTTCAATTGAAAAGTTGAGTTTGTCCTTCAATCCAGATTTTAAATTCGGGCAGCCGAGCAAGCACAACATTGAGACGGAACCCCCAGGGCGCAAGTTCTACTCACACTTGTCCAGGTTTATATGATTCTAAATTACTTATTATTCATTTTACTATTATTATCACCATTGTTTTGTACTACCTACTCTTGCCGCCATTCAACACATAATACCTACATGTTAGAAAGGTTAGTTTATAAATTAAAATTATAATAACTTTTGACCGAATGGGCAGATTTTAATGAAATAAAGACTAAATGTTAATTCACTTTCCAATCCATTAAATCTCTTGAAAAGAAGAGAAAAAAAACAATATTATATGTGAATTTTAAAATCACCTCTATTTTACCGTCTTGAGGGATTATTTTTGAAAAACGCAGAAATACGTAATTCTTTATTTTTGAGACAAAAAGTAGCCCATGTTCTTCCCCGGGATGCCATCTATTATCGAAATCCGTTCAGTGGTTTAGGCGTGAAAAGGTAACATACAGACAGGCAGTTACTTTCTAATTGATAATATTAGTATGGATTATATGTATTATATATAATATTGTAATAAATTATATACATATAATATAATATATTTAGGATATGTAAATAACACGGATTAAAATAAAACATTACTACATATTTCACACTTCGATCTAGATATTTCGGCCCTGCGATGCACTTTACTGCATCCAATTAAATCGCAAAGAAAACTCTAAATTATGATCTAATATTATTCAAAATTCAAAAGTCATTTATTCAAACTAGGCTGAGAATCAGCACTTTTCTACAAAATTACATAAGACAGTCCCCAAAAACGCCCACCCTTCACCACTTCCTGTTGCTTTAGCTGGGAAGAAGAAGTGGCGCAACAAACTCGCCAGCTACACAGCGGTCTGTTCAGTTAGAAAAAAAAAATCTATATAATAGTATGCAAAATAATGTACATTACGCAACACAAAACATAATTTAAATTATAAAATGAATAGCCATATGACAGCTAGCACACGCCAATATACCAACCAAAAACATCGAGAACTCAGGCAGAAATAAAAATAACTAAACGAAAACAATATTTAAATAAAAGCCCTCCAGGCATAAAGGGCGTGCCCGCTTACATATAGCTGAAACTAGAAGTTATAATTGATAAACTAGGACCATTGAGGTAAAATAAATAATTGTCGAGGTCGCTAGCTAACCACATATTGCAATACGACTCATAAAAAAAACGTTGTAATGAGTAGATTACGTCAACAATAAATTAAAATAAATTGACTAAGTAAAAGGTAAGCTAATTCTGGAGAAAGAACATTTTAAACATTGTCTTGAGTTAAGGCTTCTGCAGACCAGCGCGACGCGACACGAACAATACAATTTCTAAAAAAACTTCACGGTATAACAATAACCGGTGTCGCGTCGCGCTGTCGCGTCGCGCTAGTCTGCACGAAGCTTATATCACAGCGACCAACTATTCTTATCATTTAAGTAGTCGTTAATAGAATAGTATGCCTTTGAACAAAGGTTGGATTTTAAGGCAAATCTAGCAAAGAAGAGGGTAGCTTGTTATTAACCAAGCCCAACAAATGAGTTATGAACCTTATGAAGCCGGTGAAAGCGAGCACGTAGTTTGTCCTTATTTCTAGTGTTTCTATTGTTTCATTTGAGTTATACGAGTATTAGGGTCTGTTGTATACGTATACTTGTATACAGGGGAGGTTTTATTTTTTAGGGACGCGTTATTTACCCTCTTTGTCTATTGCTCGTGCGTCGGAGCTGAGCTGACACTTTTTTCTAATCCATCGTTCTTTTGACAAAGTTTTTGCATTATTTTGCAAACTTTTTGCTTGAACTGTATCTATCTCTTTAAGCTTCGTGCAGACTAGCGCGACGCTACAGCGCGACGCGACACCGGTTATTGTTATACCGTGTAGTTTTCTTAGAAAATGTATTGTTCGAGCCGTCGCGCCGACGCGTCGCGCTGGTCTGTACGAGCCTTTATTCAAAAGTTTCGGATCATTTCAGTTTTTTTGTGTTATCTTTTTAATTTCAACACAAACGGCATACTTAGATAATATTTTTATTTTATTTGCAACTGACAACTTTCTGCAAAAAATAATCCCAGCATTTAGTGGCATAATGAGCGTCTCGCAATGTTCGACGATATTATTAATTTAAAATTTGGAGATGTTCTCATAGATAGTGGTTCTCAAAGTATCGTCGTTCTCTTTTTGTTTGCACTGAATACATAGTTATATGTGGGTTAATGTTCGTCTGATCGTATGCGGACATGACGGCCGGCGACCGATCAGCCGTTTGTGCGCGTCTTGGGGCTCGGCCGCCGCACGTCGCGCACGTCGCGGCGACGTCGGTGGGCGACGGGCATGCGGCTGCGTGGGAACAATTTATTATTATATTTTTGTACAAACAGTTCTGTTATCACGATGTTCGGCTGAAATATGTGTTGTGTTGATAGATACTGTATACGTCAACTGCCAGCGGAGACTATTTGATAAACATTTAGACCATCATTGTACATGTAGATTGTACATACGTTAGCGTTGCTTTAACAATCCAATTGTTTTTCGTTGTTGTTTAAGCTGTATTTCTGTTCTGATATCTGCAGGCAACAGGCCTACGTCATGTGTTTGTACATTACGAACATTTTGATACACAACACGTAGTAGTGGTTATGCCGTGGCCAGATCTTAGAATTGATCATTTCATGATGTGTTCGACCATTTCATAAAATGGTTGAGTTTCATGAAATGGCCAGCTAAAATTGACCATATCGTTTAAACGTCAACGTTTAATGATATGTCAGTCGACGTTTGGCCATATCATTAATGTAGGGTATCCACTATAGGGTTTCCTAAACCATGGTTTAGGGGTTAGTAAAAATTGCCAAGTAACTGCGGCCAACTTGGAAGTAGAGCTCGCTCGGCTCGCGGGCGGTTGGTCACAGTGAATTTATCACGTTAAAAACCAACGTTCATTAACTTTCGTTCGGCGTGGGTACCTACTCAGTACCTACTTACACAGACGTGGTTGTTCACGTCTGTTCAACTGACGTAACGGACTCACCACGTGGTGTGTGCAGGAAGAGGCGGAACCTTGTTCGGTAGCGATTAAAGTACTTACAGCCAGCGACACAAGTGGATCATTATCGTGCGGGGACGCGGGGCAGGGGCAGGGGTGTGGCAGGAGCGCTGCGTCGGCGCATCCGCTGCAAGCTATTGACAAAAACTGTGCAGCACTTCCTGCTCGCCCTTTGTGACACTGATCAAAGTACCAGCATACCTAGACCTACCTGATTGTA
The DNA here is from genome assembly GCA_949128155.2 of Xanthia icteritia. NCBI lineage: Eukaryota > Metazoa > Arthropoda > Insecta > Lepidoptera > Noctuidae > Xanthia > Xanthia icteritia. The sequence continues at coordinate 21,333,595 of OX421945.2, forward strand.
TACGGGTATACACATTCATAAAGGATATTTTCAATAATCAAATATGCTGTACCCGCATTAATAGTCTGTATTCCAAATATATCTTATACAAAATATAAAATCAACATGCAACTGTGTTAAATACTTGAGCAAACATACATTGTCACGGAACACCAAACTGGCAACATTCTATCATCGACTACGTTATTGTTATGTATGCAGCGCTGTACACACAGCACACACTCATACATATTAACATTAAACTGTGTAGTCAAAATCGTGTATTAACGTGAGCGGCCGCGCGCAGAATACGTAATTAACACAAAGTAAAGTCAGTAATTGCCGGCTTTTCTCAAAATCTCGGTGGGGTAGCGGGTGGTCATGCCGTGATCAAGAGCGGGCGGGGGGCGGGGGGGCGGGGTAATGATGGCGGCCGGACACGGGTCGACGCCCTTGCGTTTTATGTTATGGCCGCTGATAGCTCAGCAAATCACTCTTATCACTGGCAGTTACGAGTTCTCAAGGAGACGACCACTGCCATCAATTAGCTCCGGCAAAAAACGAGCCGTTCACTGCAGGCGTTATTCTAAGTAAACGCGTAACACGAGCACACGACGACCCGGAGTGAGCCTCGTATGCTCGCATGCTCGTGCGGCATCCGCGGTGGCGCTGCCACGGACGGTGCACGCAAGGCGCAACTCATGGCCGACATGGCTGTGGAACAACTCCTACGAACCCGTCTTAGGCCAATGCGAACACACCGAGGTGAAGATAGCTATTAATTTGAAACCCAAAACTTTTAGCAATAAAACAAACGGGGTTTAACCAAGATAAAGCTTTCATGTTGTAGCGGGCAACATTAAACGTGGCCACGGAACAAATAAAAAGAACAATATCCGTACTGTAAAATTAAACCATTTCTAAAACATTTTCCATCCGTGCCGTGGCGATCAGTTGAGGCGATAATATATTGTCATGTCATAGCGTCACATCACACAGAAGACTCACTTCATACGAGGCGTTTTATTTAGCTATCATTTGTTGGAGACATGACGATATCAGGTGGCAGCAAGGTACCTTCAGGCATTCGTCTGAAGCCAACGCAGTCGATTAAACAAACATTCGATATTTTGAACACTTGATGGAGTAAGTGTATAATTTATTGAGAATAAGACGCCGCTACGACACAACGATACGAAAAAGCTACGAAAATGCTACGACGACGTTACGGCTACACTACGATGCTGCTACGACACCCCTACGACGCTGCTACGACGCCGCAACAACGCTACTACGTCACCGCCGCGCCGCTACGACAATGCTTTGTCAATGCTACGACGAGGACACGTCTCTGCCTCTGTCTTAAGACTACGACTGGACTGCGCTCTGAAGTACTGTAGGAATACAATGAGACTTTTGACTACATTTGTTGGCGTCGCCGTCGGGCTGGAGAGGACATACTAATATGTTCACACCATTAACATTAGTATTTGCTCAGTATTTTTGCAGTCCCATATCGGCCGTTCAGATAAAAGTGTCAGTGTTTAACATTCAGGCGCTCAACCGCCGAATGTTGGCAACATGCAGGAAGTGCGTGTGCACAGACGTGTCCGCGCCATCTGTCGCGCTGCCTGCCCGCACTACGTACTTACAGAAGGTCGGCTCCACACAACAGCGACAGTCACGCGTTTACGTACAGCGAGTGCAAGCGCACTTCCGATTAGCATAATTATATCGTTTGTGATTTCCGTACGTACGTGTCTATTTATTTATTTATTATTAGGCTGTTCAACAATGAGTACACTAAGGACCTTACGATTAGCACATTGTAAACTTAAGTCTAAGCGTCCCATTACTTATAGAAAAGCACGATAGTTATGATCTGCACATAACTCGATTGCTTTTCTATAAGTAATAACATAATTAATTGGGTAATTAAAACAAGTAATACATAGTCTAGATTAAAAAAGAAAATATTAAAAACTAAATTTATTACAATAAATAACATTCTTAGATTAAATTAAATTAGATTTTATTTTTGATGATTAGGGTTGTAGTCAACAAGGAACCCTTAGGGTAGGTTCAGATGACAAGCGCTCAGCGCGCGTTGAATTTTTGTATAGTGTTCACATGGTGCGCGCTTGTCAGGCGTTAACGAACGTTAACGACGAACTTGACGAACCCTAAAATACGTCTATCCGCGTCGAAAGCGCGCGCTCAACTGAACGGAAACATAGAAAACCAATGATCTCAAAGCGGCGTTGACGCGCGCTGACAACAGTCGAGCGCTAGCGCAGCGTTGAACGCGCGCGTTACTAAAACGCGCGTTAGCATGTGTACGGCCTGAATAAAATGTATGTAGTTGTAAACGCGCGTTATCAAAACGCGCGTTGAGCGCTTGTCATCTGAACCTACCCTTATAGTTTCGCCATGACCGTCCGTCTGTCTGCACTGTTAGTACTAGTAAGCTGTAATTTGGCTGCATATTAATCACGCCGACAAAGTGGTAAAATAAAATTATGATGTAAATGTTGTAGTTGCAAAATCATTTTTTTAGGGTACCTCCCCTACACGGTGTGGGATGTCGTTGGAAAGGTCGTTCAAAAATAATTGTGGGTGTGTGAAAACCATTTTTCGATTCAGGGATCCGTTTGCGAAATTTTAAACATTGAAGTGCAAATTTTTGTTAATGTTTTAGAGGTATGAGGAATAGGGTGTAAAGTTCACTCATCCTCTATAGAAAATCCTCCCACTAGACGGGTGTTTTGTGTTGTGTTCTGGGGGCAGCTGCCCAACTATTGATGTCGGATAGTCTTCTATATCTCGTTTGCGCGGTAAACTCTAATTGCGCGATGTAGGATTTGTGTGACGTCTGGATTTTGTGGGACGTCAGGATTTTGTGTGACGTCAGGTCTTTGATACGTATGTAGTTCGCATGTGGCGATGTAGATGCCGCCACATCATTCCCCTCAGGAGACCGGAGGTCGATAGTGGGCTGAGTCTTGTATCTTGCGATGCTTCACAGTTCCATCTGTGGTTCCAGTGAGTCGGAACCGGGTGCCGTATAGTTCGCGGTGAATCGGAACTGTCTGCGGTGATTGTGGTGATTGCGATGATTCCCCAGTGAGTTGTGGTGGCGCTGCGTTATGATCCAGTGAGTCGGATGAGGTACAGCGCCGGGTTGTGGCTGACTGCTGGCGTCGACCAGGAGAGGGTAGAATTGGCTTTGCTTGTGAGACCGGCCGAAAGTACAGGTGCTGTGCCAAGGTTGCTGATGAGGCTGAGGTGATGACCAGGAATGCGCGTTCGCTGCATGCTGTTGGTCAGGATACCCGTTGAAGCCGTGGGTGCTGGCTGGCTGTGTGACTCGCCTCACGAAAGTAGGATGGATTGATGATGATAATGACTCATAATTATGATTATGTCTTATCTGTATCTATTTTTCTGTGTGTACATAAATAATAAAATAAATAAATAAATGACGTCACGCTGAAGTAGTTGCACGAAGGCTGCGCTGACGTGCGTCACGCCGGGGTCACCAATTTAGAGGTATGATGGCTCCGTCAGGCTTGTGTAATTTGACCAGACGGGTGTCGTGTCTAGCTGGCAACTGCCCAACGATTGATGTCGGATAGTCTTATATATGTCGTTCGCAAGGTAAACTCTAATTGCGCGATGCAGGATTTGTGTGACGTCAGGATTTTGTGTGATGTCAGGTCTTTGATGCGTAGTTCGCATGTGGCGATGTAAGTGCCGCCACAGAGTCAGATATTCGCCCCCGCCTGCAGGCTACATGGTTTTATATGCATATGTGAAAAAATTCACGGCGGTAGTATATATAACGAAAATAAGAGGCAAACTATCACAGCTAAGTAGGCTTTACAGGTTAACGAGTAATATCGACGACAATCGATTTTACGATATGATCACTAAAGTTTGGCCACATCATGAACTAGTCTTAAGTTTAGATAAGATAAGATAAGTTTAATTGTTCATATCGTCAAACGTTGAGTAGTGAATGATCTGGCCAGACCACGTCGTGATGTGATCAGCGGACGATGTTCTATTTCACGAAATACAACCATTTCATGAAATGGTCGGACAATTAACGAAATGTTCAATTCTAAGATCGCCCGAACAGAGACAAGCGTGGCTTTTTTTAGAGCAGTTACTGATGAGCAGTGATCGGAGTAGGTAGAGCTATTTTTTGTACTTGCGATATGTTGTCGGGATTTGAAATATATTAAATAACTTAGAAACTATTTTGTAAAAAGCTATTCTCGTCTTAAGGAATTATGGACACATATCCCTACTCCCCTCCGACGGGTAAGTATAAGACGGACACGTTTCAGGTTAATGAAATTAAAAACTTTATTTTTTAAATATATATTTTTTAATTTTCTGTAACAATTTTGTATAAATAAGTACTCGTATCAGTCATTACAACTAGTCATGTCGCGCGTGCATTGGAAATTAGCAACGCGTCGCTGATGTTAGTTTGACAACGTCGTGCGCTCACTACCAATACATAAGACAAGCTTTCTTTTATCCTTGTTAATAAAATATCAATTAATATTTTTTCGAATCCCGGAGTTTCAGTAAGAATCCCGGGGAATGTCCATATTAACATCAACGTTTGCGGTCATTGAACCAAAATAGCTCTACCTACTCCGATCACTGCTGATCAGTGAAAGAGGTCAATTTCCACTTCGTGCTCTTTGTATGCAGCAAACAATAATTTCTTATAAACAGTATCCGCTTTTATAAAGCGGATACTGTTTATAAGAAATGATTGTTATCCGCTTTTATAACAAGTTGCCTAAGTCGTTTACAGAACTTGGCAATGGGGAGTTCAAAACCCACATCAAACGCGTCCTTATCAAGAAAGCATATTATAAAATTAAAGACTACGTTGAAGACAAGGAAGTTTGGCAATAATTCCTTCTGCACATGTGGCTTCCCTGGTACCTCGTTAACGGCAAATTATGTAAGTCTATTAACTGCTCCCAAATTACCATGTTTATATTTTTTACATTCTTCCTTGACATAATCACCCTATTATTTGACATTATATACCTACAAATTAATTTCAACTCTTTATTAGCTTTTGTGGACTTGATAATTATTCAGATTTGTTACAGCTGTAATAGCAATCACGTCATTTCGTTTAAAATACGTTTTTATTTTTATTAATTTATATTTCTTTATATAGATTATTTTCTATTTTGTGAATGTGAGAACGCTGTAGGCTTAGTGGACTGTAAATTTGTTGACCATCAATAAGTACATTCTGTTAAATACCTGGTACTGGTTGAAAGACCTACACTGTCCTCCCATACCTATTAACATTGGTATTTGAAAATATTGTAAAAGCCAATTATTTTGAAAAGAGTAACCGTGGAGTTTCTTGCCGGCTCTTCTCCATAGGAAACAACCAGTTGGAACCTAGCTTCTGACGTTTCATAAATGCCCATGCAGGTTTATGTGAAATAAAATAATTTGAATTTGAACATTCTAAACAGTGGACAGTATTGTCTTAAGCTGACATCTTGCCATGCAGAAAAGCCTCCCATTACTACTTCTTGACAGATTATGTGGCACATGAAATAACACTGTTAAGCAAATCGGGACAGTTCATAGAGCCTCTTACTAACTTCTTAAAAAAAACAAATTAGCACGTTCCTGCGTCTGTGTGCATACGCCTGTTTTAGCTAGATCTCCGGAGTTGGCCTTCTGCACCTTTATATCTAGGGTTGCCTGTCACAGGAGAGTGGTTCCGCGTGCTGGTGACGCGCGAGGGGTGGGAGCCGTTGGTGGGGGGCGGGGGGGCCCGCAGACCACACGCATTTGCATAGCTTTCGCTACATGAATAGGGTTGACATAGAGATACGGTACATCTTTTTATGCCTCCCATTTCTGTACCAGTTTTAAGAAAATGCTTGTAATCTTTAGAAAATTGTTACCTATTTTTATGTTTTCAAAAAGTTCAGCCATCATTCAAAAAGTTCTTCATCATTTTGAAAGATTACCTGCTTGAGATCATTAGAGTGGTAAATGTGGTACTTAATAGATAACTACAAGCATTATACTTGACGGCTCATCTGTAAAGACACCGAGTGTACGGCTACGTTATTAATTCCCAGCGAGCACGGTCGGCTAGCATGTAGCTTGCTCCGGTGCTCCTCGATAGCATGATTGATCGTCTATCTTTAGATACTGTAAATCCTATTTGTATTAGCATTGCTAAGTATTCGGACGAACTTTTACAACATTATTTTACTACGAAATTACAGCCGTTGATCGATGTGAAAACAATGCGAGTGACGTTATCCTATCATACGAGATACAAGTTCGATGATCGTTTGACCTCAATTTATATCTTTGGAAAATTTTATAGGATATTTATGCTGTCATTAGCATACGTTTATGATACGTTGAGAAAATATTATGTGGGCACCGGGGCACGGTGCGTGCGTCGCCGGAGACGAGACGCGCACTGCGAGCGACTTGATCCTCGGCGGTGTCGCGGCGTCGCGAGCTACATACTTCCCTTATGATCACTACTGTAATTTATGTGAAGCACTATCGCTCTGTCCTTGTCCAACTAATGCGGATAATCCCCGGGGGAGCGAGACAGCGCCCGAGGTAACTGAGTTATCGTGCGGCCGCCGAAGCCGGCCTCCTAATAAAGTAAGATAAAGTCGCTTATAAAGTGGAAGTTACGTGGAGAGTGAGCGCGGGGCGAAGGAAAAACTTGAGTAATATTGTGTGTCCTAAGAGAGATTACACTAATAGCGCTTCACTAAACTTGGTTCCCTCTGTTTTATGAAAAAGGGGTCTGGCGCGAGTAATCGCATTTCAAGACTAGCTGCAGCTTGAAACTATACTTATTTTATGGCTTCAAGTAAGACGTTTTTAAATTCTCAGAACTTCATAAATGTATTAAACGTGTAGCTACTTATGCAAGCATACCTACTATCAGATTAGGTAGGTACGGTTAACAGGAATATTAACATGTCAAAATTGTCGTGTATATTTTTTAGGAATGGTTTATCTAGATCACCCGGTAAATAACAGTAATGTTCGAGCACCGTACGTGTCTATTGTAATCGCATGTGCAACGCGTGTGATATCGCCCTAACGCAGCTATCTCCTACACAACACGAAGAAACGTTCGTCTGGAGAGAGAAAAATAAAGTTAAATATATTGCGAGCGAACAGGATCCGCGGCGGGCGGCGACCGCGACACAGAGCAACAATGTGCAGTAGGGCCACTTGTAACTACGCGCCTCATCAACTCTCACGAGCTGTGGTGTAACATTGGTAAGTGGTGATGGTGATGGCGTAGTTTGGAACTCGCTGCATGTGCTTTAGTGTTTTGTTCGACGCTTGTGTATGTTGAGTCTGAAATCTCGCATTGTGTAACTGTAAACTGTGCTTTCTGTATGCTCCTATATCGTGTCGCATAGCTAACCGCATCGGATTCCGTCACGTCACCAAAGTTATGCTCGTTCGAACGTAAAAAATGTATTACAATGTAAGCACTTTTTTACTGTCAGTCATCTAGAAATATTGCAATCATGCGTCTACTTCTGTATTTTCCGCGCAATGCAGATGCGCACTGAACGCAAAAACGTACAATCATGTAACAAAAACGTGCATTACCGACGCGCGCCTAATGACCCGCGCGACAAATGGAGTTTTAACCGACTGCAGCTGGCGAGATGATGTGTTGCCCGCGTCGTATCCAAACGAGCGAGACTTAGAAATGACAGGTAATGGACGCTGTTAGAGTCGCGGTGGACGCTTACAACATGGTTTTATGACGAGATATAGCGATTGTTATAGAATGACTACCAGTCGCCGCAACATTCTGAGATATTTCTTTTTATGGCAGCCCGCATGGCGATTGGCAAGCACTTGTGAGTAACGGGACAGGCGAGTAGCGTGTACCGGGCACTGACATGCAGGCAGCATGTGGCCCACATCATGCTAAGTGGCCACCACTCCATAATTCGCAACTGGTTCGCCAACCGCCGCCACACCTTGGTAGCTGCGGCATTTGTTACAGAATCATGTACTTTGTATAAGTAACTATAGGGGCAATTTTTAGATACCTACGGACCCCTATCCGTGCTTTTATTTATGTTTGAGGTATTTCTAAGCATGTTTCTACATATTACCTGTATTATAAATACGGGCACAAATGCAAAATACAACATCCGTAGCAAATGTAATAATAGCCGTTATATATTTGTGATTAGAGTGCCAATAACAGACACGTTTGTTAATTGTTAAATCAGCGGCATTCAACAATCTATTTACAATCAATTTACCATTTACCCGGACAGGCATGCCGCATGTTATTTTAGATTTAACGATACTCTACACTTGAAGACATTGAATGGTGAGGGATCGTTACAGACAGTTTATTATTAAAATTCCACTTCAAGAACAATAATAATGTATTTTGTTGAATAATGTATTTTGTGGATGAAGTGTGTGAGTGGGACACGATAACAAATGACTGTCTGTAACACACCTATCAAAACAACGGCTCATTGAATGTCAGCGATAAGTACGTGTCGAGGAGACGTCTCTCAGGAACTCGTGACCTGGTACCTACAGGCTCCCAGGCTCTCACCTCACAGAGGCGCGCCCTGCTTCCTGCCGCTCTGCCGCGAGTGCCGCTCCGCACGCTCGGCACTAACAGCCGAGTGCCGGACCCACACACCGCAGCTCCCGCCATTCACCGCCACTCGCATGCACTGCTGCTAATGTACCAATATTACTTAGCTTGCAATGTAAAGCGAGTACCGAGGAGTAATGGGAGGAAGTCGCTCCCTCGCCGCTATCGGGTCAGTAACCTCGTCCGATGTGTAGCAGTGGGGCAGTGCACATTGCTCGACTAGTACGTGGTATTGTGATAAGTTTAGACGTGAGGGAGCAATGTAAGGGAAGCAGAGCGGTTGGGTAGTAGTTTTAGGAGTGTGGTGGTGAGGGCGAGCCTCCCACGGAGGACTCGAGTCTCAAACTAATGGAAGTTCGATGTGCCGCTGCTTGTGGCCATGAGGCCGAGCGGAGCTGCGTGTGAGTGTATAGCAGATCAGCGGAGCGTTTTGTTCGCTCATTAAAAAGTCGTGTAATGTGACACTTATGCTTAACTTCGCAGGCCCTCCTGCCCTGCACGTGTTTCAGATTTAGCGTCGCGCTCCCACACATTGCAAGAAAGTTTATCTGTTTCAGCACTACAACAACATGTCCTTTTCATTAACCTTAATAGTTGAAAAACTAAATGACTCTCTCAAGCAACAAGCAAGTGTGCAGCCAGTTAGCGATAGACCACCCGGTGAAGAGGGTTTGTGTGAAACTATAGCGACGCGCTCAGAGCGAGCGGTGCGGCGCGAGGCGGGCGAGGCGCTAGGCGAGGTCGGCTACTGAACCTGATACATTATACATGCATAATACGAACATTAGGAGCCGCGCTGCCATTTATCAACTAAATAGGACACAATGGGCCCCTACACTATTAATTTTAATCTGACGACCGACAAGTTCGCGTAAACAAGTCGGGAGCCGCTCACAGCGCGGAGCTCACGAAGAAACACAACTCATCTTAAGATATATGCAGATATAAGCGTGTTCTGTACTGAGCTCACGCAACTCGTCGTACGTCCAGCCAGTCATAGGACTCACCCATCCAGGAGCGCTGTCCCAAATAAGACGTATTATTAATTTATTATACATAAAACAAAAAGTATTGTAATAAAACACGTATACTAAAAGATCAATAATTAAATTATCTTTAAAATGGTGAACGTTTTAGAAAAATACACTTGATAGATTTTGCGTGATTCTCAATTTTTTATCTGCGTTGGACAGAACTTTACAAATTAATTTCACTATGTAATATTAACATAATCTTAAATATTCATATATTAAGTTATTAATAAAATGCTCTGATTTAACATATATTTTTTCCAAATCATTAACAGTATTCGTTTAGACATGATCTTCAGTATAAAATCATTAAAAGTCGGTTATCGTCGCCTTATAGTGCACTAGTGGAGCATAGATTATAAGTATTTCAAATGTATCAGACACATTCTCGCACTTGTATGAGATGGTCCTTCTGTAATTATCTGCTCTGTGACAAGAAAGCGCCGTGCGCCGTAAAGAAAACTTTTGCGCAACAAATGTTCGTACTATCCTTCATATAAATTAATTTCTTTGCTTCAGCGAGGAACTTACGAAGTTACGACATACATTCATCAAGCTGTGCACGTGTTTTGTCGCGTGTTGAACTTAATTCTTACAGAGGGTCTTCCCTCCCTCCGACGACTTTACCGTAATGAAATGACGCTCGGAGGCTGCTCGGCTATTTGTTCTGTGCGTTATGCGCTCTTTAAACTGTGAACGATATCGCCGGGCTGGGTTAGTTGGACATCAACGTTCGTGGCACTACCGACCGACCACAATGAAAAGGCGTTCTTTACAGGGATCGTTTGTGTTTCATGTCGAGTTAGGTCGAATAATTTTAAACTTGAACATTTATCAACTTCATTTTAGTACTTAAACCAAAGAGTTCCATAAAGTTAGTCTTATTTTACTGACGTAACTTTCGGGGACAATTTTGCCGGACGGAAAGCCTAAACATAAAGCCACAATGGCTGAGCGATTTCAACGCCAGCGCTATTTGTTACGTTCTATAATGTTATTGTCTCCGCGACAATGGCGCCGGTCACTGCTTCACACCCGATCCCAGATAAACTCCTTTGTTGTATTGGATACACGAACGCACATGATGCACCCTGTATGAGGCGCGGGGCCTCGCGCCGCAGACAAAAGAAAAACTGAAGCCCTTCTAATAATGCGGAATCAGAAACTCATATAATCTGAACCCTCGGAAAAGAAATCGAAGTTGAGTAGCCCCACAGGCCGCATGAGACGCGACAACATCATCCATTGGTCGGTGCTCCTCTTTTATACAAAGTTGAGTAGCCCCACAGGCCGCATGAGACGCGACAACATAATCCATTGGTCGGTGCTCCTCTTTTATACAAAGTTGAGTAGCCCCACAGGCCGCATGAGCCGCGACAACATAATCCATTGGTCGGTGCTCCTCTTTTATACAAAGTTGAGTAGCCCCACAGGCCGCATGAGCCGCGACAACATAATCCATTGGTCGGTGCTCCTCTTTTATACAAAGTTGAGTAGCCCCACAGGCCGCATGAGCCGCGACAACATAATCCATTGGTCGGTGCTCCTCTTTTATACAAAGTTGAGTAGCCCCACAGGCCGCATGAGCCGCGACAACATAATCCATTGGTCGGTGCTCCTCTTTTATACAAAGTTGAGTAGCCCCACAGGCCGCATGAGACGCGACAACATAATCCATTGGTCGGTGCTCCTCTTTTATACAAAGTTGAGTAGCCCCACAGGCCGCATGAGCCGCGACAACATAATCCATTGGTCGGTGCTCCTCTTTTATACAGGGTGGGCCAGAAAGGCGTACGATTTTAAAAACACTCTTGCGTTTGAAGCTTTAGAGAGGGGACTGCGCGGGTGGTGGGGTTAAGTAGCTCGGTTCCCGGAAATTTAGTCGCGATGGATCACTTCACCGGAGCGCAACGTGCATTCTGCGTTAAACATTATTACAAAAATCGCGATTCGTGCGTTATTGTTCGGCGTTTATTTCGGCGTGAGTTTGGATTACATGACCTAAATCAGTGTCCGAAAGAAAGTGTGATTCGATCGTAGGTCAGAAAGTTCGAAGATACTGGTTCGACTCTCAAACAGAAGCCTGCGGGACGCCCAAGGTCAACAAGAACGGAAGACACAATTGAACCAGTTAGAGCTTCAGTTCAACGTAATCCTGCTCTATCGACTCGAAAGCGTTCAGCCGAACTTGTGGTATCCAGAACATCTTTGCGTCGCATTTTGTTGAAAGATCTGAAATTGCACCCGTATAAAATTCAACTTGTGCAGGAATTACAGCCAAATGATCCAATTTTACGACGAGCTTTTGTTGAAACAATGTTGGAACGCTTTCGGAGTTTCAACAATATTTTGTTCTCCGACGAAGCCCATTTTCACATAAATGGGCATGTGAATAAACAGAATTGCTGTTACTGGGCTGCAGAGAACCCACGTGCAAAACATCAAAAGCCTCTGCATTCGCCGAAAGTAACCGTTTGGGCGGCCATGTCAGCGCACGGAATTATCGGACCCTACTTCTTCGAAAATCGACAAGGCCAATCTGTCACTGTAAATTCTGACCGATACATAGCCATGTTAAGGGATTTTTTCTTTCCACAACTGCAACAATTTGAAGCCTATAATCGTGCGACATGGTTTCAACAAGATGGCGCGACATGCCATACAGCTAATGCCTCTTTGGCGGTTGTAAACGAGATGTTTGCTGGGAAACTGATATCGCGCCGAGGTGACATTGCATGGCCTCCTAGAAGTCCGGCTCTAACGCCACTGGACTTTTTTTTGTGGGGATACCTAAAAAGTAGAGTCTACTCCAATAACCCAGCCACGATTAACCAGTTGAAGACCAATATCCGGGAAGAAATGGCAGCTATTCCCCGTGCAATGTGCCAGCGAGTTTTTACCAATTTGAGGTTCAGATTCGAAGAATGTTTGCAGCGGGATGGTGCACACCTGGATGACGTTATTTTTAAGAAATGAATTTCCCAGATGTAAATTTTTATAAAAATAAAAATTTGTATGTGAATTGTACTAAGTTTTTTTTTAATCATTTTTTCATATTCGCAATTCTTTCTGGCCCACCCTGTACAAAGTTGAGTAGCCCCACAGGCCGCATGAGCCGCGACAACATAATCCATTGGTCGGTGCTCCTCTTTTATACAAAGTTGAGTAGCCCCACAGGCCGCATGAGACGCGACAACATAATCCATTGGTCGGTGCTCCTCTTTTATACAAAGTTGAGTAGCCCCACAGGCCGCATGAGCCGCGACAACATAATCCATTGGTCGGTGCTCCTCTTTTATACAAAGTTGAGTAGCCCCACAGGCCGCATGAGCCGCGACAACATAATCCATTGGTCGGTGCTCCTCTTTTATACAAAGTTGAGTAGCCCCACAGGCCGCATGAGACGCGACAACATAATCCATTGGTCGGTGCTCCTCTTTTATACAAAGTTGAGTAGCCCCACAGGCCGCATGAGCCGCGACAACATAATCCATTGGTCGGTGCTCCTCTTTTATACAAAGTTGAGTAGCCCCACAGGCCGCATGAGCCGCGACAACATCATCCATTGGTCGGTGCTCCTCTCTTACACAAATCTTATGCAAAACTGAAAACTGGTCGTCAGCGTTAGTTAGTCTCAACTCTACGTCGTGCAAGCTTGTGTTTTGTTATCTGGCCATTTCCCTAACTGTTGCCGCGTATCTTGCTCTTGTGCTGTGCTGTGCCTTCATAAGTGCTGACTATGGCTGCATATTCTAATACTGAATACGCTGACATAATGTTACTGTTACGGACTTTGTGACGATAACGCTGCTGAGGCGCGGAGAGAATATCAACTTCGCTTTCCCAACCGCCGACGCCCACGCTTTAGTGTTTTCGGATCGACTTATCGGCGAATATCTGAAACTGGCTCCAAAGAAGCAGGAAATTGACACTGGTCGTTCCCGGAGATACACGGCTGAGGAAGAGGAGCTTATTCTTCAACGTTTTAATGACGACCCCAACATATCGACAAACATCGTAGCGCGTGAGCTTGGTATGTCACAGTGGAAAGTCTGGTCTGTAGTTCACTTGTCAGGCCGACATCCATACCAGTACCAACCAGTCCAGTCATTAGAAGAGGAGATCCGCCGAGACGGCTTGAATTTTGTCGTTTTATAAGTGCCGAGTCATGTTTTGACCGTGATGGTATCACAAATTACCACAACTTACTTTACTGGGCACCGAACCGCATCCCAGCGTCGGTTCTCGCTTAATGTTTGGATGGCTATTATCGACAACAAATTAATTGGCCACATTTTTTACCCCGAACACTAAATGGGGAACTTTATGAATATTTCCTAAGAAATTATTTAACAGCACTGCTCACGGATGTACCGGAAGAAAGAAGAGCAAACATGATTTATCAACATGACGGACACTTCCGAATCACAACTCGACAACCGACGGATAGGGCGCGGTGGTCCGATTCCGTGGACTGCACGAAGCCCTGATCTGACGCCGCTAGACTTTTACGTCTGGGGTTATATGAAAGACCTAAATTCAACATTCAAAAGTCATTTATTCAAACTAGGCTGAGAATCAGCACTTTTCGAACGTCAAAATTACATAAGACAGTCCCCCAAAACGCCCACTCTTCACCACTTCCTAGTGCTTTAGCTGGGAAGAAGAAGTTGCGCAACAAACTCCCCAGCAGCACAGCTGTCTGTTCAGTTAGAAAAAAACGATTCTATATAATAGTATGCAAAATGATATTTACATTACGCAACACAAAACATTTAATAAGTAATTTAAATTATAAAATTAATAGCCATATGACAGCTAGCACACGCCAATATACCAACCAAAAACATCGATAACTATACTCAAGCAGAAATAAAAATAACTTAACGAAAACAATATGCCCGCTTACATATAGCTGTAACTAGAAGTTATAATTGATAAACTAGGACCATCGAGGTAAATTAAAAAATAATCGAGGTCGCTAGCTAATCGCATATTGCAATACAACTCATAAAAAATACATTGTAATGAGTAGATTATTTCAACAATAAATTAAAATAAAATAAATTGACTTATAAAGTAAAATTATAAACAATTATATAAACTCATATAACCTGTCAGTAAGTAAGCTAATTCTGGAGAAAGAACATTTAAACATTGTCTTGAGTTAATCACAGCGACCAACTATTCTTATCATTTAAGTAGTCGTTGATAGAATAGTATGCCTTTGAACAGAGGTTGGATTTTACTTTAGTTTTGAACGCATTAAAAGACAAATCTAGCAAAGAAGAAGGTAGCTTGTTATAAAAGGTTATACCAAGCCCAACAAATGAGTTATGAACCTTATGAAGCCGGTGAAAGGGAATACGTAGTTTGTCCTTATTTCTAGTGTTAACATTGTGAATATCACTGTTTTTAGTATATAAGTGTATATTTTGCCTAATATATAATATGTTGGCGAAAATGAATTGTGATGCCACTGTGAGGATACCGATATCTTTGAAAAAATCTCTCAGAGAAACTCTGGCTCCTAGCTGGTAAATTGCTCGAACAGCTCGTTTTTGAAGGACAAATATATTTTGAATATCAGCAGCTTTGCCCCACAGCAGAATACCGTAGGACATAACGCTATGAAAATAACTAAAATAGACTAACCGAGCTGTATCAACGTCAGTGTATTGTCTTACTTTCCTGACGGCGTAGGCGGCCGAACTGAGCCTTCCCGCTAGGCTCGATATAAATGTTGGCCCCACTGAAGTTTGGCATTTACTCTTATGCCCAGAAAAACTGCCGAGTTTACAGTTTCAAGCAACTCTTTATCTAAGACGATGTTGAGTCCTAGATTTCTAATATTTGGAAGGGCGAACTTTACACATTTGGTTTTCTTGCTATTGAGAACTAGGTTATTTGTCGAAAACCAATCCGTAACCATTGAGAGTGCACTGTTTACATCGTCAAAGTCTTGTCTATTCCTGGCTACTTTAAAAATAAGTGAAGTATCATCTGCAAACAGTACAACTTCACAGATACTCTTTAAATAGTGCCTTTAAATACCTAGTTTATGTGACCCCAGTAAATTCAATTGAAGAACTAAGGGAGAGAATAACAGATGCGGCGGACCAGATGAGGGCAACAATCACAAAAACCGAAGTGATAAGAACATGTGTTCGAAACCGACAGCAGCACATCGAACAAGACGTGTGAAATGTGTGTAATTAAAGTTTTTAAATTTATTTTGTTCAAAATAATAATAATGTTCACGAAATTGTTTAATTTGATTTTCCGCAGTGTGAGACGCACGCCTTCCTGTACCTGATAAGACCGGGATATTTTACTATTAATTTTTACATCACGCGTACTATTTTTTTTTGCATCATTTTGTATGAAGAAATCACAAAAATTACAAAAAAATAAATGTTGATTAGTGATATTTGCCAAGGTTTTAGGCATTTTTGAACTTTTAATTATTAACAAAGATCCGCTACAACTATGATAAGAACTTAAATTTCAGTACAGTTGCGCCGTAAATCTTTTTTAAATTGGTTTCAAATGATTTAATCTGAGGATTTTCATAAAAAAAACTAAAAATCTAAGTAACTGTAAAACTACTGAGCTTAGGTAGAACATTTGGTGGCTTAATTTGTTGCATTTTAACCCAACTATGACGTCCTGCAAGGAATACGTCGAGTAGCCAGTAACCCTGTATATATATAACGAAATTACAAGGAAAACTATCACAGCTTAAGTTAACGAGTAATAATTGACCAACTTACATTTGTAGTTGCAATAACATGTTCTCCCATACATTCCGTATCGTATGGGAGAACATGTTTTTCAACTGCACAGTTTGTTCTTAGGATAAATTTAGCTCAACTACGGAACCCGTCATTGTGCGTGGTCCAACACGCACTTGCCGGTTTTTCTAGTAATATTTCGTGTACTTAGGTATAGTGTTAACCTTCTGCATGGCTGATGCAAGCCTGTGGCTCGCTAGTCGCGATTGCATACGTTAAGTAGGCGTGGGGGTAACGGCTAGCTAATGATTGGGTGGCATAGACAAGCGCTTGTGCAAGCGACCCCATCCTGGTACTGGCGACCCCATGGGGGTTCCGGGGTACGGTACGACAGACCCCAGGCCCGGGTGATAGGTACCACGGCTGCTTGCTGATGGCCTTACTATAAATGTATTTTTTAGAATTGGGGACGGCACTCCCTTATGCAATGCGGTTGAAAAAAAACCTTTCTAATATTCCTTCCCTACGTTACGATTATTTTGTAGTTTAAAACTAAAAAAAACCAACCAAGTGTGTGTCGGACCACGCACAATAAAGGGTCCGTAGTTGGGATGAATTTATCTCAAAAACAAGCTTAACATTGTAGTGGAAAAATATGTTCTCCCATACATCGATATACGCCACGGTCAATTCTCCAACTGCAAATGTAAGTTTGTAAGAATCGCAAAGAAATATTTTTTTTTATGTGATAAAACTACAAATTAACGATTTTCAGACGTTTTCCTATACTAGTGCTATAAGACTGCTTCTTGCCATGATTCTAGGTCACGGGAAGTACCTACCCTGTTAGATTTTGATTTATTTGCGAGTATCAAAACATGCCGCATAAATAGCCGTAAGTATCTTTTTATTGCGTCGACTGAAGAAGCTTGATTTTTTTAAAGTTCCAAGTGACCGTAGCCCTACGTATTTGATTTTAATTTCAACGTGATATCTCCACGCGTTCCTGAGAAAAAGGGCCTTGACAGACTGGCGGACGGACGAACAACGAAGTGATGCTATAAGGGTTCCGTTTTTTTCCTTTTGAGGTACGGAACTCTATAAAGCGAGCGAAAGAAACGGGTTTTAAACTTACAAATGTGCTTTGCTAACTACCTACTTATGCAAAGGATAAAGTAAGTACATGAGCACCTATGTATATTATGTTACTTATTTGTCTCTAGAATCTTTTCCAAGGATGATTAGTAAACATGACGATTCGTTTTGTACTTTAGGAAACTGGCATAAGTTAACAGAATATAAAGTTGCTCTATTACTCCAGAAAGCGGCATGTTTCTTATATAATTAGAAAAGTAGATGTTTGCAAGTAATGCGGCGGGTCACGTGTGTTCCTCTCGACGTGGGAGGCCTCCCGAGCCCCAGCCCCCGCGCCCCGCGCCCCTGCGCGCCGCCCCCGCCGCCCCCGCACTGGGCTGCAATTATCCGGCGCAAGCAACACTTGCTTGGGAAGGGACTTACTTCACACTCAAGCGATCACCTCACGTACTCACGCTTACTTCATAAACACTACTGTTACTCTGCACACTAGCACAGAGTAACTCTGGTACTAGTGAGACTAGACTACATCATAAATTGAATGATTTTATTAACAAAACTAGCTTTACCTGGCCCGATTCCGCACGGGTAGCACTGAGTACTTATCTACGGCGCACCTACCTACCTGTACCTTTACCCGGCCCGGCTCCGCACGGGGAGTACTAAGTACTTATCTACGGCGCACCTACCAACCTGTACCTTTACCCGGCCCGGTTCCGCACGGGGAGTACTAAGTACTTATCTACGGCGCACCTACCTACCTGTACCTTTTGGTATTCGGGGCGGAGATAAATCCTACTAAACAAAGATCATAAAAATTGCTCCAGGCGTTCTTGAGTTGTAAATGGTGTAACTAACCCGACTTGTGTTATACAACGTGTTCCTTTTGATATCCCATAACTCTAGGGCAGTGGTTCTCAAACTTTTTGGTTGCACATGGTCTCGCCGAAATATCGGGTTTCCATTTTTTTTTACGGAGAGCTTTCTTCCACAGTTTTCGCCTTCTAACATCTATGACAAATACATGGATGACCGTATTTTTGCAGTTACACAGCTGCGTAACATCATAATACATAACTAGCTGCGCCCCGCGGTCTCACCCGCGTCAGTTTCGATTCCGTGGGAATATCGCGATAAAAAGTAACAGCTATGTAAACACGGCTACACATCAAGCTATATATTTCCAGTATAAGCAGACCTCGCATTGTACGGAAATCCTATACAATGCGAGATCAGCATAAACTGGAAATGTATAGCTTGATGTGTAGCCGTGTGTACCTATCAAGTTTCATCGCAATCGGTTCATTCGTTTTTGCGTGAAGAAGTAACAAACATATTATGTACACACGGCTACACACGCATACTTACTGACACAAACTTTCACAATTACAGTAGGATTTGATTAATAGAGACACAGTAATAAAATCTTTCACAGCTAATATTTCATTTAAGTACTTATACATATTGGATGGAGGAAACAAAAATGGAAAATATAACTAAATAAAATATAACCTTTCCGCAGTCGGGTGAAAAAGAAAGAAAATAAAAATGAAATGTAAATACCTATAAAGAATCATTGCAAGGTTTCTCTAAAAACTATTTTTTTATAAAATCAATTTATTTTCCGGAGATAACGGCTAACGTATAGTTGCCCATGGGAGAAGCACTGTTTTCTTAAGTCGATGCCGACTAGGGAATGCAAAACCGGCCAAAATGAAAACCCGGTTTTTTTTCGGGTTTCGTATTAAAAACCCAGGTTTCGGTGAAACTGGTTTTTTTTTCTTTGTCTAGGTGATATTTTTAAACTGCTGGTGAAATTCAGGCCGCCTACATCTTGCATATTTTCAATAATTAAATAGAAACGTATCTATTAAAAATAAATAAATATTTAAAATTTCAATGAAAATGCAGAAATTTGTTTAAGTAAAAGGTTTATTTGCTTTTTGTGCTTCAGCTAAGTAGGTACAATAATAATCAACAGTATTAAAAAGATCAACGAAACATAATTAAGTAATTCTAACTAGAAAGTATTATAAAATACAAAACCAACATTTAACCATATTATAAACTCTTTCATTATAAACTCTATGTTTTTAAATTAAACCATAATAACAGTCTCAATAGCGTCCGAAACTTTTAATTAACATATAATAACGTAGAAATAAGTCTTTCAAAGAGATCAATAATAATGCAATCAGGTTACTACTTTGTTCTAATTAATCACTAGAAATAATCATTTAAAAAATAAAAATCTAAAAAAGTCATCTCTTAAACATAGATTAATAAATCAACAGATATTCTTTATAAGATCTTAAGAAAAGCAAAGCATCTGAGTTGAATCTTTAAGACGAGACCGTATTTTACTGCAGAAATAACCAGCCGTCGAAAATGCTCGTTCTGATTCGACACTTGTTGACTTGATAGTGATGAGGGTATGCCTTTCTTAAAAAATTGCCGCGTCCACCGCCATTCTCGTGTAATGCCATTTCACATAACACAATTTTTTCAATTTCTATATTTGACGCAGATAAACAAGGTGTAGTACAACTCTTCGTATGCGAAAGCTCCTCTTTGAAACTTTTGAGAGTAGTAGTTGAAGAACTCTGAAGTGCTGCCAAAGGGATGCTGCTGTCACTGACATCATCGTCAGTGACGATTTTTGATACGATAGATTTTATAAAATCTGCGGTTGGTTTTTGAAATATAGAATTACTATCATCGAAAAATTCTTGAGTATTGTCTAAATATTTCAGAACACCTTGTATTCAAAGGGTATCATCTCTCATATATTCTTTTTTGTAAAGCTGTTGGAGTTCAAATCTCCGTGAATGCTTGACAATTTTCTGAACATGCATTTGAACGCAGTATCGGCTGTGAGAAGAGTTGCATCTCCTAAACACAACACTTCGACAACTCCTTTTACTATTTCAAGTGCTTTTAATTGTTTTAGGGAAGTAATTTCGTCGTCTGTGAAACGGATATATAAACTCGAAAAACCGGAAACGTGAAAAAACCCGTTTTTTACTAATATTAAATACGCCGATAAACCGGATTTCGGTTTTCGGTGAAACCGGTTTGCATTCCCTAATGCCGACCCGTGAAAAAGTTTGTCCCTGGAACTTATTAATTGTTAGTAGTGCAAAATGACACAATCCGGGAACTGAAATCTCTTAAATGGTTCGCGTATTGCATTTGTATACTCGTGATAACTTCGAAATTTAATGTCTGATTCGAATGAATTAAAAAGTATTTTACTGCTACATCCTTGATGATAAATCTATGTATTTGAATAAGAATTTAATACTACGATACGAATGTAATTAAATTAGATCGCTAATAGTAACAATAATTGGTACTTTTGTTTCTACCGGCGATCTAATTAAATTTTAGAACACAAAAGCTGCTATTGTGACTTAACTATGATAGATAGATATATCGTCGGTCGAATCACGAAAGGGCTTATCTGAGTTCTACCAAATTTTTCAGGAGAGCGATTTTTAATAAAATGTACTATTATGTGCCGTCGTAACATTTTACCTAATTCTTATATGAGGTTTATAGAATACTCGTTTTGATGAATAGTTAATTCTGTTTATATATTTAATGAACTTTTTTGTGTAAAACAATTGGCTGTGGAGATATTCGTTTTTTTTTGAAAAAAGTTTCACTTACGCCCCTTTGTGATGTCCAATTAATATCATTAATTTCATTTACGCCCGGTATCTTGGATTTAAATTAAATGAAAAAAAATTGGTTGCCTGTAAAGTCGGTATACGGGCGAAAGTTTTACGTGACAACGACTTTGCGTGCCTTTCACTTTTTATGTCTGTCTCTCTCGCTCTTAGGCGGGCTAACCATGCCCGAGTGGAAGGGACGCGTGCCTCTCACTCGCTCTCATTGTGAGCGCATAACGTGAGCGGAGCGTAACGCAGTTTCTTGAAGTGTCACCCGGCAAACCAATTTATAAGACGTTGTCACGTCAAAAACGGGAAGTATACTGAAGCTTAAGCTTATTTTTTAATATAAGAATCTAAAAAAATACTGGTACATACAATATTTAAAAAGGGTCGAAAAACCAATCAAAATAAGTAGTAATTCTTATACTAAATCTACCCCAGGATTGAAGATTATTTTAGTAAAAATAAACTTCAATCGTGGGGTAAGCTTTCGTAGTAATAAACATGTTCTTGATTCCTTATTATCGGTGTATCTCCGCTGCACATTTTCATTAGGTCATTATACTTCCCTTTGGATTTTTTTTAAAGAGTGGTTTAACTGTTCGACGTTTGTCCTCAACCAATGTACATTACTTCGTTTCAGTGATATACATTTGTATTGTGTTTCCATGTGACTTGTTTTAAAGAACAGTGTAGTAAGTTGGGTTCTCAATACTCTAAACTCCATGACGTCTGTCCACTTAAATGACTCACCAGTTTGGTCAGCTCCCTTTTTTAACTGTAGCAACTTTAGTTTTGAGGCTTCTGGATTATGATAATTTCAGATATTTCAAAGACAGGTCTTTGAAATATCTGAAATTGAAAAAAAAGCCTTATGAGGTCCGACTTCTGGATTATGATAATTTCAGATATTTCAAAGACAGGTCTTTGAAATATCTGAAATTATCCAGGTCTTTGAAATATCTGAAATTATCATAATCCAGAAGTCGGACCTCATAAGGCTTTTTGCGTGCCAATCGTATGATCGGTTCCAGTTGACTGGGTACATAAATGTTTCCAACCTTATTCATTGCAAACGCTATCACGCTGTGGACAGAATCACACTCACTTTGCCCATGAAACGAACAAAAGTAACGCAAACTGATTTCTTCAATCGATTCACTGTTACTAATCACATATAAGAGCATTGCCGACATTGTGGAGTTTTTATTCTGGCCTACACAGCCGTCGCTGAACATACAAACTTCTTTCACTCCCCTCCTATCACAATTTGTTAAGAAATAATGTACCTACACTAGTAGACATTACTGATGATACGCCTATTCGTGATGTTTTAAACTAAAGGAATAGTAGATAGGGCTCTTCGCGACTACTCCTAAGTCATTAAAGACTGAGATTTTAGTTACGCCGTTTCGTGACATAATAAAACTCGACATCTAGAATTCAATGGTGTAAATAGCTCAAAATCCGAAATTTTGTTGGTTACGCCCCTTCGTGATTCGACCGACGATATATTCCCTTGAGGACTTTTTTGTGCACTTTAATCATGTAGTTCGTCATTTTTGTGTATCATCAATAATAGTTTTCTCAGCGAACGCCAAATAATTAGTTTTATAGGCAGCATTTTGCTACTTTGGGTTACATTATTGCAATTTTTTTAAGGATCTCATTTTTTTTTGGAAAATAATAATTTTTCATTTTTTATTTAATTTTTCAAAACTAAATACCCTTACGTGAAACACAAAAAAACAATCTGACTGTTTGTCCATAATTCAAAATTCAAAATTCAAAAGTCATTTATTCAAACTAGGCTGAAAATCAGCACTTTTCGAACGTCAAAATTACATAAGACAGTCCCCCAAAACGCCCACTCTTCACCACTTCCTAGTGCTTTAGCTGGGAAGAAGAAGTGGCGCAACAAACTCCCCAGCAGCACAGCTGTCTGTTCAGTAAAAAAGATTCTATAATATAATAGTATGCAAAATGATATTTACATTACGCAACACAAAACATAATTTAAATTATAAAATTAATAGCCATATGACAGACAAAAAAAAAGACAACGTCGCATTTTCTTAGATTTGAATGATTGAATGAAAATGAATTACTCGTACTTATCAATTTAACTTAGATACACACATCGAGAGTCTAGTGTTATGTTATGTTCGAAACTATGTATGTACACACATAGTTCTAATTCTAGGACTTTTTGTATTATTTTTACTTGTAACCTTAAAGTTATGGCATATCAAAAATAACACCTTGTATAGTATAGATACGGAAATCCTATACAATGCGAGATCAGCTTATACTGGAAAATTGTGTGTACGTAGTTTAAGTATCACAATTTTATGAACTACTGTGGTCTGCGGGAAATAGTCGATTGAGTTTGAATCAATGTTGATGAAATTGTCCTTTGCAGCGTCAGCCAAACAAGTCTGGTTCTCTGAAAATAATAAAAGCAAAAATAACTTAGCACGCTGGAACTTGGAACCACAGCTAGCATTAACTAGTTGCGCAGAACATGGAACCACAGCTAGCATTAACTAGTTGCGCAGAACATGGAACCACAACTAGCATTAACTAGTTGCGCAGAACATGGAACCACAGCTAGCATTAACTAGTTGCGCAGAACATGGAACCACAGCTAGCATTAACTAGTTGCGCAGAACATGGAACCACAGCTAGCATTAACTAGTTGCGCAGAACATGGAACCACAGCTAGCATTAACTCAGCTAGCATTAACTAGTTGCGCAGAACATGGAACCACAGCTAGCATTAACTAGTTGCGCAGAACATAGAACCACAGCTAGCATTAACTAGTTGCGCGTTGTGTAAGTAGGTACATTTGCAAAGTGATGGTGACAAAAATAGCTTATTAAAAAAACTTTTTACAAGAAAATTGAACCGACTTGGAAAAAAAAAACACAAAATTTGCAAAATAACTTGAATTTCGGAAGTCGGTGTTTTTTTTTCCAAGTCGGATCAATTTTCTTGTAAAAAGTTTTTAAATTTCACTTTTTATTTGTGGTACACACGGCTACACATCAAGCTATATTATTATTATATATCATAGCTACATTTCCAGTATAAGATGATCTCGCATTGTACGGAAATCCTATATAATAGCCGTGTCTACATACCTACCACACACGAATTCGAATACCACTACCTGCTATGTAAATAACAGTGATAGGAACTTATAACATCATCCATATAGACTAAGTGGGAAAAATACTTATTATTGAAGCTAACTCAAAAATGACCCAAGAAAAGTTAATAAAATCTATATAGGACCACATCTGAACCTACCAAACAAAAAAAGAATCATCAACATCATTTCATATTTGGCGCAGTAATCGCGTAACAAATAAATAAAAAACATACAGTCGAATTGAGAACCTCCTCCTTTTTGAAGTCTGTTAAATAACATTATTACTGTTGCAGTCGGGTAAAAAGTCGATGTAATCTAAACAGCGTGACCTGTGGACTGGCAACCCTCCACCTTCAGCCAAATCTACGGCTTACGAGTATCTGCTGACTTCAGGGCTTAGCTAATCCGGTTATAATACGATGCGACCCACTGAAACTTTTTTAAACGGTAAGTCATGTACATGACTTACCGTTTAAAAAAGTAACTTAAACTATCCAACTTTAAGTCTGTTTGTTGCCATATTTTGCTATCATCTTTCCCTTATTATTTCAATAGTCCGATATTTTATTTCAGATGCGATGCTGATGGTATTCGTATATTGTGTTGAGTTAGTTATCTGAGGGTTGGCATCGCTCTAGATAATCCTATCTGTCCGGTGCGGGACTAGGGGAAAGTCGGACGCCGGACGCTCTCTGGACGGACGGCGAGCTCCGGCAATGAATCAAACGGAACGTAGACCACTCCTCGCACAAACGCGTCCACTCACACACCCACATAAACACACGCTCGCACGTGATCGTCGCACGTCACGTACATCTCGCTCGATAAATAACTCCCATCTTCATTATGAGGCACGTAGTGTCCACTCTTTGTGCTGCAGAAAGCAGTGTTCACTCTTTGTGATGCAGAAAGCAGTGTTCACTCTTTGTGATGCAGAAAGCAGTGTTCACTCTTTGTGATGCAGAAAGCAGTGTTCACTCTTTGTGATGCAGAAAGCAGTGTTCACTCTTTGTGATGCAGAAAGCAGTGTTCACTCTTTGTGATGCAGAAAGCAGTGTTCACTCTTTGTGATGCAGAAAGCAGTGTTCACTCTTTGTGATGCAGAAAGCAGTGTTCACTCTTTGTGATGCTGAAAGCAGTGTTCACTCTTTGTGATGCAGAAAGCAGTGTTCACTCTTTGTGATGCAGAAAGCAGTGTTCACTCTTTGTGATGCTGAAAGCAGTGTTCACTCTTTGTGATGCAGAAAGCAGTGTTCACTCTTTGTGATGCTGAAAGCAGTGTTCACTCTTTGTGATGCAGAAAGCAGTGTTCACTCTTTGTGATGCAGAAAGCAGTGTTCACTCTTTGTGATGCTGAAAGCAGTGTTCACTCTTTGTGATGCAGAAAGCAGTGTTCACTCTTTGTGATGCTGAAAGCAGTATGGAGTCATGGGTGATGCTTAAGTTCGGATAAGGGGTAAGATCATATAACGCAAAAAACACGCGAAACAAGGGACATTTTGTAGTGTTAGCAACATAGAAAGTGACGCCATTTTATTTTGTCCCAGTCTTCAGTTGCGTCTGACGCTACACCGAATAACATTTGTGTGCTATGTGCTGTGAAACAAAAAGTTAAATTTCGCGTCTTTTAATACTGATCCGGACTTCTACTTGGTTTTTAGCGAAATTCTGGAAAGTATTTCTTTGTTTTAATAATTTTGTAAACTAAATACAAATTTTAGCAAGTAGGTACTCTCTCGATAGAATTGATTAAAATTGGCTTAGGATAGCTGTAAAGCCTACAGCGAGAACAATTTAAATTTTGTTCTTCTTCAAAAACGTTTTAATAACGTTCCGTTCGAACGTAACCGAAACAAATCGTTCCTTAGGTTTTTAAGACGAAACCGTTTTGAAAAATATACCATTATCCGAGCCCTGACGACAGCTACTTTAGTAAATAAGCATTTCTATCCTTTTCAGTCGTCGTTAGTAGTCGTTAACTCGTTACAGTCGAGTCTATCTCACAGTTGGCGGCTGTTTACGCGCTCGGCAGTCCCCTCGAAACTTTTATGTACCACTACCACACAGCCACACATTACGACTATTGCTACGACTGATGCGTCGCAAATCCACGTTACACTAAGTGTGACTAAGATTCGCGCCGCAGCAACTCATCTGCCAGTACTTCTGTTACCGACAACGGAGCGTAATAATTCATGCGTGCACTTGTCAAAAGCAATCTATCGTGAAGCTCGCACGTTCGCCTTAATAACCCGTGTGCCGAGGATTGTCGACGCGGGCACTCCGACGACGCACAGTGGATATAAAAAAAGGCTCTCGAAGACATAAGACCTTAAATTTTAAAGTGTCGGTTTTTTGCGTGAAATGGCTTTTAATTAAATTTTTTTGACATACTTAAAAACTCGGTATATATAAGCAATGTCAAAAAATCATAAATAAATAATTACATGACGTTTATAATATTGATGATGATATTAACGTTTTTCTCTCCGTTCCGAAGATATTAAGACCAGGCACTATAAAGACAATTTTCACGCAACTCCGCCCCCACGCACCCCGCCCCTCCGCTACATGCTAAACGCTAACACATCACTAATAAAGTTGCATATCGCGTCCGCTCTTAGATCGTGTACGAGCAAACTAATCTAAATGGCGTAAGTCTCAATTCTTATTTCGTTTATAACTAAAGTAATAATTGATCTAGAGAAAAAATATCTTGTGACTGAATAATAAACTATATTCTCTTACTGTGAATACTTATTTTAGACATAAAAATCGAGTAATCTTAATTTTATTTCAATAATCTTTAAAAAAAACATGACTTTCAAATAAAAAATGAATCGAGCGAAATTGTTACTGTAACTGTCATGGAAAGAAAAAAAGATCCAATAAATCATAATTATTATACCTACTAAAGTTCCATTTTGAATGTATGCGTGACTGTTTCAGGATATTAATGCAAATTAACATAAAATTACGGGATCCTCCTCTTAAGCATCAGCTCCATTTTTTTTAAGTGAAAACTTCTTTAGGCGCGTTGAGCACTTTTTGGGTGAACACAAATTATGGAACTCGCGTCATCGTCACCGCACGCTAGTTTTCACTTCTATCGGCAGTCCCCAGACTGCCCCTTTAAAAAAAAAATAAGTTACCATTTTGCCTGCCAGAATGTATCCTATGATATACACCGTGAAGTCTTAATGATTGTTTTCCCGCAGCGAAATGGTTTTGACGGTAATACAATCGTTTTATAAACAAATAAAATATTAGAAACAATTTTGAAAACATATTTTGTGTTGTGGCGTGCAAACTTGTTTATGCCGTATCACCACATGCGAGAGTTTATTTTGCTTTGAACATTTATGCATCGCTGTTCCTCCACCTTTCTCGCACCTTTGTCGGCGGCGCGTGCGATTCGAGTAGTACCTACAAGTTACCTGTTACTATTGATTCTCAAGTTTTCGAGTTAATGAATATTTTTTTAATTATTTAAAAAAACATCTTTATTTTTTTACTTTTGCTCTATGCTTCGAAAGTACTCCTTATGGCAAGTTGTTCTGCCGCGGGAAAACAACTATTAAGATTGACACGGTGTATATAACCATGATATTGGGTGTTAGAAGCCATTTCAAGCAAAAAACCGACACTTTAAAATTTAAGGTCGTATGTCTTCGAGAGCCTTTTTTCGATCCACAGTGCGACGGGGCGTAGCTCGTGTGTGCCACGGAGCGTGGGTAATGTGCTGGCTGATAAATCGCGTCACATGTCGCATGTCGACGTAATGCTGAGAGCGCTGATGGGGAGCGACCGCGACGCCGCGGAATGTGCCACCTCGACATGTGTTGGGAAATTATGGCAAAGATGCCAGCTCGAAGTCATATCATAACTATTCATGTTGTCTCCACATAACTGATGAAAAATGAATGTCACCACTACACCAGTCTCAAAGTCTGGATACCTTGGTCACACACCGCAGTCATGTTTTGTTCGTTATCTATTCGAAACAAATCTATACTGAGAGGAAGTGTAAGTACGTATGTCGGGGTAAAATAAGCCTATTTTAGGTAGGTACCTACTGTGGTCAATTATAAGAGATAACATTATCCGGATTTTAAGGCGGTCAAAGTTCAGAATAGCTTTATCGTATCGTCAATTAGTTGGAAAAAGAAAATATTCGTTTGAAATCCGCTATCACTAGATCCATAATGCATAGCTAAGAAAATATTGAAGTAGTTTACAGTTTCTTCATTATAGGCATTAATCTCTGGTGACTACAGATATTTATATAAAAGCATCACGTCTGCTTATATCTCCCTATCTCTCGGATTAGAAGGAAGTTTGTGTGATCGGATGTGAATAAGACGCGATAAGATTACCATAAGACGTTGGAGGAGATCGATAGCAGCAGATACGCTAATACACGGCTATAAATACGAGGAGATCATTCATTCGATACGCACGCCACGCTCCGCCGAATCTAACGTAAACTGAAACCGCGGAGGCAGTGAAACGACACAGGTTGTCCCCTCCAGTTTTGGGTAACTGTCGTTGTAGTCACTCTGTAGACAATCACAGTCGTTAGACGCAGTCGTTTGGCTCGTGTGCTCTCCGACAATAAAGAAACAAAACACGCTGATGGCGCAGATACCAACAAAAAAGGGAATGCATACAATTGCCATCGCAGCTCTCTGTTCAGCTTGAATGCACATCGATTGCGGTTCATATTACCTCGAAGTCGTGCTCGGAGCTGGCATGTACCTAAAGGAGTCGCACACTGTGTGGGTGCTCGCAAGTAATCGCTCACCGTCGTCAGTTCCATATTGAACGATTGGTTCGATTTTTCGAGATGATTTGCTGCTGATATTTATTGTAACGTGAGTAAACCGTACTTATTTCAAAAGCAACCGAGTGGTGTATAAAAAATATTGAACACTTGCAAAAATATTTATGGGTTTAGAGCGCGGCGTTCGACAACATTGCGTTACCGACGCGACGACCGACGACCGGGGCCACAGGGCGCCGAGGTCACCACGCTGGATGTAGTCCCGCCGCCGCCGCATGGCGTGTGAGGAGCCACATGTGGCGGGTATTATTCATTGGCTTATTCTGCTGAGCGCTACCTTGCCGAGATGTGAGCGTAACGAACGGGCCCCTATATTATGAGATCAAACGAACACTTTTGAACGCGAATTTACTGTGTCTTGTAAAGCCTCTGGATCATAGACGTATATTTATACGTCTATGATCTGGATTATAAAATGTAGACGAACTGCAAAACTATGTGTACGCCTCATCATAATTTTAACTTCTCTGTAATTTGACTTCGCGGCGCGACAATCGGCACAGACAGCAAATTTATGAGAGACTAGCTTTCGCCCGCGGCTTCGCCCGCGTGGAGGTCGGAAAAACTAAACTATCTGTGTGCCAAATTCCATCCAAATCTGTTCAGCCGTTATTGCGTGATTGAGTAACAAACACACAAACATGCAAACTTTCACATTTATAATATAAAATATACATATATATATATAGTAAGTACTAGGATTTAGCGTTCGCTTCGTAAAATACAGCATGTTGTATTCTACAAAAACAGGAATATCTGAACACGAAATCTAATAAGCCCCCGTAAGCTCGGATCGTCCCACCACTAAGTCATCTAGAATGAACCGTATGTGTCTTTAGCAGCCGACAATCATGTCTTAGTACAGTGATTGTCCAAGTAATTAAGCAGTACATACTTTCTTTTGTAATGAAGTAACGATAACTCGCAGTCATCGATTCTGTCAACAGCAGCCGGGGGCGGCCCCCGGGGGGCGCAGGGCCGGGGGCGGCCCCCGGGGGGCGCAGGGCCGGGTGCCGCCGGTGAAACGCCGCGTCATCGCGCGATTGTTGATTGTGCGCCAATTGCGCGCGACTGTACCATACACAGGCGAGATCGTGTTTAGATACGTTTGATAAATAACTTAGTAATTATAGCGCAATAGACTCGCCTGAGATCACACTCGCCGATGTCTGATCGCGCCAGATAGCTCACATTCTATTTCTCTACAATCATGCTTTGATCCCTTGTGTATTGTGAAGATTGAACGATACCTACCGCTGACGTCAGCTTGACGAAGCTTTCCAATAAAAAGGGGCTCCTACACAAATGGTTTGTGTGAGTAAGCTGATACAGTCTATATCTAGTTCGTACAGTTACGAGCGCCAGGTGTTCCACTGCGCGAACTGTGGCGATGTGACGCCTCTAATTATTTATTTATCAATAGGAAAACCAACAGTTATAAATTATAAACTTATAACAGATGGATAACAATGTAAATTAAACATAGACCAAATTACAGGTT
Organism: Xanthia icteritia; assembly: GCA_949128155.2. Taxonomy (NCBI): domain Eukaryota; kingdom Metazoa; phylum Arthropoda; class Insecta; order Lepidoptera; family Noctuidae; genus Xanthia; species Xanthia icteritia. The sequence continues at coordinate 21,364,299 of OX421945.2, forward strand.
CTCATGCGTAAAACAGAAAAATTAGGTAGAAGAAATCTTGGGATCACTAAAAAGCACGATAGAAAGAATATGTACATGTTATAAGTGTTAACTAATTAACTTTAGACATTTTAAGAGGTGCTTCAGACCATCGAACTGAATAACTTGTACTGGGGGTCATATGAAATCGCGAAAAAAAAATCTGCTGTTCCATAGTAAAGTTACCTATTGCTCTAAACTGAATGGGAAAGCAGTTTTTTTTTAAATGGTGTTATTAGAAGAGGAAAAAGGAATGGAGATTAAATCTAACTGATCTTGAGGGACATTGAAACGGTTATGTAGGAGATCAGGACAGTCAATCTCGTTGGATATAGTTTTTATAAAAGGAAAGTGCAATTTGCAATTTTAGGTGTAAGTGGCTGTAAATGAAATTTCTTGCAGAGGAGCTCGTGGCTAAGTAATAACTGCCGCACAGTTCGATCCGTCAGGTTAACCTAGCTTAAGCTACGCTTGTCGGGATTGCTCCGTGGGTGGGTAACCATCTTTACATTCCGAGACTCCTCCGTGCTGCGGAAAGCACGTTAAGCCGTTGGTCCCGGCTGTCATTCGTGGATTTCTTTACCAAATGTCAAAAGTAGTAATTGTGAGATAGTATTGAATCAAGAGAAACTAGAATACGTCGATAAAACTGTTTTCCTGGGGATCACGCTCGACTCAAGGCTTCAATGGGGTCCTCATTTAACATCCCTTTCAGGACGGCTAAGTTCAGCAGCATTTGCTGTGAGAAAAATCCGTCAATTTACTGATGTAGATACCGCGAGACTAGTCTATTTTAGTTACTTTCATAGTATTATGTCGTACGATATTCTACTATGGGGACGGGCAGCAGACATCGATTCTGCAGAAAAGAGCCATTAGAGCCATCTATGGCCTCCGCAGGCGCGACTCTCTAAGGGAACAGTTTAAAGATATTAACATCATGACGGTACCTTGTCAATATATTTATGAAAACATATACGTAATGAAAAATCATGTACGTAAGGAAAAATCTACATCTTTTTAGTAAAAGAGGTGCAAAACACAATTATATCACTAGGAATAGGGACCAATTAGTTCAACCGGGTTTCAGGTTGGCTAAAGTGGACTCATCTTTCATGGGGTACTGTTTAAAATGTTACAATAAAATACCTCCCCACATACTTCAACTAAATGAAACGAAATTTAAATCTTATATTAAACTCACACTATGCAGTCAAGCATATTATAAGTTGGGGGATTACATCGCTGATAAAAATGCTTGGCTCAACGCTGGTCCTGCTCCACAAGCATAAACTAATTGATTAGCATTTGAAAATACCGTTGGAGCTGCTGAAGATTTTGAAAACTATCTTTGCATTGTATAAATTCAATGTCTTAGCATTGTATAATTGCATGGCACATGTGTGGGTACTATGTACCGACTATAAAGCTACCATTTAGGTACTGGGTATGTCTTTCATTGACTTGAATGTGCCCTGGCGGCTGAGAGTAGGTATGTCATGCTCACTCTAATGTCTCGCTGGCGGTGGCCCGTGTGTTGGATCATTTAGCTCCCTTCAAAATGGTTGAGCTGAATGGTGCTAATCCATGCGTCATGTTCGTGAACGGGCGCCGTCAGTAGAGACTGGTCATCTCTTAGCTGCCACGGCGATTTTAATTTAATTTATATTTTTATTTCTAACGGACGCTTTTAATGTTTTGCATCGTTCTCACATGTATAACTTCAACTTGAATGATGTAACCAATATTATGTAACCATTTTATTTTATTTAAAAGAGTGTCCGTGGAGTTTCTTGCCCGTTCTTCTCCATAGGTACCTACTACGCTTTGGAATGGGCGACTAGCTTCATATTTCTGACTGACCGACCCCTTGACAATTCAAAAGTGCCTGTAATTGGTTTATTTGAAATAAATGCTTTGAGTTTGAGTTTGAGATCTTTGACAGTCGTTACGGGTCGTTAGAATCCCGAAAGTCTGACAACCAGTCTTACCAAAGGGTATTCGTATTACCCAGTTACTGGATTGTGGAGGTCAGATAAACGTATTTTCTTTCTTCTTTCTTTCTTTTCTTTCTTTCAGATAGGCAGTCACTACATGTAAAATACTGGTATTCAGCTGCATCCGGTTAGACTGAAAGCCGACCCCAATATAGTTGGGAAAAGGCTAGGCAGATTGATTTTGAAATGAAATTTCTTGCAAAGATTTATGAAATCATCAGAATGGTGTGGTATATGTAGTTGAAAACATAGAAAACGAATAAATATTTTTGTATATTCTCAATACGATCAATGTATTTGCCATAACACGGGTCCGCATGTGCAGACGCATATTCAAGATGATTTCTCACAAAAGAGCAAAAAAAAATCTTAAGGGTTATGGCTTTCTTGAATCACCTGCGAGTCTCATAACAAAACAGAGTGACTGCGAAGCTTTGGCCACTACTTGCTCAATGTGCACGTTCAATAAAAGTTTTGAATCATGAAAAACGCCCGTCGCGTAGGTACACCGTGGGGTCTGTGTAATACTTAGCTGCCTTTTAGTTTATAAGTTGTATGAGAGGGACGCGTTTTCTGCTAAAGTAGATTACCTACTGAACATTTAACAGAGTTCACATCTAGTTTGTTAATCAAGCAATAATCATCCAATCACGCCAGGTCAGATCGGAGAGCATCGATGTCAACATCTGATGATATTGCAGAATATCTTCGTATCATCAGCAAATAAAAGTACATTTGAGTTGTGGAAATATGATCAAAACTTAAAAAGTAATGGACCTATCAGCTCAGCCCACCTTGAGGAACATCAGTAGCAGCTGAAAACCAGCTCGACATGAGTAGTTACTGATAACGACAGCTTGAGATCTGTTTTCAAGTTTCATAAGTAAATCAACGAAGTAGATCTCCTCTGATACCATTGTTAAAAAGCTTTGTTTTAAGGATATTGTGGTCAATTCTATCAAAAGCTTTGTGCCCCATTGTCCATTTTATCCGTTAGAAAATCATTGAGCAAAGCCAGATTAGATGCATTTGAACGATCTTTAAGAAATCCGTGCTGAGAGGCTAACAGATTGACTAAACGCTACACGGTCGCCAACCGCGTCCCGACAGAGGTGACCTTAGTGGTTTCCAACCGTGTAGATGATGCTTTACGAGTAAATTTCGTTTGACCTTTCAACGACCTTGGTTTAAAGAGCTGCGCTAGCGATCAAGGGCGAATATTTGAATAGAATTTGATGTCGGTTACATCAAATTCAGTGTTATAATTGCAATTTTAGGTGCAAAAAAGGCATTTGGAAAGTTTCCAAAAAGGTAGGTACTTTTTTTACATGTAAACTAAATGTTCGGTGGTACGATATTAATTAGGGCAATTCATTAATATTCTAGTTCGCTAGTTAGCCACAATTCATATTTCCCATACAGTTACATACAGTTAATCAAAACAGGTAAATATTTGACAACAATTTGCGACGTTGCCAACTGTTAGGATAAGCCCTCTTAAAAAATGCAAAATGGCGGAAGAAAAATAAATTATTACTGAGTTGACCGGGCTGTACAGACCTACCCTGTCTGTGGGATCTCAGCTGTGAACAGTACAAAGACAACAATCAAAAGCGCCTGGCCTGGGAGGTTTTGGTTTCTAAATGGAAAACAATTGATCCAAACGCAAAGTCTTTACTCCTCGAATATTACGACAGAATAGCACGTTGGCGACCATGAAGTTGAAACAGCTCTGCCGGTCGTCAACCAAGGTCACCTCTGTCGGGTACGCGGTTGGCAACCGTGTAGCAGGCACTTTAGCGCTGCGTAAACTTGGTCGTAGACAACCCTCTGAAAAACTTTAGCTAATAATAGGTCTTTACCTATGAAATTGCCGTTTTGTATGAAAAAATTTAAACGAATTTTTTTCATGTATTTTTTATTTGTATTAATCGAAGTAATCACCCATGAAATCAATGCATCTTTGCCAACGCAGTAGCAGTTTATTGATGCCCTTCTTAAAGAAATCAGCTGGACGGGAGGCCACAAATTCTTCTTGTACTGCCTCTCGGGTATTGAATTTTTTTCCCGCCAAGAAGTTATCTAAATTCTGGAAAAAGTAGTAGTCTGTAGGCGCAAGGTCTGGTGAGTAGGGCGGATGACGGAGAGCTTCCAACCCCAGTTCTTGCAACTTGGAGACCGTCTGCTGTGCAGTATGAGGTCGCGCGTTGTCGTGCAGGAGCAGCGGAGACGAGCGATTGACCAATGCTGGTTGGAGATGTGCCAGCTTCTCCATCATTGTGTTCAGTTCTTCACAGTACACATCTGCAGTAATGCTCACCCATCTGCAGTAATGTTTGGTAAGAAGCTGTGATGAATCACACCGGCGCTAGACCACCAAACAGTGACCATCACTTTTCTAGGGGTAAGCTTCGTTTAGGGCATTGTTTAGGTGCTGAACCAGGATCCAACCAACTTGCTAAGCGCTTGCGGTTATCAAACAGAATTCATTTTTCATCGCAGGTAACAATGCGGTTCAAAATTCCTTCATTTGTGTGTCTGTTGAGCAGTGCAAGGCACGTCTCGACGCGTACTTCGCGCTGGCGATCATTCAGTTCGTGGGGCACCCATTTGTCAAGCTTTTTTACCTTGCCAATTTGACGCAAGTGGACCAATATTGTTATGAGAAGAAAACGAAATGCATAAGATTCGCGTTACCGAATGTTAGAAGTAGTGAATGTCACGTTGTATTGAATAAGGAGACACTAGAATTCGTCGAAAAAACAGTTTTCCTGGGAATCACGCTTGACTCAAAACTACAGTGGGGTCCTCACTTAACATCACTTGCAGGGCGGCTGAGTTCAGCCGCTTACGCTGTTTGGAAAATCCGCCAACTAACAGACGTGGATACCGCGAGACTGGTCTATTTTAGTTACTTTCATAGCATCATGTCTTACGGTATTTTGCTGTGGGGACGGGCCGCAGATATTGATTCTATCTTTATTCTGCAAAAAAGGGCTATCAGAGCCATCTACAACCTCCGCAGACGTGAATCTCTAAGGGAACTGTTTAAGAAAATTAACATCATGACGGTACCTTGTCAGTATATATATGAAAACATTATGTATGTTCAAAAAAATTTACATCTTTTTAGTAAAATAAGTGATAGGCATAATTTTAACACAAGAAATAGGAACAAATTAGATCAACCACGTTTCAGGTTGTCTAAAGTACACACTTCTTTTATGGGGTACTGTGTAAAATGTTATAATAAAATACCACTCGATATTCTTCAACTAAATGAGAAGAAATTTAAAACTTGCATTAAACGCACACTATGTAGACAAGCATATTATAAGTTGGATGATTATATCATAGATAAAAATGCTTGGCTTAATGCTGGTCCTGCTCCACAGCCACTTGGGCTCACTAGTTAACATGTTTATTTTTGGAAGAGTTGCTTCCCCTTTTTTATTTTATTTTTTATTTTTTCTGACTTTACGAACTTAATGTTTACTTTTTATTTTTACTTAACCAAGGTTTAATTGTTGAATACTCCTAAAGTTAATAATGTTTTTTTTTTCCTTTTGGTAGTAAAATTCTTTTTATTTCACAAATTCATTGCAAACTATAGTTTTGTATAATTTAGAAGCATTTTGATTTTTCAATATTTGTAAATGTGAGTACCATGGAGCCGTTTACTATGTTGTTTTGTTGTATGTTGACTTGAAAGAGCATGGCAGTTGAGAGTATGTCATGCTCACTTAAATGTCGCGCTGATGGTGGCGAGTGTGTTGGATCATTCGGTTCCCTACAAAATGGTTGAGCTGGATGGTGCTGATCCACGCGTCATGTTCGTGAACGGGCGCCGTCGGTTGAGACTGGTCATCTCTTATCTGCCATTGCTTATTTTTAATCTTATATTTTTAATCGTTTTTGATTATTATTTTATTTTACATTGTTCTCACATATAGAAGCAACAAAAGTATTGTACCCAGGATTTTGTAATTTCTATATTTAAAAGAGTGTCCTTGGAGTTTCTTGCCCGTTCTTCTCCATAGAGATCTACGTTTTGGAATGGGCAACTAGCTTCAACTTTCTGACTAACTGACCGACTCTTTGACAATTCAAAAGTGCCTGTAAATGGTTTAATTGAAATAAATGCTATGAGTTTGAGTTTGAGTTTGAGTTTTGACGCTAACGTCGAAAGCTGCTGCTAATTCAGCCGTAGATTGTGTATCATCAGCTTCCACAATCGCCTTTAATTCGTCATTGTCGACCAAAGTCTTCGGACGACCGCGAGGTTCATTTTTCAGGTTCGAAATTTCCAGAAAGGAAGCGAGCAAACCAATAACAGGTGGTGCGTTGGTTTGTAGTGTTAGCTCCGTAAACGTCGTTGATGTTGCGTGCCGCTTGTGCCGCGTTGCTGCCACGACGGTACTCATATTCCATAATTACTCGAATTTTTAACGTATCCATGATGACGAAAAAGATTGAAATGCGATGAAAATGTAACACTAATCAATAAACAAATGACTACTTTTGGAGAAAAAAAAACCATGTTTTTAAAATAAAATTAATTTGAAATTAGAATTCTTAGCCAAACAAAAATTATTTTGATTTGAAATGGCCAGTACTGCAGAACGGCAATTTCATAGGTAAAGACCTATGCTCGTTCTGAATGACTACTTAACTACTTCATTTTCGTGCCCTTTTTTATGCACCAGAGTTATAAAGGCAGACTTCCACATTTGGGAACAGAACGAAAAGAGAGCGATTTAGTAAACAATAGAGATACTGGCAAGGCAATGGTTTTAGCATTTAGAGGTATGAGGACCTGGGTGTAAAAGTTCCCTCATCCTCTATAGAAAAGGGAGGATCCTCCGACCGGACAAGTGTCAGGTCTGGCGGGCAGCTGCCCAACGATTGATAGTCTTATATATGTCGTTCGCGCGGTAAACTCTAATTGTGCGGTGCAGAATTTGTGTGATGACAGGATTTTGTGTGACGTCATGTCTTTAATGCGTAGTTCGCATGTGCGATGTAGATGCCGCTACAACTACAAGCACACCCAATCAACAATTTAGGTGATAAGTGGTCCGGACCAGCAGATTTCAAATTCAAATTCAAAATATTTTATTTCACATAAACCTACATAGGCACTTATGAAACATCAGAAGCTAGGTGCACGGTTCCAATTGGATAAAATGGATTAGTTTTACATATTAGCTTAAATATAACATTTAGGTTAATATCAATTGAGTGAATATCCGAGGGTATTTTCGAATTTATAGCAGCTTGAGGAGGACAATAATTAGTACTCACGTCATTGATAGGATCAAGAAAAGAAGAATAAAAATGGGAAGAAATTGCATTACAAATAGACTCGGGAGAAGACATCGTCACATCACCATACTTGAGGAAACTGGGTGTTGCATTGGATTTAGATTGCTGCTTTACAAAGCTCCAAAAGCGTTTAGGATTCCTTTCGATGGAGGCTTCTGTATCAGCTAAGTAGTTGGTGTAACAATTCGCTTCAAGTCCATTAACCCGCTCACGTAAATGTTTAAAGGTCGCCTCGTCCAAGTCTGCCATACCTACGTCTTTTTACGGAGATATTTCGACTTCTCTTTCATCACGTGTTTAAGTGCCGGGAGTACCCAGTAGGGTGTGAGCCTGTGAGCTGCAAAACTGTCTCAGTAGGAACATACTTATTTTGAATATACGCTATAGTAGCACAAAAGTAAACAAAAAAAAAAAAGAAAGAATGACACAAATGTAGTTTATGGCGCGGCGCGGCGTCCAGTCCAGTCTATAGTTAGCTGCTATTTGCCTGATAATGGCCGCAAAGTCAGCTTTACCGTAAAGGTAGCGAGTAAAGGGAGCGGGAGTTCAATAAGTATACTCTGCACAGTTCACGTCGATACAGAGGGCCGGGTGGTGTTGGTCGACAGGTGATAAAGACACCAAACATTTACACTGAAACATTTTCAATACATACAACTAAATCTATAATCATAAATGTTTTTTTGAAATACCATACTCTTTTAATATTCCATTATATTGACTGAACCCTAAAATTATAAGGAGACATCTGAACCAGCACACTGCACTCGTCACTTACTGAACCAGGCAGACAGGCTGGCAGCACCGATATAACAGCACATTTTACGAATAGCAACATTTTATTGGTCCGGTTATTAGTTAAGAAAGTTGAATTAGCATAAGATTGGAGCACAGCACTAATAGCCGATAAATTACAGTAATACTTCAGATAAGCGAGATATTATTGTAATATAGCTCGTAATGATCTCGTGGAGCGTGTGTGCGTGGCGCGCCACCACAGCCCATCACGACGCGACGCCATGCGGGCCGGACGGACCGACCGCGGCGCGCCTGCCCAGCCCACTGCTATACGACTGATACAAACTTATTTATTTATATTAAAATTATGTATCATCATAATTTATATTAGAAAATCTTTTTAATGCACCCCAGTGCCATGTCAGTTGTGAGAATATGTATTTTAAAAATAGACACCCAGAATCGATTTGTTTGAAGGGTCATTCGATTTATTTATGAATCTGAGTTTTAATTGATTATATAAAAAGAATAGAAGTTTTCTTCATAACGATTCGTCATGACGATAACTTTTAATTTTAATTAAATGTAATTTAGCTGAAGTATTAATTAACGAAACGAACATGTTCACAAATAACGTAACGCGACTTTACCTATTATTGAACCGATTTAAATATATGTCGCAGCCATCTTGGTTAAATTAGCCCGCTAGTTGGACACCTAGGCGGTTCATTAAACGCCGGCATCCAATGGGGTGCCTAGGCCGATAGTTAATTGAACTAGAATCATTCAACACTTAACAACTTGGCGTATTGAAAGTCAGCCCTTTGAAGATGACTGACCAAGACTCAGCCAAGTGATTCAAAGGGTGAAAAAAAATCTGAAGGCAACTTGGAAACGGAATGGTCACAGTTCTAACCTAACCTATTTCACCCAGTTTAACTAAATCACTACACGACGTTCAGCCATCTGGTTAAACATTCGATAAAATATTAACTAATGAAGCAGACACCTTAAAATATTAAATAAATCAGCGACAGCGAGAGTTATTTTTTTTATTTTATTTTTTAAATATGAGGCACTTTTGAACGTCAAAAATTTACAAAAAAAATTAATTGATTCTAGTTGCCCCTTCCAAAAGGTAGTTTTCGCATGGAGAAGAATGGGCAAGAAACTCCGCCGTTACTCTTTTAAAATGTTTTACAATATTTTGTATAAGTAGGTACATTAGTTATATATAATTATTTGTGAGGACGATGCACCTAGAATAAAATAATTATACCACAATAGTTAAAAAGAATTAAGAATTAAAAATGAAGCAACAACAGATAAACTAATTATGTGATTGATACAATCATGTTGCTCACATATTTACAAACATTGTAAAAGTAGACGATTTTCCTAAAATTTTACAATTAATAAGTCAGTGTGCGAGGAATTGGTCACAGAATGTAAAATCAATGTCATATAATAAAAAATAATAATAAAATATACAATTAAATTTTCAACCAGTTATACATATTATGTAGATAAACAGCAATACAGGTCCGAGAATTAATATTTTGATTATTCTAATTAGGTGCCTACTTACTGTACACATAAAATTAATGAGCTGTTTTTTTATAATTGTTACTCTCTCCGCCATTAATAGTAATTTCAACATTCTATTGTCAAATAATAAATTTGATGAATCAATTCAAGACATAATTACAATGCCGCGCTTCAACGCGGCTCTCACACGCGCCGCGCTGATTGAGCACAATAGGCACAATTTAAAGGAGTGTGACAGGTATTTGTGCGGCGGGCGAGCGTCTGCCCTGAATAGTAAGCGACCCTCGCTGGACGTGCCACGTCGCCCAACGTGAAGCTGTGCCCTAAGCCAAGGTAGGCACGAGAACACAAGTGCACTCAGCACACTGCCACTAATCGGTCATTTACTTCAGCGAGACGTGCACCTATGTGTAGCGGAGCTGCGGAGTGCACGTTCGAGTTCATTAGGTTCGATCCATTTGGCCGAGTGCGGACCCCGTTACCGGGCAGTCGTAACGTCGGGCGGCGCCGGTGACATCGTTAAGCATCGTGCAGACCGGCGCGACGCGATAGCTCGACGCAACTGTAACGTTTTATTAGAGTCGCGTCGAAATTTTTAAGAAAACTTCACGGTAGAACAATTACCGGTCGCGTCGCGCGAAATGTCGCGCTAGTCTGCACAAGCCTTTATTCGTTAACTAACTTTTACATTCGCCCGCCATGCGACGATCCGGTTATCGTCCTGTACACAACCTCACCCCTTCGCTCCTTCTGAGCTGTGCACGTACACGCGAGTGTCCGATAAAATGTCGTGTGTATACCCATATACCGACTTTGCGGGAACATGGTTTTACAATAACGTGATTTCGGGTGACTGTCGTACCTGGCGGGACGGGAAGCCGGCCTGACCATATTTGGGAGGAGGCTCACATGAACTATGAATATGGTACAAGGAAATAAACGTCAGTTCGTGGAAATTTGTAAACGATGAAATAAGATTTATTACATTTCATGTGCACTATGCAATTTATAAAAGAAAACCATTTTTGTTACAGTACTTACAGATAATATAACAAGCCGCGAGCGATACGTACAGACAACATCAAACTTTATGGTTGTTCGCTGCAACTGTCGTACTTGTCTTGTCGTACGATGTCTGAACACTGAACACGGAGACTATTGTGTGATTGTGTAGCTTGCACTGTAACCTTTATTTCAGTAGAACTCCACAGAAATGTACGGAAATTCAACTATGACCGCAATTTTAAATTCTGATAAATGTATCGGCTTTTTCATACATTTTGGTGACACAGTAACGATTATTCTTCTTAACGGTTAAAAAAAAAATGTACTGCCAGATTCTCAAAAGTAGTTTGAAATCCTGTTCTCTTCCACACCCTTAGCCTCACCTACAATGTCAAGACAATCACGATCTAGGACGGATAGGTAAAAGCCAATTATTTTTAAAAGAGTAACCGTTTAGGTTTCTAGGCGCCTCTTCTCCGTAGGAAAATACCAATTGGAACCTTGCACCTAGCTTCTGACGTTTCATAAGTGCCTTTAAATGTACTTAGGGTTATTTGAAGTAAAATATTTTGATTTTGATAGTCAAGACATCTCCCAGTCACAGCTCCGACGACGGTAGTGTTTTGTTTCAAAAATGTATGTGAGAAATGACAAAAAACAACTCTGACCGAGTTATGTATTTGGCAAGCGTCTCAGTGACGTGTAAGCGCACACAATACGCAGTGTATGGCATGCGAGCAGTGCACAGAGTGGTATACATGTCGCACGTTGGTGGCACGTCACCTGCCGCCGAGAATGCGGATGACGGCGGCCACCATAACAGTCGCACTCGGCAATAGCCCTGCTTCAGATTCAGTACCGCGCCCCGCCGGCCGCTGTGCCCACGTTCTTGCGCACATTCCTCACGCTCATAACTCCACACAGCTTAGTACTCTCGCATCTTTACATCGATCCGCGATTTCCCGCAACTTCTAACTACCCAACTTCACACATAAGACAAGTTTGAGAAGAACGAATGTCAGAACTTTATAAGTACGTCTACCTAATCCTACATGTTTCATGAAATATACGGATCACGTAACTTTGATACGGCGCTGTAGGCTTCAGTTTTTGCAATAAAAACTTCAGCTGCGGGCTTAGAGCAGCCTGCCGACTGCCGCCTGCCGGCCGGCAGGTTCATACGGTACTTAGAGCAGCCTGCCGACTGCCGCCTGCCGGCCGGCAGGTTCATACGGTACTTAGAGCAGCCTGCCGACTGCCGCCTGCCGGCCGGCAGGTTCATACGGTACTTAGAGCAGCCTGCCGACTGCCGCCTGCCGGCCGGCAGGTTCATACGGTACTTAGAGCAGCCTGCCGACTGCCGCCTGCCGGCCGGCAGGTTCATACGGTACTTAGAGCAGCCTGCCGACTGCCGCCTGCCGGCCGGCAGGTTCATACGGTACTTAGAGCAGCCTGCCGACTGCCGCCTGCCGGCCGGGCAGTTCGCACGCTAGTCAGCTGATACTTGATGTGGAGCGTTGGGCCCCAGCGCCTCATACATTATGTGTCCTGTCACAGTAACTTATACAATGTGCACAGTTTTATGTCACGTAGGTGACAGATATCACACTGTACATAGTAACAGCATGTACGAGCATGTCATGTATCACGCAAGTCTGATTGGATCGCGCTCGCAAAGCGTTTCGATAACAAACGCGTTGCGCTCGGAGCGATTTAATTAATTTAACCGAGTGTGCCGAATGGCGCCGCCCGTCACGGACACGCTTGCCTGACTTATATTTTATAAGGTAACACCGCGACACAGAATACTATAAGAAGGCTTACAAACTTAATCATTTAGCGCCCTGTTGAAGTAACGAAACCAACTCAAAGTGGAAATGTTGAAGCTGTATTTTTTCAGTTCTAAGCTGCATCGTTTCCAACTGTGACAAAACGAGTGGATCTTCTGCACCTGCTTGCGTTGTGGCACCACTGCGTGAGTGAGTGTCGCGTCAGTATTCATAGGGTTATCAACCCCCGGAAAAAGCTGCACACTTCCCGAATACATCCCCTATTTTTAGGGTTTCGTATCTCAAAAGGAACAACGGAACCTTTATAGGATCACTCGTGTGTCTGTCTGTCTGTCTATCCGTCTGTCACAGCTCCGAATCTACTTCCAACCAATTTAGTTGAAATTTGGTAGGACACATGAATTTCTGTGACCCAAAGACGTTTCGGGGGCAAAAAAGAAAATTAAAAAAGAAAGTACTTATTGCAAACTGTACCGTGGACATATCAAATGAAAAGGATTGTTGTGAGGATCAAATCACCATCCTTATCTCCGAAACTAGTGCCGCTATTGACAAAAATACGGAGAATGGTTCTTTACTCATAGATTACAGGAAAACCGATAAGAAGTCTATGGTCTTATAATAACATGGTAGATCTCTCAATATTGTGCGTACAAACTTACTGCTTATTTTTAACAAGTAGGTACTGATTCTCTGTAAAACTTCACCTGAATTCAACAGTAGGAGTAGGTCATGGTTTTTTTTGTTGTTTGGTATTTTAGAGATGATTAAATTTTACTGATCTGGCCATTTTACGGATCTTTCCTACACAGGCCCGGTTTGATTACATTTTATTGTAATTGCATGCGCTCACGCCCACAGGCGCCCCGCGACCGACGCGGACAGCTGCGCGCGACTTGATTGTGCTGCGAAGTACTGCGACCATGACGCGACCAGGCGACCAGGCGACCAGGCGACCAGACGACCAGACGACCAGACGACCGCGAGACGACCATAGATAATACGCTATGAGACGACTACACTCGAGTACGCCTGCGACCGCGAATGTCAGTTACTTTCTCACGATATTAGCATTGGGAACGGTTGGCTGCTAAACAAGAACAAACAAGTGAATGCGCCGCGCGCCGGCTGCTCATCGGAGTCTACACGGCACTCATAACGAGGCTCCGGCGCGCCTGCTCGGAGATAGGCACACAAACTATGAAAGTATTATCATGTTATTCAGCGGGTGTTTCATTTTATCAGTCTGCTCTGTTACAAAAAAATTGCGATGTAAAAAGAATAGAAAATAAGTACTTGTTTGTACAACAAAGTAAATAGTAAACTTCGTGGCTTGTACTTTGTACACAGTTGGACTCGCAGCTGAAAGAAATAATTGTGTAAGAGGAATTGCACCACGGCCAGTGTTATCGCAGCCGCGATCTTTTACAAACAAACAACCTTCAGTTGAGCAAGAAAGAGGTGGAAGAAACAAGATAAAAACTCTTTTGGAGGAGTTACAAATACTTGTGTGCGCCGTAGAGGTTTCTCTATAGACTTATCATAAAACCACGACAAGTCGACAGTAATGCGATTATGTTCAATATTTGCTCCAGGGCGTTACCCCCACGAACCCATAATATCTTCATTAACTAAATGGCTCCTCAGTTTTTGTCGCCCTGATAGTTAATGCTTCTCATGAAATTATATTAAACTATGTGATGTCCGCAGCGCGGCGCCTGCCACCCTCGCGCTCGCGCTAACCGTTGCGTATGAGCACTCGTTATTTTGGATCTTGATAAAATGTTCTTTCACGTACATACTGCTACTAAGCAGAAATACTGGCAACTCACAAAACTGTTCCGAATAGAATTCTTAGCTTGGAACAAGTTCCGAGAGATTGACGGACTACAGACAGAACACAGAGCCACTCTGTTCAATAGCGAAGTGTAAACTACGTACATAAGTGCAGGTGTCGTAACTAATTTTATTTTATTTTCTTTATTTAGGCAACCAACAGCGATACAGAGTATGTGTGTTACAGTATTGATGGCTAATAATAGGTTTCCCTGTATAACTAGGATAAGTATAAAACATGCGAACGGACTACTTAGAAATATAATAAAGTAAAAGGTGCAATTGTAATATAATATAATAATTGCTTTATTTTAGGTATATTACTTATAGTTAAGTTTAAATAAAGAAAAAAAATGACAATTAAGAGATTTTTAGTAATTTGCCTTTGTTTATGGTTTTTATTATTTGGTTTTTGAATTATTACAGTTAAATATATCGACTTGAGAGAAATTTGTGTTATAAATTCGAGCAATACGGGTCAATACAGTTTTTGGCGTATTTAGTCGAGTGCCGAGGTACGTGTAGCATCGTAGTGTGTGTGACGAGTGCGCCGCACAGGTAACTTTTAACACTCCCCGTGTTAAAAGTTACCTGTGCGATCAGCTCCGGGCAATCGAGGCGTCTATTAAGTATGTCATGAAGCAAACACATATCCATAACTTCGCGCCTTTCGTCGAGTGTTAGCAGAGCATGTGTTCGACAACTATTTTCATACGCCATCGGAGGTTTACGGAGGCGATAGTTGTTGGTTAAAAAAAAAAAAAAAAATTGCCGTTTTAGTTGGTTATTAATTTATTATAAATAATGTATTGCGGGGACCAGATTGGGCACGCATATTCTAAGACGCGCGCACATATGCAAAATACACCGATTTAATAGCTCCGATGTTTTTAAATACCTAACATGACCTAATAACAAAGCCTAAGTTCCTATTATATAAGCTTTTGTGCTAACAAAGTCTACGTGATCTGAGAATGTTAATTTATTGTCAAACATAATCCCGAACTACCTTGACTATAAGTATTAATGGGAATTCCATTCAAGTAATATGAGTAAACAATTGGGTTTTTTTATGTGTATAACTAATACATTGACACTTTGTGACGTTTACTGTGATTTTGTTTTTTATGTAATAATTATTTAAGTTATTACCATAGTAACTAATTGAAGATACGTCTTTCAACGTGCAATCATTGCTTTTTTTTCGCCTTTTATTTTTTACTGAATTGTGAGTACCTTCAATTGTTCTCTGCTAATGATATAAGATCAACAGTTATAATTGAAACTTCTACACGCATGCATTTACATTGTGCATTGCTTCCTAATTGTACCCAAAGTGTGGAATGTTAACGAAGCCGTGCATGCGACAGTTTGCGAATTAAACGTAGAGAATCGACGGCGACGCGCGTCTGCGGACACTCGCGGCAACTGTCCGCGACAGTACCGCCCGAATTAAGGCTCGTGCAGACCAGGGCAACGCGACGGCGCGACGCGACTCGAACAATACAATTTCTAAGAAAACTTCACGGTATAACAATAACCGCTGTCGCGTCGCGCTGTCGCGTCGCGCTAGTCTGCACGACGCTTTACGAGTTAAGGCTCGTACAGACCAGCGCGACTTGTCGCGCGACGCGATACTGCGATATTATATCCGTAGAACAATTTGTATGAAAACGCGCGCGACACTTCACACAGGAGCGACCTGTAGCGCCGCGACACAGATATATCGCGTCACGTGATGCGATAACATTGCGACACGCGAATCGCAGCGCGGCACCGACAAAGGAATGTTCCTTTGTTCTTGTAGCGCCGCGATATCGCCGCGATATCGCGTAGCGGAGGCGATTCGCAGCGCGACACCAAAAATAGGAACATTTTGTATGGTGTCGCCGCGATATCGCCGCGATATCGCGGCGATATCGCGTAGCTGGCGCGACGCGACACCAAGAGAGTATAAATGGCGGTGCATTCCGAGCTGAGCTCAGTAGCAGACGATCTTCGTCACAGGACGAAGGCAGGTCTGTGCGCGTTTGCTGAGCGTGGGGTCTAGGTTCGATTCCCCGGTCGGTCAACATAACCCAACCTAACCTAGGTAGGTACCTAAACTTTCCCACGCCAGCACAAACGGCGATTTTTACGCCCGTGCTAACCGCGGGCTTAGTTTTATTTAACGTTTTATTCCAAAAAATACTAACGGCCTCACGGGTACAACAGTACTTCGCTTGGCGGGGGTTGGTCCGTGATCTTTAAATACCGAGACTCCTCCGTGCCTCGTGGTCCCGGCTATCATTCTGTCATCTTTGACAGTCGTTACGGGTCGTCAGAAGTCCGAAAGTCTGACAAAACAGTCAGATAGGCAGTCGCTCCATGTAAAATTCAGCTGCATCCAGTAAGACTGGAAGCCGACCCCAACATAGTTGGGAAAAGGCTAGGCAGACTACAATGTGACTCTTTTGTCATTGTTTTAAGGTATACATTAGGGTGTTTGACTAACTTTACGAATAAATAATCATTTATCCATTTCAAACTAAAAAAGTCCTCGCAAATGTTCATTCTAATTTATACCTTATTGCAATTTCATAAGAATTACATTGCACTGACTTACTAATGGCTTTGGCGGCGCGCGGCGGCGGCGCGGTCAAAGGACTAGGTACCATTTGTAGCTGCCGCAAGTCAGTAGCTGCCGCCACCGCGCCGCACACACCACTGCTATAGGTACCTATAATATTCGCGGATTTTGATGTTTCAATCTAGCTGGCCCACCTGAGCCACACACAGCAACGAAACCGATGTAGACTGTACCGATGTAGCTTATTGAATGTACGTTAATCGAACGAAAATATTCAATTACAGTACACACGGCTATAATTATCAAGCTATACAGTTCCAGTAGGTATAAGCTGACCGACCTCTCATTGTACGGAAATCCTATACACTGCGAGATCAGCCTATATTGGAAATGTATAGCTTGTCATGTTTAGCTTAAATGTTAAATGTATTCCTTCGCCATCGCCACTAAGACAGAAACGGCATTTAATTTCGGTTTCTACCCAGCGGGGGGCCCTTCATTTTTCAATTGCTTGGAGATTTGAAAACTTCATTGGAAATACTCCTTCCAATGTACTTACCTAAGTACTTTTCAAATTACTACCTATTCATTCATTTTCAAAAACCTTGGATAGGTAGTACCTACCTATAGCAGAAATTACGTTCATAAGCTTTTTTTTATCCAGCGGGAGGGCCTTTTTAGGGTTCCGTCATTGATATACTAATATATCAATGGGTTCCGTTGTGATCAAGGAACCATTATAGTTTCGCCATGTCCGTTTGTTGTCTGTCCGCGGCATAGCTCAGGCTCTTGTTACTAGAAAGCTGTAATTTGGCATGGATATATTAATCAAAATAAGTGGTAAAATAAAATCATTAAAAAAAATGCCTTTTACCTCCCAAAAATAAACTTAACATTGTAGTTGAAAAACATGTTCCTCCATACATTCCAACTGCAAATGTAAGTTTTTATGCACAATACTGAGTTATTTACCATGTTATTTTAAGACCATAGACGTCTAATAGGTTTTCCTGTAATCTATAAGTAAGTACTTATACAACTATTCTGTGTTTTTTTCAAGATTTTAAGCTCAGTAGTTTCGGAGATAAGAGTCAATTTTCATCTATTTCATTTGATATGTCACACGGTACAAAAGCAAATTTTTTCCTAAAAGTGAACCCCATACTTATTCAAAATTTACGTTACACATTCGCGTTTGGGTCACAGACAGTATGTGAACCAAATTTGAACTTAATCGGTCGGGTTCCGTTATTTCATTCAGACGTGCGGAACCCTAAAAATGAGGTCTCAATAGGAACCAGTATAGCTCCGAATCACATTTTTACTTCAAAATAAGCGCCTTATAAGAAATTGTGGCTATCAGTAGGTAGTCCTAATAGGTAGTAGGTAATCCATTTCGTGCTCATACGCGCTCTAGGATGGGAAGCACGGGTGAATTGCTTTTTTGCAAAAAATAATTAAGATCAAAACATAGACGTATAAAAAAGGTCGGACGGATTCTCGCTAACAAAAAACTGTGTCACTCAGAGTCAGCCAGCTCGCTGTACGTACAGCACACATTCACACAATAGTCAGCCATTTACGCGCAAACGTCAACACAGGCGATACGTCTATGCGGCGATATTTTTTTTTTAAGATACAGCATTTCTTGTGTGGTGAAATGGTGTAAAAACCGTAGTAAAAATCCAGGAATCACGTTTCATGGGTAAATTAATAATTCAATCATTTAATTCCCGATTTTATACATCAAAATCAATCTTCATTCTATAAAATTCGTCACATGGCCAGTGTTGCCAATATTCACGTGTTCAAATTACCCGGAATATGGGAAATTTATATGAACTATAAAGTGTGGAAGATGTATATGATGATGGGTTGATTGGTAGAAAGTGTGAATTTGGTTAAAATGAAAATCCAAGATGGCTGCTGCGAGCCGTGCTCCCCGGCTCCTTAGCCCAGGTTCGCACAGATGTATTTTTATCGCGGTTATCTTCTTTTGTACACTGGATTTTCAACTCTCGGTATTGAGCCGAGCATTGAGAATCCAACAGAGTGCATCCAGCGCGTATCCTAGCGCGTCAAGAAAACACACTGTTGGATATTCAACTCTCGGCGCTAAACAGAGCGTCGAAAATCCAATTCGCGAAAATAAAATCGCCTCAATAAAAATACGCCCGTGCGAAAACATTAGGTTAAAAAGTAAAATTTTAAACATTTAAAATATTTTCAATTAACTGTGTTTTATTATCTTTTTTTTTCTTTTATATTTTCATAATAATTGGTTCTTACCATTAACTTTTTGAAATGGCACGGTATAATTCTGCCTACACACGACTTTTTGTCTTAATAAAACAAAGCAATAATAAATGGGTAAATTTGGCTTACATGGCATCCCTAAATTCACTCACACATAAATTAGTCGCCGCCATTACGGGACACAGTTTTGTCTTAGCGGGAGTTCCGTCCGATGGATCAAAATAATAATATTAAAACGAGTGCCGTGCTGTATACTATGGTTGGAAAAAGTTGATACTTTTTGGACCAATAGTACGAGTACCAAACTTATTACCAGCATTTGGTTTAGAAAAACAAAATATGGATGAAGATTACGAATACATTATTATTATCTATTATGAAATTCAAAATGGCGGAGCCAAATTTTTGTTATTTAGAAATTCAATATCATTAATCAATCAATCTGCCTTTTCCCAACTATGTTGCGGTTAGGGTTCCCATCTGACAAGCATTGGATGTCCCTCTCGAACAACGCGATATTAAGGACATTTTCCGTGTAAACAAAAAAGGTGGAGGGCCATCTATTATAGTCGACTTTGTCTCGGTAACTACAAAGGAAAACATTTTGCAGAAAGTGCGTAACTTCAATCGCAATAACGCCCGAGCTAAGTTAAACACATCCCATTTAAATATATTAGGTGAATTAAAACCTATTTATCTGTCAGAGAGCTTGACTATAAAGGGACAACGGTTATTCTATCTTGCGAGGAAGTTTGCGAGCGAGAATGGCTTTAGGTACTGCTGGACCTCATTTGGAAAAGTTTTTCTTCGACTAAAGGATGGAGATCAATACATACATGTAAGAAACGAAGCTGATCTCAAACCCAAATTACCACAATGACTGGATAGCGGACTTTCAAGTCCCACTTACCTACTTCTATTTGTTTTATTTTTTATTTTTTATCTTCAATTGTTCTCTTATTGTAAACAAAAACCAATGAAACACATTTTATCAAAATCATTTAACACAACAACACAACTACACATTATACATCTAACAAACTTTGACATCACTTACATACACATAAATTGTTCTCTTGTGGGTATGCCTGACATTATACATTCAGATATTATTTTTACCACGTCTATCATAGTAATATGCACCCTAACATGTAACAAAAATGGTACACGGTTATTCAATGGCTAATACGGACACTAATATCTCAGCGCAGATAGATAACTTTACAGTGGCATCTTCTCATCGCTGTGACACCGACGGCTGTAACGAGATCATGAAAACCACTAAGTCATCGCTAAAAATTATAACTCAAAACATCCGAAGTATCTATAAAAACTTTGATGGTTTTCAAGCTCAAATGGTCAGGCTATCGTGTGAAATTGACATCGTAATCTTAACAGAGTGTTGGCTAAATGATGACAAACCGATACCAACTATGGAAAATTACGTGACATACTCTAGCAAAAAATGTCTAAATCAAAACGACGGCATTACAATATTTGTTAAAAGTAATCTCCAATGTACGGTTGAAGAACCGGACCCAATAGGTGCAAATTTTCTATTGTTAAAAATTGATTCTGATATTTGTATTCTAGCTTCCTATAGATCCCCATCAATATATTGTACTGATAGCTTCCTTAACTCCCTAGAAAACATTTTAAGTAAATTAAAAGCACATAACATCATTCTGATAGGTGATATCAATATAGACATAAAACCTAATAATTCAGATAGGAATAGTTCATCATATCTTAATCTAACTGCAGAAATGGGCCTTCTACCGGGACATACCCATCCTACAAGACTGCATAACTGCCTCGATCACGTAATGATTGGTACCAATACTTGTGCAACGGTCATGGTTATAGATTCCACGGTTAGCGACCACGCCTCCGTAATGCTATGTCTCAGTAACGCCCCCTATAAAAACAAGAATCATATAAAAAGGTACATTACAAAAGTGAACTATGAGGGCGCTGTTGAACAATTAAAAACTACGGATTTTACTTTTATTTTGCAGAGTAGTGACGCAAACGAAGCCGCTTCACGGTTTGTCGAATGTCTTATGTCCACGGTATCTCAACACTCAAAAGTAGCGAAAGTCTCCAACCGCAAAGTAGTCCTTAAGCCTTGGATCACACCTGGCCTCTTACGGTGTATTCGACACAGGGATAAACTCCACCGGAAATTCCTGGCAGACCCAAAAAACGGAATAGTCGAGTTATCATACAAAAGGTATCGTAATCACTGTAATCTATTACTAAGGAAATTAAGAAACAATCACGAAAGCTCCGCTTTAAAAACTTCAAAGGACAACAAAGAAACATGGAGTATTATAAAATCCATAACTAACCAAGCTAGGAAACAGGTGTCGGCTGATAAGCTTCTGCCTGCCACTGAAGATGTAGATGCGCCTGACGCCATTGAACAAATAAATGATTATTTTTCGAATATCGGAAAGCAATTGGCAGACACCATTATCAAAAACCAGAATTCCCCCCCACTTGCCCCATACAAATTTGAGTCACCCCCCGCGCGAGATTCTATGGTCCTACTTTCTCCGGACGAGGCTGAAGTAGAGACAGTGATTAACAACCTAAAAAATGATTGTGCTACGGGATGGGACTCTATTCCGGCTAAACTCCTCAAATTGGGTAAAGAAGTACTAGTGCCACCTCTTACAAAGCTTATTGAAGCCTGTTTTGAGCAAGGAGTTTTTCCCCGTATCTTTAAGAAATCTTTAATCACACCTGTTCACAAGGGTGGAAACCAGGACGATGTTAAAAACTATAGACCTATTTCAGTTTTGTCAGCACTGTCGAAAATATTGGAAAAATTATTGAACCGTAGACTCATGAAATATTTAGAGCACTACAAATTATTAGCGGACACACAATTTGGTTTTAGGTCCGGGAAAAGCACCGCAGACGCAGTTAATCAACTCGTTGATTACGTGACTGAAAAAGTAGACTCAAAGCAAAAATGTCTGGGTGTTTTTCTGGATCTAGCCAAGGCGTTTGACACAGTCTGTATTCCAACCCTTGTGACCAAGTTAGCACATGCTGGAATCCGGGGAAGGGCTCTAAGCATATTTACAGACTTTCTCAATGACCGGACACAAAAAGTGAAGATTGGTGAGGTAATTAGCAGTGAAAACAGAGTTGATTATGGTGTGCCTCAGGGGAGCTGCCTATCTCCGAGTCTTTTCCTGCTCTATGTGAATGACCTTTGCCAGCAGTCTCTTACTAACGGTAAAATATTTAGTTATGCAGACGACACCGTACTAATATTTCATGGAGGGAGTTGGGAAGCGGCACGGCAATCTGCAGAGGCAGGGTTACGTAAAATCATCCAGTGGCTGGAAGTTAACTTACTAACACTTAATATCTCGAAAACTTCATTTCTGCAATTTACTTTCGCCAAAACTAAACCTACAGTAATAAGCCTTAAAGCACACTCTTGTGATGACCCCAACAAAAGTCTTGCATGCTCATGTCTTCCAATCACACAACAAAAGACAATGAAGTACCTGGGTGTGATTCTGGATGAGGGACTTAGCTGGCGCTCCCACATTGAACAGACTGCCTCCCGTGTTAGGAAACTTATATGGGCGTTCAAGAGACTGCGGCAAGTGGCCAACTTTAAACTTCTCCGTGCGGTGTATCTAGCACTAGCACAGTCAATCATAGGTTACTGTATCACGGCATGGGGAGGTGCTTGTAAAACCTATATGATACAACTCGAGAGAGCTCAAAGATCTCTGTTAAAAGTCATGACCTTCAAACCGTACCGGTTCCCTACTAAAACCCTGTATGAGAGTTGTCAGGTACTTACAGTGAGACAATTATACCTTCTCAATCTCATAATAAAACAGCATGAAATCACACCGGTAAATTACACAACCAAACATAAGAGAACTATCACTAATGTATGTCGCGCAGTAAAATGTAAGACCGCATCCGCTCGACGGCAACGCCTATACCTAGCTACTTATATTTATAATAAAGTAAACAAAATTCTCCACATCAACCCACTAACAAAAAATGAAACTAAGACGAAATTAAACACATGGCTTCAAACTCTGGAGTACCCACAGACAGAAAACATACTTAAAGAACAATACACGTAATAATTAAATAGTAAAGTAGGCAAACAAATCCTCACATGTAACCCAAAGTACAGCCACCAAGAACTATCACTCACACTCACTCACACGCACACATACATACATACACACTCATACCCAAAAACACAACAAACACACACGCACACAAACCACTCAAGCGCATGTATGCACTAAACTGGTTTCCTGCAGTTTAAGTTATTTTATTTTTAATTTTATTGCATAAACTGTTAATGTTCAAAATACGGGTAAAGACACTGACTCCTGTAACACAGGTACCACCTAGCTCAGGAGTCAGGGCTTCAAATTACAATGTAACAACTTTTTATGTCAATAAAACATTTTTTATTATTATTATTTTTTTTTATTATTTGCCGCATTTGACTGGCTTTAGACAAGCATGCGTGCGGCCGGCCGGCGCTAAGCTGGCACAGACATTTTTAATTTCGCGGTATCTCGCAAGTATAGTTCCGAAAGAATATTGCCAAAGCTTAGACACGCGTAACTCACGTCAAACGCCACAGTGGTGCAATTTTTTGAAAAGTAGGGACGTGATTGGTGACATCACATAATTTATTAAAATCTGTCAGTTTGTATTTTCTATATTCGCACACAATGCAAATGTGGAGCGAATGCTTTCCCTAATTAATGCACAGTGGAATAAAGAAAGGAATCGCCTATTAGTAACCCAAGAAAACTATAAAAACGTTTCATTTCATTTGAAGATTTTTAGACCTATTTATACTTTAGGCAAAAAATAACTTTTGAACAAAAATTATGTCTTCGGAAAAATATCACTCAGTGTACTCAGTGTAGTGTAATAAATATCACGTAGTGAAAGTTTGTTTATTTCAAATTAGTTTAATGGTCGTAAATTCTTCATACTTTTATTTTGAATGAATGTTTTTATTTATTTTAAGCCTTATGGTTTTTTTACAATAAACAGGCCAGTCATCATCAACATCCCAGTCAGGCATCGTCCCTTACATAGATGGTAACCCTAGTTGGGGTCGGCTTCCAGTCTAACCGGATGTAGCTGAATACTAGTATTTCACGTGGAGCGACTGTCTATCTGACTTACACAACCCAGTTACTGGGTAACATGATACCCGTTGTCAGACTGGTTGTCAGACTTTCGGGCTTCTGACGACCCGTAACCGTGTCAAAGATCCTATAATATTTGATTAATGTCATGCTCCAAAAATGGTAGACAAAACTAATATTTTTAAAGTATTTTGTTGTCAGCCCTCAGAGCGCGAGTCCAACTGACACTTATCCGGTTTTATATGGCTTATACATTTTTGGTACATACCCATGAATTTTACGTAATTCTAATATCACGATGATCATGCAGATAATACTTAGTTACTTTTAACAAATGCAATTAAGTAACAACAAATTTTACTCAACAATGCTAGTAAAAATTAAAAAATAATACCTTCAAGTACCAAGATTAGTTGAGTAATGTATAAAGTCGAGCGGACAGCAGCGGTTTCAATGTGTGCGTGCGCGTAATGTTGTTTTGTTGCGACTGAGACACCTAAACTTGACGGAGTCAAAATGTGATATGCGATGCGGCATGCGGCCTACGCGGATGATGACGATGAAGACCATAGATGGCCACCGGAACTACTCAATAATAAGTGTTTCACGGGTTGTGTTTCGATTACTTTAATATGGTTGCCAAACAATTTGCTCGTCACAATGCATAGGTAGGTATGGAGAAGTGGAGCTGATGGTGAAGTACCTGGAGAACTCCTCAACGTCCCTGCATGGGGAAAAGCAATATTTTGTAAAAGGTGATGATCAGTTGACATTAGACTAAAGTAACTTAGCGAGAAATAAAAACTTTTTTACAAAAAAAACAACCGACTTCCAAAGAAACTTCCAAAGACTTCTAAAGTGAAAAATAACTTTTTTCTCTTTAATTTCGGAAGTCTGAAGACCTCACGCGCAGATGTACCTACTTGCGACCACTAGACCAACGAGGCAGTTTGTTAGTAGTTAGCTACTATCCTAACTTATATTATAAATGCGAAAGTCAGTTTGTTTATTACGCTTTCACGCTAAAACGGCTGAACGGATTTGGATGAAATTTGGCACACAGGTAGACCATGACCATAGGATACTTTTATCCCAATATTCTCACGAGATCGAGACTTATACGGGTGAAACCGCGGGGCGCAGCTAGTAATTTTATGTTCACACATACACATACTTATTAAGTTATCACCGAGTATTTCTTAAACATCACGCCTGTAATCCCCAAAGGATTAGGCAGAGGTGTAGGTACCTACCTATAGTACACCCGCATTTCGGCAGTTATGCGTATTTATTCATCTGTGGTATTATGCATATTGAGCATAGTTTTATTAGTGATAAATTCACGGAGATACGGAATCAGTTTCATAAGTAGATTAAAAGTAAGTAGGTACCTAGGTTAGTTCCAATATACCTACTCGCATGTTGTCAACTTTACGGGTGTGTAAATTTAAATGATTTCAAAATTATACGTAAGTTTCTACCTAGTCATAAAAAGGCCGTACGGCCAACGGGTTGGAGCCGAAAGTACACTTTACATGTAGAATATAAGTTATTTTTCCGAAATCGCATAAATTGGAAACTAAATAAAAAAATCTTGATTTTTAAATAAAAACTTCGTAAAAGCACGACCTAATTCGCCAGTTTCGTCATCCGTGCTTGTGTAGTCAAGCTTAGGTACCTACTTGGGTTAGGTTGGGTTATGTTGACCGACCGGGGAATCGAACTTAGGACCCCATGCTCAGCAAACGCGCACAGACCTGCCTTCGTCCTGTGACGAAGATCGTCTGCTACTGAGCTCAGCTCGGAATGCACCGCCATTTATACTCTCTTGGTGTCGCGTCGCGCCAGCTACGCGATATCGCGGCGCGGCACCGACAAAGGAATGTTCCTTTGTTCTTGTAGCGCCGCGATATCGCCGCGATATCGCGTAGCGGAGGCGATTCGCAGCGCGACACCAAAAATAGGAACATTTTGTATGGTGTCGCCGCGATATCGCCGCGATATCGCGGCGATATCGCGTAGCTGGCGCGACGCGACACCAAGAGAGTATAAATGGCGGTGCATTCCGAGCTGAGCTCAGTAGCAGACGATCTTCGTCACAGGACGAAGGCAGGTCTGTGCGCGTTTGCTGAGCGTGGGGTCTAGGTTCGATTCCCCGGTCGGTCAACATAACCCAACCTAACCTAGGTAGGTACCTAAACTTTCCCACGCCAGCACAAACGGCGATTTTTACGCCCGTGCTAACCGCGGGCTTAGTTTTATTTAACGTTTTATTCCAAAAAATACTAACGGCCTCACGGGTACAACAGTACTTCGCTTGGCGGGGGTTGGTCCGTGGATGAGTGATCTTTAAATACCGAGACTCCTCCGTGCCTCGTGGCCCAGCTGTCATTCGTGGATCTTTGACAGTCGTTACGGGTCGTCAGAATCCCGAAAGTCTGATAACCAGTCAGATAGGCAATCGCTCCATGTAAAATTCAGCTGCATCCAGTAAGACTGGAAGCCGACCCCAACATAGTTGGGAAAAGGCTAGGCAGACTGCAATGTCTCTTTTCTCATTGTTTTAAGGTATACATTAGGGTGCTTGACTACAAATAAATAATCATTTACCCATTTCAAACTAAAAAAGTTCTCGCAAATGTCAATCATTCTAATTTATACCTTATTGCAATTTCATAAGAATTACATTGCACTGACTACTTAATGGCTTTGGCGGCGCGCGGTGGCGGCGCGGCGGCGCGGTCAAAGGACTACGTACCTTTTATAGCTGCCGCAAGCCCGCAAGCCAGTCGCTGCCGCCAACGCGCCGCACACACGCCGATTTTGATGTTTCTATCTAGCTGGCCCACCTGAGCCACACACAGCAACGAAACCGATGTAGACTGTTAAGGCTTGTACAGACCAGCGCGACTTGTAGCGCGACGTGTCGCGTGGCGATTCTGCGATATTATCGCCACGCAACACCTCTCACACTAGCGCGAATCGCGCGCGATTCGCAGCGCGACACCGACAAAGGAATATTCCTTTGTTCTTGTAGCGCCGCGATATCGCCGCGATATCGCGTAGCTGGCGCGACGCGACACCAAGAGAGTATAAATGGCGGTGCATTCCGAGCTGAGCTCAGTAGCAGACGATCTTCGTCACAGGACGAAGGCAGGTCTGTGCGTGTTTGCTGAACGTAGGGTCCTAGGTTAGATTCCCCGGTCGGTCAACATAACCCAACCTAACCCAAGTAGGTACCTAAGCTTGACTACAGCACAAGCACGGATGACGAAACTGGCGAACTAGGTCGTGCTTTTACGAAGTTTTTATTTAAAAATCAAGATTTTTTTATTTAGTTTTCAATTTATGCCATTTCGGAAAAATAACTTATATTCTACATGTAAAGTGTACTTTCGGCTCCAACCCGTTGGCCGTACGGCCTTTTTATGACTAGGTAGGAACTTACGTATCATTTTGAAATCATTTAAATTTACACACCCGTAAAGTTGACAACATGCGAGTAGGTATATTGGAACTAACCTAGGTACCTACTTACTTTTAATCTACTTATCAAACTAATTCCGTATCTCCGTGAATGTATCTCTAATAAAACTATGCTCAATATACCACAGGTAGGTACCTACACCTCTGCCTAATCCTTTGGGGATTACAGGCGTGATGTTTAAGAAATACTCGGTGATAACTTAATATGTGTGAACATAAAATTACTAGCTGCGCCCCGCGGTTTCACCCGTATAAGTCTCGATCCCGTGAGAATATTGGGATAAAAGTATCATATGGTCATGGTCTACCTGTGTGCCAAATTTCATCCAAATCCGTTCAGCCGTTTTAGAGTGAGAGCGTAATAAACAAACTGACTTTCGCATTTATAATATAAGTTAGGTTAGTAGGTAACTACTAACAAACTGAGGTCTTCAGACTTCCGAAATTAAAGAGAAAAAAGTTATTTTTCACTTTTCTTTTCTTTGGAAGTCGGTTGTTTTTTTTTGTAAAAAAGTTTTTATTTCTCGCTAAGTTACTTTAGTCTAATGTCAACTGATCATCACCTTTTACAAAATATTGCTTTTCCCCATGCAGGGACGTTGAGGAGTTCTCCAGGTACTTCACCATCAGCTCCACTTCTCCATACCTATGCATTGTGACGAGCAAATTGCTTGGCAACCATATTAAAGAAATCGAAACACAACCCGTGAAATACTTATGACTGAGTAGTTCCGGTGGCCAAGCGGCGCGGAAGTATATTCAAACAAAAAAATATTTTGCAAATCCGTCTCACTGGTGTCCGACCGGTTAAAGGCTCGTACAGACCAGCGCGACGCGACGGCGCGACGCGACTCGAACAATACAATTTCTAAAAAAACTTCACGGTATAACAATAACCGGTGTCGCGTCGCGCTGTCGCGTCGCGCTAGTCTGCACGAAGCTTAAGGCGAAGCAATATGATAAATTTTATCGACGAATCCACCATAATAAGGCATTTTTTTCTTGTTTGTAAAATTGCGGAGATAATTTTGAACAATTATTGTAATCATTTTTGTGCCTTTTTAAATTAAAATTGTTATTATATTTATTATTTTCCTTCTACTTTTCAGGATCTTTAAAGAAAAGGGTCACCCGAAGGTTGACTGGTAGAAAATGCCTATGGCATTAAGTCCGCCTCTGTACATTTGTGTGCAACTCCTAAACTATATATTTGACTTAGAGCTTAGGTCTTGACATCAGTCTACACTACTACCACTTTTATGCCTGTAGGACCTCTACATCGGTAGATATTGCAAAATAAATGTAACCAAACCGCACTCAGTAAAAAAAAAATGGCGGCCGTTTCAAAATGCCTTATTATGGTGGATTTGTCAATAAAATTTATCATATTGCTTCGCCTTAACTGGTCAGACACCGGTGAGCAGACACACGATGTAGATAAGCCCGAACAAACATTAAAAAAAAAAACTTCTGAATTGATAACCTCTTCCTTTTAGAAGTCGGTTAAAAATGCAAAATATGGAGAAAAAAAACAGGCTCTGTATTCGCGCGGATGCGGACGCCGCACGCGCCTCTTTCAAATAGAAGACGGTCGCACCGATCTGCGTACGCCGCAGGCCGCATACGAGTATCACATTTTTGACTCCGCCAAGTTTAGGTATCTCAGTCGCAACAAAACAACACTACGCGCACGCACACTTTGAAACCGTTGCTGTCCGCTCGACTTTATACATTACTTAACTAATCTTGGTACTTGAGGCTATTATTTTTTTAATTTTTACTAGCATTGTTGAGTAAAATTTGTTGTTACTTTACTTAATTGCATATTTTGTTAAAAGCAACTAAGTATTATCTGCATGATCATCATGATATTAGCATTACGTAAAATTCATAGATATGTACCAAATATAAGCCATATAAAACCGGATAAGTGTCAGTTGGACTCGCGCTCTGAGGGCTGACAACAAAATACTTTAAAAATATTCGTTTTGTCTACCATTTTTGGAGCATGACATTAATCAAATATTATAGTATCATTAACAGAGGTTTCGGGTCGGCAGAAGCCCGAAAGTCTGACAACCAGTCTTACCAACGGGTATCGTGTTACCCAGTAACTGGGTTGTGTAAGTCAGATAGACAGTCGCTCCACGTGAAATACTAGTATTCAGCTGCATCCGGTTAGACTGGAAGCCGACCCCAACTAGGGTTACCATCTATGTAAGGGAGAATGCCTGACTGGGATGTACAAAATGCCTGATTTTTCAGAAAAATGCCTGTTTATTGTAAAAAAAACTAAGTCTTAAAATAAATAATACGCAACAGATAGTTTCAAAGACTGACATTTATTCAAAATAAAAGTATAAACAATTTACGACCAAACTAATTTAGAATAAAGAAACTTACTACACAGAGTGATATTTTTCCGAAGACATAATTTAAAAAAAGTTTCTCTGTCATTTTGAATTTCATAGTAGATAATAATTATTTATTCGTAATCAACATCCATTATTTATTTATTTCTAAACCAAATTCTGGTAATAAGTTTGGTACTCGTACTATTGTTCCAAAAGTATCAACTTTTTCTAACCATAGTATACAGCACGGCACTCGTTTTAATATTATTATTTTGATCGTATTTATTGTTTTGCAAACAGAACTTCAGCCGTACTTCCTATACTACTACTACTACTATACTAGAGCGCGTATGAGCGCGAAATGACAAACCGCGAGTAGAAAATGTATGAAGAGTTCTTTATTTTTAAGTTTATTAAGTTTAGTATACGTATAGGTACAGGACTAGGTACCTACTAATAAGCCACAATTTCTTATATGGTAGGTACTTATTTTTAAGTTAAAATATGACTATTGGATCTTGTTATTCTGGTTCCTATTCAGTACTCATTTTCAGGGTTCCGCGCGTCCGATTGAAATAACGGAACCCATCACAGCCGATTTGCTCCGAATCTATTGGACCAATTAAGTTGAAATTTGGTTCACATACGAATTTCTGTGACCCAAACGCGACTGTGTAACGTAAATTTTGAATAAGTATGGGGTTCACTTTTAGGAAAAAGATTGCTTTTGTACCGTGTGACCATAGACGTATAAAAAACCTTTTTTATACGTCTATGCGTGACATATCAAATGAAATAGACAAAAATTTACCAATCCCCCTTATCTCCGAAAATATTGAGACAGATTTGAAAAAAAAACAGACAATAGTTCTATAGGTACTTACTTATAGATTACAGGAAAACCTATAAGGGGGCGTTCATAAAATACGTGAGATGTTTAAGGGGGGGAGTGGGTCGAGTCAAATCTCATCTAATCTTACGTTGGAGAGAGGGGGGGTCTCGGCAAATATCACGCAATTTTTTTTCTGATTGAAACAAAAAAAAAATATACTATACATGCTTAAGATTTAATCTTAAGCATTATCGTAATACGATTAAGATCATTCACTAATTCGTTCGAAAGAAAATAATTTCATTCATACTTCGACGTTATACATCTACTGACTGTCAAACCACCATATTTTTTTTATACCAAATAGCTCAATTTAATCTGAATTTACGGTACAGTGTAGCCCGTCCTTTGTTTTCGCGCCACTGTCAGCAATTTTTTTTTTTCTTTTTACAATAACAATCCAACGCGTTTACGTAAGAAACCCACATTTTGAAAAATCTCATGTGAGATTGGGGGATAGGGGAGGGGGTTGAATAAAATCTCACAACATCTCACCAGGGGGGGAGGGAGGGACAGAAAATTAAAAAAAACACCTCACGTAATTTATGGACGCCCCCTAAGAAGTCATAACAATAACATGGTAAATTACTCAAAATTGTGCGTAGGTACAAACTTACACTTGCAGTTGGAATGTATAATAATATGTAACATGTTTTTCAACTACAATGTTAAGTTTATTTTTGAGAGGTAAAAGGCAAAAAAAATATTTTATTTTATTTTACCACTTATTGTCGGTGTGAATAATATATCCATGCCAAATTACAGCTTTCTAGTACTTACCAAGAGTCTCTGGAGCTATGCCGCGGACAGACGTCTGTCTGTCTGTCCGCGGCATAGCTCATGGACATGGCGAAACTATAAGGGTTCCTTGATCACAACGGAACCCTAAAAAGGGGCCCCCGTTGGATAGAAAAAAGCTTATGAACGTAATTTCTGCTGTAGGTCTGTATTATCCAAGGTTTTAAAAAATGAATGAATAGAAATAGGTAATAATTTGAAAAGTACTTAGGTAAGTACATTGGAAGGAGTATCTCCAGTAAAATTTTAAAATCTCTAAGCAATAGAATAACGAAGGGCCGAAATTATAGAAAGCCGAAAGGATAGAAACCGAAATTAAATGCCGATCTCGCAGTGTATAGGATTTCCGTACAATGAGAGGTTGGTCAGCTTATACATACTGGAACTGTATAGCTTGTTATGTAGCCGTGTGTACAGTACTGTAATTGAATATTTTCATTCGATGAGACGTACATTCAATAAGCTACATCGGTACAGTCTACATCGGTTTCGTTGCTGTGTGTGGCTCAGGTGGGCCAGCTAGATAGAAACATCAAAATCGGCGAATATTATAGGTACCTATAGCAGTGGTGTGTGCGGCGCGGTGGCGGCAGCGACTGGCTTGCGGCAGCTAAAAAAGGTACCTTTGACCGCGCCGCCGCCACCGCGCGCAGTGTAATGTAATTCTTATAAAATAGCAATAAGGTATAAATTAGAATGATTGACATTTGCGAGAACTTTTTTAGTTTGAAATGGATAAATGATTATTTATTTGTAGTCAAACACCCTAATTTATACCTTAAAACAATGAGAAAAGAGACATTGCAGTCTGCCTAGCCTTTTCCCAACTATGTTGGGGTCGGCTTCCAGTCTTACTGGATGCAGCTGAATTTTACGTGGAGCGACTGCCTATCTGACTGGTTATCAGACTTTCGGGATTCTGACGACCCGTAACGACTGTCAAAGATCCACGAATGACAGCTGGGCTACGAGGCACGGAGGAGTCTCGGTATTTAAAGATCACTCATCCACGGACCAACCCCCGCCAAGCGAAGTACTGTTGTACCCGTGAGGCCGTTATTATTTTTTGGAATAAAACGTTAAATAAAACTAAACCCGCGGTTAGCACGGGCGTAAAAATCGCCGTTTGTGCTGGCGTGGGAAAGTTTAGGTACCTACCTACCTAGGTTAGGTTGGGTTATGTTGACCGACCGGGGAATAGAACCTAGGACCCCACGCTCAGCAAACGCGCACAGACCTGCCTTCGTCCTGTGACGAAGATCGTCTGCTACTGAGCTCAGCTCGGAATGCACCGCCATTTATACTCTCTTGGTGTCGCGTCGCGCCAGCTACGCGATATCGCGGCGATTCGCAGCGCGGCACCGACAAAGGAATGTTCCTTTGTTCTTGTAGCGCCGCGATATCGCCGCGATATCGCGTAGCGGAGGCGATTCGCAGCGCGACACCAAAAATAGGAACATTTTGTATGGTGTCGCCGCGATATCGCCGCGATATCGCGGCGATATCGCGTAGCTGGCGCGACGCGACACCAAGAGAGTATAAATGGCGGTGCATTCCGAGCTGAGCTCAGTAGCAGACGATCTTCGTCACAGGACGAAGGCAGGTCTGTGCGTGTTTGCTGAACGTAGGGTCCTAGGTTAGATTCCCCGGTCGGTCAACATAACCCAACCTAACCCAAGTAGGTACCTAAGCTTGACTACAGCACAAGCACGGATGACGAAACTGGCGAACTAGGTCGTGCTTTTACGAAGTTTTTATTTAAAAATCAAGATTTTTTTATTTACTTAGTTTCCAATTTATGCGATTTCGGAAAAATAACTTATATTCTACATGTAAAGTGTACTTTCGGCTCCAACCCGTTGGCCGTACGGCCTTTTTATGACTAGGTAGGAACTTGCGTATCATTTTGAAATCATTTAAATTTACACAATCGTAAAGTTGACAACATGCGAGTAGGTATATTGGAACTAACCTAGGTATCTACTTACTTTTAATCTACTTATGAAACTGATTCCGTATCTCCGTGAATGTATCTCTAATAAAACTATGCTCAATATACCACAGGTAGGTACCTACACCTCTGCCTAATCCTTTGGGGATTACAGGCGTGATGTTTAAAAAATACTCGGTGATAACTTAATATGTGTATGTGTAAACATAAAATTACTAGCTGCGCCCCGCGGTTTCACCCGTATAAGTCTCGATCCCGTGAGAATATTGGGATAAAAGTATCCTATGGTCATGGTCTACCTGTGTGCCAAATTTCATCCAAATCCGTTCAGCCGTTTTAGCGTGAAAGCGTAATAAACAAACTGACTTTCGCATTTATAATATAAGTTAGGATAGTAGGTAACTACTAACAAACTGCCTCGTTGGTCTAGTGGTCGCAAGTAGGTACATCTGCGCGTGAGGTCTTCAGACTTCCGAAATTAAAGAGAAAAAAGTTATTTTTCACTTTAGAAGTCTTTGGAAGTTTCTTTGGAAGTCGGTTGTTTTTTTTGTAAAAAAGTTTTTATTTCTCGCTAAGTTACATTAGTCTAATGTCAACTGATCATCACCTTTTACAAAATATTGCTTTTCCCCATGCAGGGACTTTAATCGTCGAGGAGTTCTCCAGGTACCGTACTTCACCATCAGCTCCACTTCTCCATACCTATGCATTGTGACGAGCAAATTGTTTGGCAACCATATTAAAGTAATCGAAACACAACCCGTGAAACACTTATTATTGAGTAGTTCCGGTGGCCATCTATGGTCTTCATCATCATCATCCGCATGCCGCATATCACATTTTGACTCCGTCAAGTTTAGGTATCTCAGTCGCAACAAAACAACATTACGCGCACGCACACATT
This sequence comes from Xanthia icteritia, assembly GCA_949128155.2. Classification (NCBI taxonomy): domain Eukaryota; kingdom Metazoa; phylum Arthropoda; class Insecta; order Lepidoptera; family Noctuidae; genus Xanthia; species Xanthia icteritia. The sequence continues at coordinate 21,398,931 of OX421945.2, forward strand.
GAAACCGCTGCTGTCCGCTCGACTTTATACATTACTTAACTAATCTTGGTACTTGAAGGTATTATTTTTTAATTTTTACTAGCATTATTGAGTAAAATTTGTTGTTACTTAATTGCATTTGTTAAAAGTAACTAAGTATTATCTGCATGATCATCGTGATATTAGAATTACGTAAAATTCATGGGTATGTACCAAAAATGTATAAGCCATATAAAACCGGATAAGTGTCAGTTGGACTCGCGCTCTGAGGGCGGACAATAAGATACTTTAAAAATATTAGTTTTGTCTACCATTTTTGGAGCATGACATTAATCAAATATTATAGGATCTTTGACACTGGTTACGGGTCGTCAGAAGCCCGAAAGTCTGACAACCAGTCTTACCAACGGGTATCATGTTACCCAGTAACTGGGTTGTGTAAGTCAGATAGACTAGACAGTCGCTCCACGTGAAATACTAGTATTCAGCTACATCCGGTTAGACTGGAAGCCGACCCCAACTGGGGTTACCATCTATGTAAGGGAGGATGCCTAACTGGGATATACAAAATGCCAGATTTTTCAGAAAAATGCCTGTTTATTGTAAACAAACTGTAAGTCTTAAAATAAATAAAAACATTTATTCAAAATAAAAGTATGAAGAATTTACGACCATTAAACTAATTTGAAATAAACAAACTTTCACTACGTGATATTTATTACACTACACTGAGTACACTGAGTGATATTTTTCCGAAGACATAATTTTTGTTCAAAAGTTATTTTTTGCCTAAAGTATAAATAGGTCTGAAAATCTTCAAATGAAATGAAACGTTTTTATAGTTTTCTTGGGTTACTAATAGGCGATTCCTTTCTTTACTCCACTGTGCATTTATTAGGGAAAGCATTCGCTCCACATTTGCATTGTGTGCGAATATAGAAAATACAAACTAAAAGATTTTAATAAATTCTGTGATGTCACCAATCACGTCCCTACTTTTCAAATAATTGCACCACTGTGGCGTTTGACGTGAGTTACGCGTGTCTAAGCTTTGGCAATATTCTTTCGGAACTATACTTGCGAGATACCGCGAAATTAAAAAATGTCTGTGCCAGCTTAGCGCCGGCCGGCCGCACGCACGCTTGTCTAATGCGGCAAATGCTTGTCAGATGGGAACCCTAACCCCAACATAGTTGGGAAAAGGCAGATTGATTAATGATATTGAATTTCTAAATACCAAAAATTTGGCTCCGCCATTTTGAATTTCATAATAGATAATAATAATGTATTCGTAATCTTCATCCATATTTTTTTTTTCTAAACCAAATTCTGGTAATAAGTTTAGTACTCGTACTATTGGTCCAAAAAGTATCAACTTCTTCCAACCATAGTATACAGCGCGGCACTCGTTTTAATATTATTTATTATTTTGAACGTATTTATTTTTTGCAAAAAAGCAATTCACCCGTGCTTCCTATCCTAGAGCGCGTATGAGCACGAAATGGATTACCTACTACCTATTAGGACTACCTACTGATAAGCCACAATTTCTTATATGGTGCTTATTTTGAAGTAAAAATGTGACTTGGAGCTATACTGGTTCCTATTGAGACCTCATTTTTAGGGTTCCGCACGTCTGAATGAAATAACGGAACCCGACCGATTAAGTTCAAATTTGGTTCACATACTGTCTGTGACCCAAACGCGAATGTGTAACGTAAATTTTGAATAAGTATGGGGTTCACTTTTAGGAAAAAATTTGCTTTTGGACCGTGTGACATATCAAATGAAATAGATGAAAATTGACTCTTATCTCCGAAACTACTGAGCTTAAAATCTTGAAAACACAGAATAGTTGTATAAGTACTTACTTATAGATTACAGGAAAACCTATTAGACGTCTATGGTCTTAAAATAACATGGTAAATAACTCAGTATTGTGCATAAAAACTTACATTTGCAGTTGGAATGTATGGAGGATCATGTTTTTCAACTACAATGTTAAGTTTATTTTTGGGAGGTAAAAGGCATTTTTTGTAATGATTTTATTTTACCACTTATTTTGATCAATATATCCATGCCAAATTACAGTTTTCTAGTAACAAGAGTCTGAGCTATGCCGCGGACAGACAACAAACGGACATGGCGAAACTATAATGGTTCCTTGATCACAACGGAACCCATTGATATATTAGTATATCAATGACGGAACCCTAAAAAGGCCCTCCCGCTGGATAAAAAAAAGCTTATGAACGTAATTTCTGCTATAGGTAGGTACTACCTATCCAAGGTTTTTGAAAATGAATGAATAGGTAGTAATTTGAAAAGTACTTAGGTAAGTACATTGGAAGGAGTATTTCCAATGAAATTTTCAAATCTCCAAGCAATTGAAAAATGAAGGGCCCCCCGCTGGGTAGAAACCGAAATTAAATGCCGTTTCTGTCTTAGTGGCGATGGCGAAGGAATACACCAAGCTATACATTTCCAATATAGGCTGATCTCGCAGTGTATAGGATTTCCGTACAATGAGAGGTCGGTCAGCTTATACTTACTGGAACTGTATAGCTTGATAAATATAGCCGTATGTAGGTACTGTAATTGAATATTTTCGTTCGATTAACGTACATTCAATAAGCTACATCGGTACAGTCTACATCGGTTTCGTTGCTGTGTGTGGCTCAGGTGGGCCAGCTAGATAGAAACATCAAAATCCGCGAATATTATAGGTACCTATAGCAGTGGTGTGTGCGGCGCGGTGGCGGCAGCTACTGACTTGCGGCAGCTACAAATGGTACCTAGTCCTTTGACCGCGCCGCCGCCGCGCGCCGCCAAAGCCATTAGTAAGTCAGTGCAATGTAATTCTTATGAAATTGCAATAAGGTATAAATTAGAATGAACATTTGCGAGGACTTTTTTAGTTTGAAATGGATAAATGATTATTTTTATTCGTAAAGTTAGTCAAACACCCTAATGTATGTACCTTAAAACAATGAGAAAAGAGTCACATTGTAGTCTGCCTAGCCTTTTCCCAACTATGTTGGGGTCGGCTTCCAGTCTTACTGGATGCAGCTGAATTTTACATGGAGCGACTGCCTATCTGACTGGTTGTCAGACTTTCGGACTTCTGACGACCCGTAACGACTGTCAAAGATGACAGAATGATAGCCGGGACCACGAGGCACGGAGGAGTCTCGGTATTTAAAGATCACGGACCAACCCCCGCCAAGCGAAGTACTGTTGTACCCGTGAGGCCGTTAGTATTTTTTGGAATAAAACGTTAAATAAAACTAAGCCCGCGGTTAGCACGGGCGTAAAAATCGCCGTTTGTGCTGGCGTGGGAAAGTTTAGGTACCTACTTAGGTTAGGTTGGGTTATGTTGACCGACCGGGGATTCGAACCTAGGACCCCACGCTCAGCAAACGCGCACAGACCTGCCTTCATCCTGTGACCAAGATCGTCTGCTACTGAGCTCAGCTCGGAATGCACCGCCATTTATACTCTCTTGGTGTCGCGTCGCGCCAGCTACGCGATATCGCCGCGATATCGCGGCGATATCGCGGCGACACCATACAAAATGTTCCTATTTTTGGTGTCGCGCTGCGAATCGCCTCCGCTACGCGATATCGCGGCGATATCGCGGCGCTACAAGAACAAAGGAACATTCCTTTGTCGGTGCCGCGCTGCGATTCGCGTGTCGCAAAGTTATCGCATCACGTGACGCGATATATCTGTGTCGCGGCGCTACAGGTCGCTCCTGTGTGAAGTGTCGCGCGCGTTTTCATACAAATTGTTCTACGGATATAATATCGCAGTATCGCGTCGCGCGACAAGTCGCGCTGGTCTGTACGAGCCTTTAACTTATTGAATGTACGTCTCATCGAATGAAAATATTCAATTACAGTACACACGGCTACATATCAAGCTATACAGTTCCAGTATGTATAAGCTGACCGACCTCTCATTGTACGGAAATCCTATACACTGCGAGATCGGCATTTAATTTCGGTTTCTATCCTTTCGGCTTTCTATAATTTCGGCCCTTCGTTATTCTATTGCTTAGAGATTTTAAAATTTTATTGGAGATACTCCTTCCAATGTATTTACCTAAGTACTTTTCAAATTATTACCTACCTATTTCTATTCATTCATTTTTTAAAACCTTGGATAATACAGACCTACAGCAGAAATTACGTTCATAAGCTTTTTTGTATCCAACGGGGGCCCCTTTTTAGGGTTCCGTTGTGATCAAGGAACCCTTATAGTTTCGCCATGTCCATGACCTATGCCGCGGACAGACAGACAGACGTCTGTCCGCGGCATAGCTCCAGAGACTCTTGGTAAGTACTAGAAAGCTGTAATTTGGCATAGATATATTATTCACGCCGACAATAAGTGGTAAAATAAAATAAAATATTTTTTTTTGCCTTTACCTCTCAAAAATAAACTTAACATTGTAGTTGAAAAACATGTTACATATTATTATACATTCCAACTGCAAGTGTAAGTTTGTACGCACAATTTTGAGTAATTTACCATGTTATTGTTATGACTTCTTATAGGTTTTCCTGTAATCTATAAGTAAGTACCTATAGAACTATTGTCTGTTTTTTTTCAAAACTGTCTCAGTAGTTTTGGAGATAAGGGGGATTGGTAAATTTTTGTCTATTTCATTTGATATGTCACGCATAGACGTATAAAAAAGGTTTTTAATTTTTTATACGTCTATGGTCACACGGTACAAAAGCAATCTTTTTCCTAAAAGTGAACCCCATACTTATTCAAAATTTACTTTACACAGTCGCGTTTGGGTCACAGAAATTCGTATGTGAACCAAATTTCAACTTAATTGGTAGATTCGGAGCAAATCGGCTGTGATGGGTTCCGTTATTTCAATCGGACGCGCGGAACCCTGAAAATGAGTACTGAATAGGAACCAGAATAACAAGATCCAATAGTCATATTTTAACTTAAAAATAAGTACCTACCATATAAGAAATTGTGGCTTATTAGTAGGTAGTCCTGTACCTATACGTATACTAAACTTAATAAACTTAAAAATAAAGAACTCTTCATACATTTTCTACTCGCGGTTTGTCATTTCGCGCTCATACGCGCTCTAGTATAGTAGTAGTAGTAGTATAGGAAGTACGGCTGAAGTTCTGTTTGCAAAACAATAAATACGATCAAAATAATAATATTAAAACGAGTGCCGTGCTGTATACTATGGTTAGAAAAAGTTGATACTTTTGGAACAATAGTACGAGTACCAAACTTATTACCAGAATTTGGTTTAGAAATAAATAAATAATGGATGTTGATTACGAATAAATAATTATTATCTACTATGAAATTCAAAATGACAGAGAAACTTTTTTTAAATTATGTCTTCGGAAAAATATCACTCTGTGTAGTAAGTTTCTTTATTCTAAATTAGTTTGGTCGTAAATTGTTTATACTTTTATTTTGAATAAATGTCAGTCTTTGAAACTATCTGTTGCGTATTATTTATTTTAAGACTTAGTTTTTTTTACAATAAACAGGCATTTTTCTGAAAAATCAGGCATTTTGTACATCCCAGTCAGGCATTCTCCCTTACATAGATGGTAACCCTAGTTGGGGTCGGCTTCCAGTCTAACCGGATGCAGCTGAATACTAGTATTTCACGTGGAGCGACTGTCTATCTGACTTACGCAACCCAGTTACTGGGTAACACGATACCCGTTGGTAAGACTGGTTGTCAGACTTTCGGGCTTCTGCCGACCCGTAACCTCTGTCAAAGATACTATAATATCTGATTAATGTCATGCTCCAAAAATGGTAGACAAAACGATTATTTTTAAAGTATTTTGTTGTCAGCCCTCAGAGCACGAGTCCAACTGACACTTATCCGGTTTTATATGGCTTATATTTGGTACATACCTATGAATTTTACGTAATGCTAATATCATGATGATCATGCAGATAATACTTAGTTACTTTTAACAAAATATGCAATTAAGTAAAGTAACAACAAATTTTACTCAACAATGCTAGTAAAAATTAAAAAAATAATAGCCTCAAGTACCAAGATTAGTTAAGTAATGTATAAAGTCGAGCGGACAGCAACGGTTTCAAAGTGTGCGTGCGCGTAGTGTTGTTTTGTTGCGACTGAGATACCTAAACTTGGCGGAGTCAAAAATGTGATACTCGTATGCGGCCTGCGGCGTACGCAGATCGGTGCGACCGTCTTCTATTTGAAAGAGGCGCGTGCGGCGTCCGCATCCGCGCGAATACAGAGCCTGTTTTTTTTCTCCTTTTGCATTTTTAACCGACTTCTAAAAGGAAGAGGTTATCAATTCAGAAGTTTTTTTTTTTAATGTTTGTTCGGGCTTATCTACATCGTGTGTCTGCTCACCGGTGTCTGACCAGTTAAGGCGAAGCAATATGATAAATTTTATTGACAAATCCACCATAATAAGGCATTTTGCCCCTACTTTTTGAAACGGCCGCCATTTTTTTTTTACTGAGTGCGGTTTGGTTACATTTATTTTGCAATATCTACCGATGTAGAGGTCCTACAGGCATAAAAGTGGTAGTAGTGTAGACTGATGTCAAGACCTAAGCTCTAAGTCAAATATATAGTTTAGGAGTTGCACACAAATGTACAGAGGCGGACTTAATGCCATAGGCATTTTCTACCAGTCAACCTTCGGGTGACCCTTTTCTTTAAAGATCCTGACAAGTAGAAGGAAAATAATAAATATAATAACAATTTTAATTTAAAAAGGCACAAAAATGATTACAATAATTGTTCAAAATTATCTCCGCAATTTTACAAACAAGAAAAAAATGCCTTATTATGGTGGATTCGTCGATAAAATTTATCATATTGCTTCGCCTTAACCGGTCGGACACCAGTGAGACGGATTTGCAAAATATTTTTTTGTTTGAATATACTTCCGCGCCGCTTGGCCACCGGAACTACTCAGTAATAAGTATTTCACGGGTTGTGTTTCGATTTCTTTAATATGGTTGCCAAGCAATTTGCTCGTCACAATGCATAGGTATGGAGAAGTGGAGCTGATGGTGAAGTACCTGGAGAACTCCTCAACGTCCCTGCATGGGGAAAAGCAATATTTTGTAAAAGGTGATGATCAGTTGACATTAGACTAAAGTAACTTAGCGAGAAATAAAAACTTTTTTACAAAAAAAAAAACAACCGACTTCCAAAGAAAAGAAAAGTGAAAAATAACTTTTTTCTCTTTAATTTCGGAAGTCTGAAGACCTCAGTTTGTTAGTAGTTACCTACTAACCTAACTTATATTATAAATGCGAAAGTCAGTTTGTTTATTACGCTCTCACTCTAAAACGGCTGAACGGATTTGGATGAAATTTGGCACACAGGTAGACCATGACCATAGGACACTTTTATCCCAATATTCTCACGGGATCGAGACTTATACGGGTGAAACCGCGGGGCGCAGCTAGTAATTTTATGTTCACACATATTAAGTTATCACCGAGTATTTCTTAAACATCACGCCTGTAATCCCCAAAGGATTAGGCAGAGGTGTAGGTACCTACCTGTGGTATATTGAGCATAGTTTTATTAGAGATACATTCACGGAGATACGGAATCAGTTTGATAAGTAGATTAAAAGTAAGTAGGTACCTAGGTTAGTTCCAATATACCTACTCGCATGTTGTCAACTTTACGGGTGTGTAAATTTAAATGATTTCAAAATGATACGTAAGTTCCTACCTAGTCATAAAAAGGCCGTACGGCCAACGGGTTGGAGCCGAAAGTACACTTTACATGTAGAATATAAGTTATTTTTCCGAAATGGCATAAATTGAAAACTAAATAAAAAAATCTTGATTTTTAAATAAAAACTTCGTAAAAGCACGACCTAATTCGCCAGTTTCGTCATCCGTGCTTGTGTAGTCAAGCTTAGGTACCTACTTGGGTTAGGTTGGGTTATGTTGACCGACCGGGGAAACGAACCTAAGACCCTACGTTCAGCAAACGCGCACAGACCTGCCTTCGTCCTCTGACGAAGATCGTCTACTACTGAGCTCAGCTCGGAATGCACCGCCATTTATACTCTCTTGGTTTCGCGTCGCGCCAGCTACGCGATATCGCGGCGATATCGCGGCGCTACAAGAACAAAGGAATATTCCTTTGTCGGTGTCGCGCTGCGAATCGCGCGCGATTCGCGCTAGTGTGAGAGGTGTTGCGTGGCGATAATATCGCAGAATCGCCACGCGACTTGTCGCGCGACAAGTCGCGCTGGTATGTACGAGCCTTAATAGGGTACAGTTGCGGAGAAAAGTTGTGCAGCAAACTGAAATTGCTTTTATCGGTATGTAATAAGTGTGAAGCGTAACCGCGCGGTCGTTACACTCTATGTTCGGCTGTTTCAGATATTCAAGGCGAGGTGGAAAATGAGCTTTATGTGTGTTGGCCGGAAAAGTTTCAAATAAAATGTCGTTACAGTCTAAAGTCTTTTATTTTACGTTCGACCTACAAAAGTTTGATGAATAATGTATCTTTTTACGTTGATCATAAAAAGTGTAACTACATAAGATGCGAACGTTGTGTTGCTCCAGCGCGTTCGGGATAGCAACAAGAAGCGCGCGGAGGGCAGCCTCAGCAGTGGGCTGGCTGCTGACGGTCGTATAATGTGCGACTGTGACAATATCGAGCAACACTTCGTTATCGGTGACGTCGAGCGAGTGAACACCACGTGTCGGAGCCTGTCACAACTTCGCCCGTCCGTGTGACCTACATACATAAATAGGATCGTGGTGACTGAAGGACTCCCTGCAACGTGACCGCCACGCTGCGCGCTGCTCAAGTAGGCACTCTCTCACTGGGACTGAGGAATACGCAAAAAAGTAAACAGATTCTACGATTTCACTGAAACAAATCAAGGAAAACAATGCTCTGCAGGGAAAATTACCAATTAATAAACCTACAAGTACTAGTTCGTGATTAAGAGCCGTGTTTCCAATTCACGTCGTGTAGCGTGACGAACGCACTCGTAGGTATCTACTACATAATTATAATATCGTTCGTTCATTTCTCTAACTTGTTATACACGCCACTATTTATAGGCTGACGGACAGACGGACCTAAATACGTTACCTGTCATCGAATGAGTCGCACGTTCCCGTGGGAAACTGGACTGTACCGCTACCGTCCGTAGCTACGAGTTACGTACGGACTGCGGAGGAGAGTCGTACAAATTTTTATTTCATTGCCGGCTGTTTAGGTAACTATACACTGAAACTTTCATTAGCGGTTTCTTGATTGAAATATTTTCTCTCAGGCATCTGATGTGCGTCTGGTTAATATCAATGCCTCGGCTATAAGATACGGACGGCAAGCAAATACAATGTGAAGCGCATGTGTTGTCTCGCGAGGCTGGCTTCTCGGAGCTCTCAGGGATGGCTCGGCCATTTTCCTATGTTATAAAGTTGTTATGACGTCCTCGTTTCATCTTACAGTGTATCAAGTGCCAGGAGCGCGCACCACATCTCAAGGACCATCCAATCGCAGCATTGTCCGTGGTTACCATTACACACTAAAATTCAAAAAGAACGTAACTGTATGTCTGTGTGTTAGGGTTTATTTTAACAAAACATCCGCTTTCCATGGAGACGGACGTCGTCGTACAGATGTTTTGCGCACTAAGAAAACATGAATTACTAGTTGAATAGGAGCTGACTTTGTGCAAGCAGCCGGGCGCGTCGGATGCGTAGAGCCGGTACAGGGCGTGCGTCCGCGCGACGCGCCACTATAAGGGCACAGATGTGCGGCGCGGGCGCTCGGGTTGTGGCCCAGTATGTGCGCGGCGCGAGATACCGCAGCTATGCAGACGTCTGCCGTCGTTAAACAGACGTATCTGCTTTATGATTATGACAGCTCGTTTGTTCGCTGCTCGGAATGCGATATCAACTACAATTTGAACAATGAGTTGAACAATCGTAAAGAAATGTTTACTGAGGCAATCATACCATCACGACAGTCGTCACTGATAGCTTAGCTAGTGTTGCAGCATTTCTTGGAACCGTGTTTGTAATTGTAACCGTAAGTGGGGAACATAAATACTTATGTAGTGTATCTCTATGGACCGACACGCATAAAATTAGTGCGACGTCGCATCGCAAAAACCGGCGACAGACGAAAACTCTTTGGGTAATCCCAAAGAGTTTTATTATGATGGAAATGCCCGACATTTTTGCGCTTTTCGAGTGTCCGGTGTCGGCCTGTGTGGCATGGAGTTGACTTATTAGACATTTGAACTGTTTGTCCACACTTCCAGCATCAGAAAGTCTTTAACTGGTATTGAAGAATTAGTAGCACGATGTTTTATTAGAGTCACGGGACTGAACTGTGGATCGTGGTCTTGTGGATGGTTAACTTAATATTATAATATAATAAACTTGGCAATAAAATTCAGAAACGCGTTTGCATATTTATTGCCCACTATTACGGATTTAAATAAAAAGATTAAGTTTCTTCGTGAGCATTCATATTTTATGGACTCTCTAAGCCGAAGTTATGAAACTTTATGATACAGATTACAATATAGGTACCTATTTTATATGGAGCCATTACGATCAGCGGTGGTGTATAATAGTCGTAACTGCAGGAACGTAATAACGCAGTAAGTGCACATTGTTAGCGCGCAGACGCAGAGTGCCGCCTGCAGAGTTCCGAGCCCGGCATTGTCGGCGACGGCGAGTGAATGAACATGCAACGGGCGGAGACTGCAGATTCTCATTTCATATCTACACCACACGGCAGAGAAGGACAGAGGGCCCACTCCGAACAATGTATGATAACAAGCTTGATTTGATTGCTTGTTGCGGCTGCAGCTGTTAACTTGCCGGACCCGGTATTAATTTGTGATCTGACGTTATGGGCACTTTGGCAGTGAGACTTCTGCATTTTGTTGTTCAGTATCAAGTATCCTGACGTAATGGTCTGCGCGGCGCTCGCTGCGCTCGATTACCTCTCAATACTGAATAGTTATTCAGTGTGCGAACCGAATGCTAGAGAAATGTCTCCATCCGTTATCCGCGTCTATTCACTGACACTGTATTAACAACCGGCAGCACCGAGCCGTGTGTGTGACATACTTTTTCAAGGAGACTCTTCAATCAATATTCTTTTGAAACGACGATTCATTTTCTTTTCAAATTCTTGTATTGGAGATAATTAGGTACTTATCTACTTTTAGTTCAAGAATGTGGAATATGACGCGTGAGCACCGCTCTAGCGTTACCCACCGAAATAACTTGTAAGTGATGGTTGCATGTCTCTGCTCTAATAATAACGTCTCACGGTTGATGACGCGACACTTGACAGCCTCTCCTCACACACGCACGCCACGGACGCGCGCGGTGTGAACAACGTTGTGCTCTTGTGTACCGTCCTCTATCTATGCTATCGTACGCAAACGTGTCTCTATTCAAATTCTATTCAATTCCTATTCAATTTAGAAACCTTTGTGTACGTATGTGCGACCGCGAGCCGTCACCGGACGGTGGAACGTACGTGTTCACTCCTATAATAATATCTTAGTCATGATAACTCGCAATTTATAAGCCGAAAACGCCCGCCGTAGTGAAAACAGGAACCTTGCGAGAAGCTTACATGGCGCACTATTAATTGTGGGCGCACAGCTGACGCGGCCGCGGCGCGCGGCTAATGAGCGCGACGTCACGTCATTACGCGCGCCCAATATGGCGGCTTGCCCGCTGTATGAGTCCGTATTGAAGTTGGTCACTTACTGTGACCAACTTCAATATGAGTTATAATGACGTCCATTTACAGTTTAAAGTTCATTTGCTTCGCTGAGGTCGCGACCGCGCGACTGCATGCGTCCGAACAGTATCAATAAGCTTCACGTCACCAAATTAGTTGTGTTTGTAAGTAAACACCGTCCCCGACGTGGGCCGCGTGCGTGCTCAGACACAACGCGCCACGCGGTGACGGCGACAGAACTAGTAATCATACGCCACTGTCATATCCTTACTTACCTACTCGGACAAGAGACCGGTATGAACCACGATACGATAATGTATCCAAATTCCAATGCTACTGTTTTAAAGTGCCCTTTAGGGGACATGTTACACCTTCTTTCAACGAGCACAATATTTTAAAAATGAAAGCTTGACGTAGTCCACTTGGCGAGTCTATTCTTTGGTGTTATTAAGTTTCATTCCCCTTTTTATTTATAATGACAGACTATCGTGGACAAGAAGAGAAGACACAGAATCGGTGAGGGAAGAAAATATTCTACACAGCATAACATATTATATAGGCCTCCCATAATATATAGTAAGTTGCTCGACTTTCAAATTGAAATTAAAATAATTTTTGATGACCCATCAAAATGATGTTGAAAATGTAAATGTTCATATAAAAAATTAAAAAAAACATTTTTTTATAATATTTATCAGTTTTAATTTTTATAAGTCAATTTATAATGCCATAACTCTAAATTATAATAAAAACCGCAGAAACCGTTTTGTAGTCTAGAAGAACAACGCAGACACGATTTTGCCTTGAAGGTACTTTCTATTTATAGATGATAGATTTATTATTTTAACGTAGGTAATACACAGTTTTTAGGTATTTATTTTTGTTTCTCATTAATCACAACACAACGCACACACATTTATGTCACAACATTTTATTTGATTTTGTACGAGTTTTTTTATATTGTTACGTTTCAATTCATGAATTCATAATTGTTGGATATTGTAATGGTAACACCGAAAGATTCAACATGTCAAAATGGCGGAACAACGGCCTTCTGGTTCGGGCGCGCTTGACGGTACGACGCGCTAGTGGCTGTGTCGGTTCTCGGTTAATAAATATAGATTGGCATGGCAAGGTAACCTATTAGTTTTATTGTAAATATTAGAATACTGAATAATATGATATGATGTGGAGATAGTAGATGTGAGGGTATGGTGTAGAATATTGAATCTCATGTTGCCAAAGAAATATAAATGAATGACAAAATATCTTGGTTTCATAATAATAGGACAATTATAAATAGGTAGTTTAGTTAGACAGTTTTAGTTTATGATATTTGGGTAACGAGTTTAAGATCCATTTGGGGATTATTAGTATCTGTTTTGAGGTTAAATAATTATATTCGGTATTAAATTAGTTATTGTAGATCAAGGTTCGTTTCTTATTACAATATTATACTATTTTATCCTTTAATTTATTTATTAAAATGGACCCACACTTTATCCATAGTGTGTTTATTATTCTAGCGTATGGCACTGGTGGGTTGCAGCTGAAAGCGACAGGTGGCACTTTGTGTTGTCATCTGAAATTATGCTGAGCTGAGGCCCTTTTGGCATTATAATCATTATTTTCTGTTTTTATAGTTTTAAGGTGTATTTTTCTGCTGTAATGCCGTACACATTTCTTTCAATGCATACGAGCTAGAAGCTATGCAACAAAGTATTTTGAATAGTTTTTTCGCGCAAGATGCAATGGGAGTGGGAGAGACAGGATGTGTACATAAATATATTTAATACATAGTTATGCTCATAAAGTCATAACCACAGTGAAACATGATTTCTTGCAGATTGTACCTACATTCGCCCGAGGCGGGTAATGATGAGAATTTCGTGACCGTTTCAGAGATAGTTATGATTTACAAACAACATGGACAGATACAGTATGACCGTGTGGCGTTATTTACACCCAAGATAAGGCGTATTTGATTACTTATTAATTAACGTCACTCCACGCCAATTGTATTTGATATGTCAGATTTGGTTTCAAGCCAACTGCTTATATCGTTACGTTCTCCACTATCATTTGCCAGTCACGTGTCTGGTGTCCGCCGCGGCCCGCGCCTCGTGTGCAGCCAGCCTAGTTATGTAGGGACGCGAGATTACCTCTAGACCGCTTTGATGACAACTACGACGAGTCGCTGTGACAAGTCTGCGAAACGTTTGAAGTTCTTTAATACGTTTTGAGGACGTGAGCGTGGGGACCGCATGTGAAGAGGTGAGTGAGGTCGGTCCTGTCGCATGTCGCTCCCATTCACTACTTACTTGATCGATAGGACTTAGTAGCGTGCTTCGAGCAATAAGTCGAGTCGAGCTACCTACTGGGAAAAATCAGCTTCGCGTGAGTAGGTGCGCCGGGTACCTACTGATAGTTTTTTCCGTGGAATGAGGTATAGTAGGCTGTAAGTTAATTGGCAATTCAAGTACGCAGTAACGGTGCTGGAAGCGAGGTCGGACGATCTGTCGACAAATGAAGGCTCGTGCAGACTAGCGCAACAGTCGCGCGATGCGACACCGGTAATTGTTCTACCTTGAAGTTTTCTTAGAAATTGTTTTGTTAGCGCGGCGCGGCTCACACAGGGCGCGGCACGCATGCGGCGCGAGGGTCGCGCGTCCCGGCCGCGCCGCACCGCCCTTGTCTGCACCGGGCCTGTACAAATGGGACGCTTGTATGATTTATTACGACTTTGTATGCGATTTTGCCTTAAAAGCACTGGATTATGTATAATTCATCATCGGCTCGCATCTGCTCAGCGCCGCACGGGCTGCGGCAGGATGTCTTATATTTTACGTCAGGAGTCGTATCATCAATCCTAGCTGTAATAAAGAATCTAATATAATAGAAGAAACATAACTTTATCTACTAACTAGTAAGGAATCCGGTGTGAAAATATGTATGAATGCTTCATTACTCATGATCGTTTGTCCATCTTTCTTCTGTGCAAGAGCAGGCTATTTAGACAAACTAATACAAAGTAATGTATGTGCTTACCTACAGAGTACCCGCTTTATATTGACACTTGGCTAGCAGCACCTCACAGCGAGCGGTTCACGTGAGCTGTTAACAAACGTAGCCGGATACTGTAGGTAGCCGCCACGTCTGTGTGTGTGGTGGTGCGTGCTGTATAAACGCTACGTAAACAGCACTCTCCGTGGCGAGGCAATCCATGTTCTCTCAGTTAACGCGCGAATGCTAATCATGTGGATATGGCGGCATGAGTCGCGACCTAGAGGAGCTCGCGCCGCGCCCGCACGCCTCGCGAGTGCTCGTATGGTCGCATGTAAGTAACAAACAAATTACACCACAGAGTAAAAAGCGATTCTTGCTACGCCACAATTCAGGTCGCACAGCGCTAATTACCTACAGTTATATTCACCTAGAAGTTAACTTTTAGAGTTCGTTTCTATCGCGTAACTCTAAAGCCGCATTTCCACTAGGGCCGCGATCTTACGGATTTTAACACAGAGGATAGATCACTGAGCCGCAAAAGCCTATCAAAACTTCACCAACTTAGTTACTTATCTCAAAATCACAGATATAGGTTACTTACTTCTGCCCGCGACTGTCCGCGTAAAATTTCGGCCCACCGCGTCGCATCGCATCGCCCGCTCGCGCTATTGCTACGTTTTCGCTTAGCGTTCATTCTGCTCTTTTTTTCTTTTTGCTCGGCTCCGCATGCATTTATAATCTCAACATGATGGTAGATAGCCTTTATTCTTCGTCAAGAATTGGGCTATCCATTCAAAATTATTTCTTGAAATCCGACTGTTAGTTCCAGAGATTAGCGCATTCAAACAAACAAGTAAACACTCTTCAGCTTTATTAAATATGTACCGGGTGTCTCAAGCCTAGTGTTCCATTCTAGTGGCAAATGGGGTAAAGTGGAGGTGGCCAACCATCATTGAAAAATTTAAAAGTTGGGATATTCTCAACAGTTACAAAATTTCGCAAATTTAATCATTTTCAAGAAATTTTACACTTTCACTTCGATTTTTGAACCTGTGAATAAAATGTTCGACGTAGCGAGTTCAAATCTGGCTGGAAGATACCTTGATAGTGTAGGTAAAAGATTATGTTCCTATTTACATTCAGTGTGGGTCTGTAATGCTTCAGATTTTATTTTTACTTGTATTTTCTAACTTTTTTCTACCGTACATCGATATGTCACGGTCGATTCTCCAACTGCAAATGTTAGGTACTGCATTTATCACACACGTTTACAGTGTGTAATCGCAACAAAAAAAAATGTTGTGTGATAAAACTACAAATTAACGATTGTCTGACTTTTTCCTTTACATGTGCTGTGAGACCTTGTTTCCTGCCAAATTTCATGATTCTAGGTCAACGGGAAGTACCCTGTAGGTTTTGATTTAATTGGGAGTATCAAACAGTGGCGTGGCGTGATGAAACGAGAGAAGGAAGCCGGAGCTTTAAAAAAAGAAGAAAAAAAATTATTAAAAAAATGATTGTATTTTTTATGTCTTTGACATTTCTCGGGACCCTAGTGTCCCGGGCCTTTGAAAGGCGTACGAGGGGCCGAAGCCAACTCACAGAGGCCCGTTAGACGTGTTTAATGAAACGAGGCACCAACCGACGATTATCCCTGTACGCACTATGCTAGTGTACTCAAGGACAACCCCCGGTTGGTGCAGGACTATTGCAAGATATGGAAACAAAGATATTGGATTATGGATTTGGGTGGCTAAGTGAACTGGTTATCTAGAACTATGGAAAGACTATGGCCCCTGCCTGACCAATATTTTTTATAAAATACACAGGTAAAATAGTAGGGGGTGACTTGCACACTCAATAATGGGCCCCCGAAAACGGCCGCTAGCACAAAGTGTCGTAGCGACAAGGAGGCAACATGTCCTGAGGTGCTTATAAGGAATGGAGCGGTATTCCACGGCTATCAGGACAATCCCGGAAGTACGGTCAAGATCCCTACCAGCATCTTACTGGAAAACTTCCTTCCTCCGAGCTCGTTTGCTCCTGCAAACCTCCACTCAAGCCGGCCAATAAAGGCAAGAAAGAGGTGGGAGCTCTGTTCCTCATCAGTTTTCACTCCAGCCGGCCAATAAAGGCAAGCCAGAGGTGAGAATGATTGTATTAATCGTTATGACGTCACTTCAACTTTCATCGTGGCCGCTAAAAGTTACTTCTTGTTGACCTAACAAACGTGTATTTGTATTTCGATTTACTTTCCGAATAAGAGCTTCATGCAAATTAGTGAAAATAATTCTATTCCTACCAGTCCCGAACTCATAAAACAGCTAGGTACATGTTTTTTAGTCTGCACATGTTTTTTGATGAATTCGTCAGTTTAAAATGTAAAAGCTTTATTCCATGAACTACTAGAATCTAAGATAGGTAAACACGGGAAACAATGCATTTTATTTAATTTGATATTTATCGTAAAGGGAAACATTAAAATGTTTGAAAAAACCAACGCGTCGTTTGTAATTTATAGTCAAATCTGTACGAGCTCGGCCTAACTTATTTTATTTTTCAATAACCTTGAAAAGCACGTTTCGTCACAAAACAAATAATCACACAATAAGTTACATGCCGCCATCCTAATCCTACTGATCCTACTAATCTACTATATAAAAATAAGTCGGGTTTTCCTTCCTGACGCTATAACTCCAGAACGCACGAACCGATTTCCACGGTTTTGCATTCGTTGGAAAGGTCTCGGGCTCCGTGAGGTTTATAGTAGGTAGGGTAGGTAGGGTAGGTAGGGTAGGTAGGGTAGGTAGGGTAGGTAGGGTAGGTAGGGTAGGTAGGGTAGGTAGGGTAGGTAGGGTAGGTAGGGTAGGTAGGGTAGGTAGGGTAGGTAGGGTAGGTAGGGTAGGTAGGGTAGGTAGTTTAGGTAGGGTAGGTAGGGTAGGTAGGGTAGGTAGGGTAGGTAGGGTAGGTAGGGTAGGTAGGGTAGGTAGGGTAGGTAGGGTAGGTAGGGTAGGTAGGGTAGGTAGGGTAGGTAGGGTAGGTAGGGTAGGTAGGGTAGGTAGGGTAGGTAGGGTAGGTAGGGTAGGTAGGGTAGGTAGGGTAGGTAGGGTAGGTAGGGTAGGTAGGGTAGGTAGGGTAGGTAGGGTAGGTAGGGTAGGTATAAGTACTTAGTGCTACCCGTGCGAAGCCGGGCCGGGTAAAGCTAGTTACCTTTAAAATCTACTTTAAATAAGTAATTTCAACTTAATAAACTATCTGCTT
The DNA here is from genome assembly GCA_949128155.2 of Xanthia icteritia. NCBI lineage: Eukaryota > Metazoa > Arthropoda > Insecta > Lepidoptera > Noctuidae > Xanthia > Xanthia icteritia. Next base: position 21,416,932 of record OX421945.2, read on the forward strand.
ACCCCAAATACCTAATCACAACGTACTTTTCTTTCACTAAACTCAAAACACGAAAACACTATCTTAATCGCTGTTCACTCGCTGTCAACACAATAATAAAATAATATAAAATTCAGTTTACACTGAGCGAACAAAATGCAAATTAACTACTTAATTGTACATTTTTTTCTAATGCGATTACGTCAAAAAACAACCACACATTCACACATTGTCAATCGAATGATGAGATGTCGGAACTCCGAGCCGAACGCATTACGAAGTTCAACGACAACAACCGAACAACTTTGAGTGAACTGACCGAACAATAGCTCCTTCATTCTGGTTTGACGCGCATGCGTATTTTATCGTAACTCGGTAGAGAGCGGCTTACCCGGCTGCTAAGAAACCGCGGTGTCACGTGACCGAAGTGACGTCAAGACGGACTTTATTTTCTATAGAAATTGAATTCACGATAAGCCGGACGCGCCTACGAGTTATTTTAGAGCAAAATGTTTTGTTGTTGGGACATATAGACAATAAAAATAATGTAGGCGCTTTGTAATGTTTTAATTATACGGTGTATCAAATAGTGATGATTCAATGACGATAGAGTGGTTGTGTTCGAAAGGAAGCCGGTAGGAATCGGGTTGTTTGGAGGCATCGCCCCTGTAATATAGTAATATATATATATATATATATGACATTGATTTTACATTCTGTGATTACTTCCTCACACACTAACTTATTAATTGTAAAATTTTAGGAAAATCGTCTACTTTTACAATGTTTGTAAATATGTGAGCACCATGTATCTATCACATAATTGATTTTCATAATTGCTTCATTTTACATAATGTGGTATAGTAATTTTATTCTAGGTGCATCGTCTTCACTTAAAATTCTGTAACTAATGTACCGGTAAACTGCCCTAACTTTGCCTGGCGTCCTAAGTTTTCCTATAATGAAAATGATGTAATATCTTTTTCATTTTACTTGTATGGCAATCGAAACTTAAAGCTGTCTATAAAATCTCAAAGTTTCCTTTGCCATACAAGTAAAATGAAAAAGATATTACATCATTTTCATTATAGGCAAACTTAGGACGCCAGGCAAAGTTAGGGCAGTTGACGGTACCTAAACAAAATATTGTAAACCATTTTAAGAGAGTAACGGTGGAGTTTCTTGCCCATTCTTCTCCATGCGAAAACTACCTTTTGGAAGGGGCGACTAGAATCAATTCAATTTCGTTTTAAATTTTGATGTTCAAAAGTGCCTTATAAGGGCCTATTCGAAATAAATGATTTGATTGATTTGATTGCCCATGTAGGTTTATATTTTTGAATAAAATATTTTGAATTTGAACATACAACATAAATCTGGATTCGTCAGAAAATATTACTCTTGCCCATTCTTTGTCTCCCCATTGTGCGTGTTCGGGTGTAACGTAATCTTGCTACCCGATGTTCCCTTTCAAGTTTTTGACCATTTGCGGGTCTTTGTGGGGTCAAATTAGCTTCAAGGATCCGCCGCTTTACAGTCTGCTCGCTTACGTCGTCTCTACGGGTCTCCCGAAGTTGATTTGTTACTTCAACTGCCGTGAGGTGCCGATTTCGGAGCATGGTCATCGATCCTCTCGAGGCATTGTACATCTCGGTCTGCCGGTTCCTGATCTTCTTATGTTCTGCACAGTTTCTCGGACACGTTGGACGACTCGCTGCACTGTAGAAAGTGACACGCCTATTGTTCTTGCAGTACTTCGCTGACATCTGCCTTCTTCTAACATAGTGATGATACGTGTACATTCTTCTGGTGTTAGAGACATGATAGTAATTCAATAATGATGGTGAAAGACGATAATGACCGCCTTTTATCATTTTAATTTGACAGATTGAAAACAAAATTGAGGATACAAGCAAAAGTAAAACAACCGCGAATTGAATTTATTTCCAAATTGGAGGTTTAAACATTTTTAACTTTTTTAAATTATTTTATAGATCATTTAAGGTCTTATTTCATAAAATATTAAAATTCTCTGTAATATAAAGTTAGTTTAATGCTTGTACCATTATGAAATTGCAGGTAATCCCTGTAGGATTTTCGTCATCGACCCGTAATTATTTGACCGCGACTGTATCTCGCCTATAATGAAACTCGCCTGAAAACGGGACGTGAGTAAGACCTTCATCAGGTCCGTGGTGAACCCATAATTATTTGTGTATTCATATAAGTAGTACCTCGATCGATATATTTTTCTCGGTTTATTGCACTAATTTGTTAATAGGCAGAGTCCCGCCGAGTCGAGAGAAACCTCTCCGCCTTCGTGTTAACAAAATATGTACTCGCATCAACATAAATGGTTACGATGCAAACAAAACAAACCCGTTTCTAAAAGGTTGTAAATTGTTACTTTTTGCCGTCCTTTGTAAACTGCAACAAAAACGTTTACCTTCATTAATATTGCTATAATTGTTGTAACGCTAATCGAACACATTCATTTGTGGAATAAATATGTTAAATACGAATTCCTTGCTTCAACTTGCTTGGAATGTAGTAACAATATGTGTGAGCTAGTTAGTAAGTGCTTGTTCAAGTGTCTGTAAAGTAACGGAGCTGGACAGTTGCTCGTGAAACGGTCACGTTATGAAAGAGCCTCGTGTTCGGTGTGCTCATAAATATTATTATAATGTCACGATAGGAAGTGGCGCGCAAGTCATTTCACATAACCGCTGTGAATTGTTGTAATCAGAGCATATCAAATGGAATTCAATGGTACATTACGTTGTGGCACGCACACGACAATCTCACTCAGTACTGTGACAGCACGCACTGCGGCACCGCAGAAAGACAATTCTATGCGAACTGCAAACAATGTGCGATATCAAACATTGGGTGTGGACTGTGAAGGGTTGGCGATTCAGGGGTTCTCGTATTATAGTCAAAACTTTCAGAATAATTCTGAAAATAATAACTAGTAGTTCTGCGAACAGTAGACCTCGCGAGCATAAACTTTACGCAACAATTAATATACCACTAAAGTTATTTAAAACGGGATATTTACCCTTTTTTTGTTTTTAAAAACGGCGTGCGACGACGGCTTTACCTTTCTGATTTCTGTCTGAAATATTTTCTTGTTTCATACTTTTGATTTTTCAGTATAAAGTCTTTTCAGAGCCGCTTTTTTTTTGTAGGTTTTGTTGTATTAAATTAATACCTATTGTAGGTATTAATTTTACTGTCGCGCCGTACTTTCGTAGCAGTCTCACTTTTGCTTGTTCTTAACAATAACACATTTCTTTACTTAGACAATATGATATATGTACATATTTATAATGCTCATCAAGCCCTTTCATTTGATACCCAACATGGCACAATTATTTTTTTTTTTAATTCATGACTTTATGTCCTCTAGAGGGCGCCATGATTTTATTGTGACGTAACATAGCCTATAACCAGCGGACGATCAAGACGTTTCCAACGATACCTCATTTGTAAAATTATGATCAGTAGTTTAGAAGTTATGAGGTAATATACGTATGTATGTTCATCAGTTACCTCATCATACATACATACATACCGTTCAAAATCATAACCCTCCTTTTTGCTTCGCCGTAGTCGGGTAAAAGTAGTGCAAAATTTATGGCCCTGAAAAAATGAGAAAATTTTGTATTAGAAATTAGCGTATTCTAACTAATATTGTTCTCCTTGGTGTGCCGGAATCCACTAGAGTCAACAGGCACAGTATGCGTTTGTTGTGCAGATTGACATGGAATGTAAATATATTCCTGTATCCAAATCACCATACTGAATAGTTTCAATACTTTCTGTAATCGTCAATACACACTCTCCTCTAATTGCCTCTAGATACTTTGACTGAAACAAGCGAAAAGTTCATGCGTTCACAAGTTACCGCATATCTGCAACAGATAAGAAGACATTGTCTCGGACAATGTTTGACAGTGACAGATAGTGATGCGATTCGATTTAATTTAACTCGATACGCATCGAAGGTGGCTTGTCCAGATACGGAGAAGCCCGAGAACCCTTCCCAGAGACAGTGGGATGAGCCGCTCTGCAGGTCAGTACGGAATAACCTCATTAATACGTTCACCAATACTGCTGAGCATGCCCGCCTGCTGCCTGTGGGAGAATGGCAGTCGGGCCTCTGGCTTCAGGCGCTACCGTCACCCAACATAGGCACTATGCTGGGTGACACATTTTTTTGATGCCTAATGAGCTATTCCCTTTGTTTTGTTTTCTTATTATTTCCTTAACGTACGGTTGCAATATTTTGGGTCTAGTTGATTCTTTTCTTTTTTGTGTGACCAATAAAACCACAGTGCGTTGAATTGTGCGTGCATGAAGCTGGTGGGAACCTTCTTCTCGTACATATAGGTACCTCCTTAGTAACAACCGCAATCAAGTTTTCGAATAACATGATTGGGACAATCGAGTCCTAACCGATAATGACTGAGTAACATCACTAGTCACGCTGACAAGCAACCAAAAATTTCAATCCATTTCGAGTTGATTTTTAAAACACTTTACGTGAGGATAAGCCACCTTAAAAATAAGATTTATATCAGGTGTGAACCCGCTGCAGCTTGAGTGGTATATTTTTAAGCCGATTTGATGACCACTACGAACTGTAATTATAATTATACTTAATCTAGGGACACGGTAGTGCCCCCGCAAACACGAGCCAAGCGAAGAGCAAGGGCAGTTTCTCGAAGCGCTTCGACGTTCTTTTAACTTTGGTTTGGATTATACCACATAAACAAAATTCCCGGAATATGATGTCAATAGTAAACTTATTAATCATATGCCGTCTTATTACAAAAAAATGCATAAGTAATGGTTTAAACTAAGACTAAAAGATCTAGAATGGTTACGGTAATAAAGCTAGCACCAGGCTTGAAATGTGTTCCGATTACAAAACGAAGACTATTCGAGAATCACTTACTACCAATGGTTATGGTTCAAATAATATCCACAGAGAAGAAACCAAAATAGCATTCTTTCATTCGTTCACGCAGGCTTTATTTGAAGCAACGTTCTGTGTCTCTAAATGTTGATATGCTTAAATAATTAACAAACTAACTAATTAATTAACTAACTATATTAAAGACATTATATATATATTTATTGTTTATTATCTAGTTTATTAATTAACTTATGCTTATTTATCAATACAAAAAGATGTCATAAATTGTTCTTTGTTAAGGTTACAATATACTGAACAAGCACAACTTGCGCTTTTTATAATCAAGTTGTCATTACTTTTTAACACCTCTGTTGAGGTTTCTTTTGTGAACGAAACGGTAGTTGTCAAAAAGCTGTCAAGTTGACTGAATAAACGTGAGTGACGTTTCCCTTGGGAAAAACGACTCAAAATGACATATTTTATTAACCGTAATTTCTGAATAATTTCACTAAACGAACCTGAAATATCCATTAAAAAACATCCAGAGATTCGGCGACGGATGTGCACTCGTGAGCTTCCTGGACAACCTCTAGCGTGAAGTGGAGCGACTTACATACGGCGGCGGCGGCGGCGCGCATAATTTTAGACGAATGTTTATGTTGCGTCCTTTACATAATAATAAATAAATGCACTTCTTATTTGTATTCATTGTTCTCATAAAACTGTAAAGCTCAATACATACAGAAGGCGGGTGCGTGTCGGGCGCGGGTCAGTACGGTACGATGAGGCCGTACCACCGTACCGTACTGAACGGGCGTCCAAAGTAGGTACCGTTCTTGGGATCGCGACGCTGTTACGAAACAGAGGTACGGTACGGACAAAAGAACATATCTGGACGCAGCTTTACGTAGTTTGTTCGTGAGTTGAATCCAACTTATCTAAACATAGAAAGGAACAAACAAAGACAGGGCGTGGCGAAACACCACCATCACCTCCTGAGGACTTGGAAATTATGGCGATTGCTCCTCGCGACTTTGTCATTGAAGTTGTCCGGATCCTGGATTTGTGCCCGGTTGATGGCAATAGGCTCGCCCCCTATTACATGAGACTTAAACTAATAACTGGCGAAATGTGGGATTACATATTACACCTCGATTGTATGGTACACCTCTGCCTAACCCTTCGGGGAAACAGGCGTGATGTTAAATGACTACGATAGTGATGCAGTGGTAAATAAAATTTCTTATATAGTTTGTATAACATTTAATTAAAATCCTTTTAAAGTAATATATAACTGACCCCCATCAGTATTTACTCTCTTTACTCTTATATGAGAACATTCTATTGGGCCAAGTACTGTAGGAAAATAAGCAATACTGTGGAATTTCCTAATGCGGAAAGCTAGCCTAAATTAGGAAATTCCATTTTCATTTCCATTTCATCATCGTCTTTTCAGCCGATAGACTGCTTTTCAGACTGCTGGACATAGGCTTTGTATACTTGTACATAATGTATATATTTTAGTGTTAGATTGTAGATATTGTATTTAAGATTTGTTCAATAAAAATGTATGAATAAAATTATTAAATAAAATTATTGTTGTCAGAAGTGGTTTTAACACTAGTGATACAACACTATTACCTGGTGGTATCGTTTAACTTTAAAACACCCACCGTACCACCAGGGGTACGGCCAGGGGTACGGTGGGTCTGCAGTGTCGTTCATTAACAGTAATAGGCATTTTTATAAATCTTCTGGACATCCGTGACAAAATATACGCTACCATTTTAAATGTTATGCTGACAACTGGTTGAAACACATGTAAAGCTTCGTACAGTGGTGGACGCGACACCGCTTATTGTTATACCGTGAAGTATTCTTAGAAACTGTATTGTTCGAGTCGCGTCGCGCTAGTCTGCACGAGGCTTAAATCAGCTGTATCGTCTTGAATCTACGAATAAAACAATAATATTATTATATTATTTTGATTTTGTCTAATGTTAGGTTAGCATTGACTAAGGTTAGAGGTACTTACATCCGTAATGTCGAGCCCAGTTGCGTAATGCGCAAACCACTTGCACTTCAGGACTCAATGAGGGTCACTCCTCGAGGGTTTTTCTCTAAAACGTTTTGTGAACGTATACTTATTCTAAAATCTTCGTCACTCAATTCAAACGGATGCACTCAATGACGATGTCTGTAACATCGCCGAGACGTCTCCAGCATCCGAATCTTCCAAATCCATCAAGTCCATCATACTTATATCCATTTTTAACGATTTGTATATAAATATTGACAAACAATAATAATCAACGCAAACGTCAAACAAATTAGTACCAAAGATAAACTAGGGAACTCGGCGGACTAACTTTAGTACCATAAATAGTTCTGGGAGAAGAAGTTTATCACTAGATAAACTTCATTTTAAAATAACGTTTTATTTAGTCATGGTACTAAAGCTAGTACTCATCCCGTTTTGGAACAAGACGGAAAGTTTCAATTGCATAGGTAAAAGAAAGAAAATACGTTTATTTGCGGTAAATAATAGGTTGGGGAAAAAGTTTCTTCGCATTTTTTAAGAAAATTAAAAACATTTTTTAACATAGTATGTTTACATTTAACTAAAGTATGTAGGTACCATTTTGTTCGATAACTTTTTGCCATCTTGTAGGTAGGGACATGATCCCATTGCTATAGAAATTTTGGGACTTCTGATCAAAATACCGCGACAAGTGGTTTTGGCAGTCCTCCCGTGATGTTAACCTGACACTGCCTAAAGAATTCTGAAGAGACCGAAACAGGTGGAAATCTGAAGGTGCAAGGTCAGGACTATACGGCGGATGCATTAACACCTCCCAGCCAAACTCTCTTAATTTTTGCTGAGTGGCTAAAGATGTGTGAGGTCTAGTGTTATCATGATGAAAAACCACACCCCTTCTGTTGATTAATTCCGGCCGCTTTCTCTCAACTTCTTGCTTTAATCTCATCAGTTGTTCGCAGTAGAGTTCAGAATCGATGGTCCTGCCTGGTGGTAACAGCTCATAATGAATAATGCCCTTCCAATCCCACCACACACACAGCATCACCTTGTTGCGAGTTAACCCGGGTTTTGCCACAGTCTGTGAAGCCTGACCGGCCTTTGACCACGACCTTTTTCGCACGTTCTTGTCGTACGTGATCCACTTTTCATCACCAGTTATCAGCTTCTTCAAAAATGGTTCGGTTTCATTACGTCGTAATAAAGAATCACAAATGAGTACACGGTTCATTAGGTTTCTTTCAGTGAGCTCGTGAGGTACCCAAATATCGAGCTTTTTTGTGTACCCAGTTTTTTTCAAATGCGCCAAAACTGTTTTGTGGTCAATTCCCAGTTCTTCAGCTACGTCGTAACTACTAATATGCCGATCTTGCTCCACTTTTTCAAAAATGGCATCCATTTTATCCGTAATAGGGCGACCAGAGCGACGTGCATCTTTGACATCAAAATTTCCGGATTGAAAACGCTTAAACCAAATTTGTGCTACTCTCACAGACACTGCACTAGGTCCATAAACATCGCAAATTTTTTTCGCGGCTTGCGTTGCATTTTTACCTTTTTTGTAGTAAAATTTTAAAATGTATCGAATTTCTTCATTAGATTCACTCATCTTGACAGTACGAAAAACAAATAAAAATCACACATTTTCCTAATTTGAATTTGGAATTATGTTCTTTAAAATTTAAACTTTCAATGATACCAAAACCAGCCAGATACACATAGTATAGCCAAAGAGATTTTATTACAAGTTCATACATACTATAATGCGAAAAGACTTTTTCCCCAACCTAATATGACGCAAAGAAAAAAAACACGAGAATAACAAATTAGGGGAAAATATGCATCACATCCACGAAAAGCGGCCATCGCTCAGCATAATGCTGCGACCCTATGCTAGACAGAGCCCCAGCGCTGCTCTGTACTTACTTATAGCTCTTATACTTTAGATATCTAAAAAACTTTTATTTCGTCATTGACTCACTGATGATCATCAAAATTCTTAGGGTACTCCCTGAAGTCTTAGAAAGCTGAAATTTGGTATGTATATAGTCCTCCAGCCGTATTTCGGCCACGGTGGCCAATCTCAACGGAGACTAGCCTTCGGCGCGGGAAATATTATAGTGCACAAGAGTGTGCGCAGACACAGATGCACTCTCTCTTCCCTCACTCTCTTAGTCCGGTAGGACGGCAATCCGACACGACCGGAGAGAGATCGGGTGCAGGACCAACGGCTTAACGTGCTTTCCGAGGCACGGGGGTATCATACCGCCAACTTCCAAACTCCGGGCTGTTACTAAGAAATTCCAGCAAAAAATTAAAATAAAAAAACAAAACAGCAAAATTGTATGTAACTAGTAGTAGTCCCCAAACAACAAAAACATTCTACAACTTGGAACTGTGACCCCCCACCCCTTACACTAGGGGATGGAAGTTTGTATGACACTTCCGCAAATTTTGACGCTAGAGGTCTGACAATTGATACTCCTTGTTATAAATAATAAAATACATATTACAGGATTTTTTGTAAATCACCCCCCGCCCTTTAAATTAGGGGATGGAAGTTTGTATGGGTAAAAATATTGTCATAAGCAACTTACAAAAGAAGTGAAATTCCACCAAAAACATTTTCATGTAAAATGTAGCCTAGACCGTATGCCTCGCACTGTCAAAAAGTTATCAGATCTCTTGTAGAGCCAAGCTTCTAACTCTACACGCCCTAACTCTACAAGCCCTAGTGGCTTGGCCGTTTCGCTACCGTCACGTGGATGTACCTAAGGTGAAAAATGTATTCACTGTTCATTAGTTTTCTGTTATACAATAATTAATTATTCATTCATTTAGTAAATTATTTCTCATGTAGAGCCAAGCTTCTAACTCTACACGCCCCACCAATGTTAAGAAACTTGAATTGTTACCGCTGCCGTCCCTTTATATTTTTGAAATTTGTGTGTTTGTGTGGCATAGGGAATCGTTTGCGAAAGCAAGCGATGTAAACTCTCGCAGCGGGCGCGACCCCTCCACGCACGTGGGAGATGTGCTGCCAAGGCTTGCGAAATATAATAAAAGCATCATGTTTATGTGTGTCCAGGTATACAATAGAATACCGAATGAATTTAAAACACTAAATACGAGAATGTCCAAAATTAAATCATACAAATGGCTATCTGCCAATAGTTTTTACAGTGTTAGGGAGGTCCTGGAACATAAAATCGCATGAGGACTGATTGTTAACGTTTGCACGCTTATATGTATTAAGTAAAACATGTTTGTTCACATTATTAACATTACCATCTTTTATAAGTACCATGTTTTTAGCAAATAAATGATATTTCTATTTCTAAGACCATTGTCTACACGGCCACGTACGGCTCATAAATTTAGGGTTATTTAATAAGTAAAAGCAAGCCAAACCACGAAGTCATTATAGGTATCAATAATTAATACACAACGTTAATTCAATGTAAACACGCTTATATTATGTTTAAGGACAAATATACCTGACATTATAACATTGTCTGGAGTCAGACAACAAAGAAAATAAATAGCCCTTAATAGAGAATTGTTTAAGACACTTGGAGGACTTTTAAAGTGCTACTACTCTTTATTATGTCGTAGGTGAAATAAATCACAGTTTTAAAATACTAGTTTTACAGAAGTCTAACAAAACACTTAGTACAGTCACTTCTAAGATTGAATGTACTTATAAAATGTATTTATAAGTATACATTAAGAATCGAAGGCGATTAGACTAGTAAAAGACGCTTATAATGCCACTGGTCTTATTAATTTTATATAACGTTTTCTTATATACGTCTATAAAAATATGTTACAAGTATGAATGCTCTTAAAACTTAAATAGACTTATAAAATAGCACTATTAGAGTTTCTGGCTTAATCAGAACACGTATAAACCTTGTATGAAACCATAGCTCTTACAAGCTTTTGTTTGTAAGGGTAGTTTGCTAGCTGGGTAGGTTCACATTTCATAATATTCCTCGCGTGATAGTATTTCCACATATTTATGAGCGCGCCTGCGTGGTGTCTCGCTGTAATACAGCAGTGTTACATGCGCTTGCGTCGCTATGAATCAGCGCTGTGTTATGTGCGGCCCGCTTTGAACTGAGATTGAACAACGCTGGCCGTGACCACTACATTATGTGCGCTAGTCGTTCATCATTATGAGCGTTTTTCTCGTAGGGGAGTTCTACCAACAAAACGTTAAAAGACCGCGCTATTTGGGCATTCATGTAAAGGTTTTCAGATCCACTACACAACGAACGCACCCAAAACTAGGTTAGGTACCTAAGTACTACTTCCTACTCGATCGGTATTGTTTGTTGCCATGGCAACGCGGACGCTCGCTCATCCGCTCCGCAACAACTTTTAATTGAGCGGCATGTGCTCGTAGTGCTGTAGTGTTGATAACGCTGACGCGGGATTTACTGCGGCCTGTAGTCGCACCCACGTACTCATTACTCATTCTGTGTAAACTCAGGGCGAGCGGGTCGAGCCCATCGGCCCACGTACTCGACGAGGTTTCAACAAACTGTAGCGACGCTACACTTTTTACAATTGCGACGGGTTCACTCAGACAAAAACTTTAATTTACTTACTTACATGTGGCCCGCCCGCTCCGCTCGTCACCATCCGCGGCCATTTAACGGGGTTACAGAAACATTCATGAACGTCAACGTCGACTAGATACCTAATAATTTACTGAGCTCCGTTTCTATGGCATATACTATTTACTTATGTAAGTACCTAGGTATAGCTTTATGTTCGGGATATATAATATTTCAAAAGCATTTTATATAATTATACAATTCGATCTAACAAAGAGAGATAGGTCTTTAATAAGACTGTCACTGGTTAGTAATTAGTATTAGTGAGACACATCATCTGAGCTGTTGAGCAGAACGTTCCTACCGCGGACAGCGTGACGGATACATTAACAACATAATATACTCCATGACGTAGCTACCTCCCACTGCATCACTCAGTATGTACTCACATACTTTATTCACGTTTGCATTATCATTGTTGCTATATTGTTGTTGTTAAACGGTTGCTGCCTCATGCATCGTGACATCGTCACAGTGAACGTGACGTCACTATCGTTATAGGCCGTATGCACCACTCTTGAGCAAGGGGTTGGTGATCGCAGTCGATGTTGTTAGGACTCTTATAGTCTTATACCTTCTTTTTTTCTGCCCAAAAACCCGACGTTTGAAAATCACACAAAAGTGATTAAGAAGTATTAAGTACTTGCGCCTGAAGTAAGAGCAACGTTGCTGAAACTCTTCTGTGCCCTACACAAGCACTCACTCTCCCTGCCTCGGGCTGTCCGCTGCTATACGAACGGTACTGTAACATGCAGGCCATGTAACGCTTCGCCTTTCTATCCTTTATCATAGATATAGCAGCATGTTTGTGCAACAGTGAGTAATTTATGTAACATTTCTTTTGAAGCGACATCGGCATCCCGGCTCCCGGCTCCCGGCGCCCGGCTCCCGGCTCCCGGCGCCCGGCTGCCGGCTCCCGGCTCCCGGTGGCGCACGGTGCTTTACTTCCCATGGGAAATCAGAGCCGCGCTTGTTTGTGCTGTCATTATGAACGCGCTGTCTGTCAGTGAGATAGCGGCGGGAACGTCTGCCAGCCTGCAGGACAGCTCGACAGTGGGTGGCAGTCTACCAGCGCGCAGGGCAGTGAGGAACTGTCTACCACGCCCAGGACACATGATCGTGATGGAGACTGTCTTCATAGTCATCAATTGGTGCAAATACTGACGATGACGATGTGAAGTGGCAGACAGGCGGTGAAGGTTTGTGTGTGTTAAAATGTATCGGTAGTTCGATACACATATACAAGGAAAGGTCATTAGGCAATAAGTTAGGCTTAACATCCTCAACATGTTGACAACATGCAAATATATTTGTCTGTGAATGTTGACGTTCAAAAGTGCCTTTTTTGTGCCTAATTGAAATAAATTATTTGACTTGGACTTATAATCCATTTCTTTGTTGAAAATGAGATTATCAGAGCAATCCTGACGTCCCGACTGACGCTCTGGCGAGTGCAAGTAGACTGCCAGAAGATGTGAGCCGGGAGCCGGGGCTTGGTCTGGGAATATTATAGGTCCTACCTAGTAGAACGTAAAACAACTAATCACTTGTTAAAAGTTCTTAAGGAACAAGTTACCGTTAAACAAATACATAAACGTTGGTTCATTACTATGTCCACACTACACAGCGCAGCTCTCTCAAATTTAACTCGCCATTTTTATGCCAAACATGGATCCCAATAGTACTTGAGCATTCACAGTAACTGTTTTGAACCCGTTACGAATCATAAGTGTGATATTATGTATGTAATGGCACATTCATTTGCATCTTGCGACTATTTCGTGCTTTGTACTGTTAACTGCGAAGCCGCCCCAATTCCTGAAATGATATGGAACTACGTGAGGTAGTTTGTGAGAGCTCCTTCTTGATGTAAAGGGTTACAAAGATACTCCACTGCCTGTACGAGTACGCCGCCGTGCCGCGAGATGTCGGGATAGCGGGCGTCGAAGATAAAGCCGATCAGCCTACGTAGGCAGGCTTACGAACACGTACACGGCATCAGACTGACAGTAATCTGGTCAGAAATTATTCTGAAAGCGCTTAATGTAAGTGCAACCTGTCACTCTCGCGATATAATACCGAATTCGGAGCTTTAGCCTTTAAGCAGGATTTTGACTTGTCATTAAAAATATTTTCAACTTCGTCAAAATCCATTTCCCAGTATAAGGCTTAACGACCGTCCGTCGGGCCATCGCCCAAGGGTTCATTTAATTCTGTTCTAAGAACCATAACAACAACGCCGCACTAGTAGTAGTATATACCTATCTATCTAGTTATTTATTTATACTTTTGAATAAATACCTTTTTGATAGCTGATGATCGACACCTAACACAATTTTTTAATTCAATGACATTTCAATTTTTAATCATGTACCAAATTGTAATCAGTTTTCCTGTCATCCGATAGTTGTCCTCGGCCGCGGGTAGTCACAGGCGGAGCTGGAACGCCGAGGGACGCGATCGCCCTGACTATCCATCAACGCCGATATGACACCATGAATGATATCAAAGAATTATTATTTTTCTTAAATAACCATAAAACGAATCATTACAAAGTTATAAAAAAAAAATATGGTTGAGACTCACATTAATTGATATGTCACACGGTACAGTTTGCAAAACTTTATTTCTTATTTGCCTCCCAAAAGTGACCCCCATATTCAAAATTCCTTTATTTTCGTTACACGTTCGTGTTTGGATCACAGAAATGCATGTGCAAATTTCAACTTAATCGGTCCATTAGTTTCTGAGTAAATTAGCTGTGACAGACAGCTAGCCAGACTAGACACACGAGTGATGGTTCCTTTTTCATTCGGACGTACGGAACCCAAAAAATGCATAACAGCGATTGGCATCGTATCAAAAGACGAACGGTGCAGTTCAGAACGAGGTAGTTCAGAGAACGAGGCAGCCAGTGGACTGATACTGACTACTACTAGTCAGTGACTTGGTCAACTCTCTTTTCCCAACGAAACAATAAATAAAGGGAATTAGTACAGTTTCCTTTCTAGCTATGTTGCTGTACCAGGCGCGCAGGTTCAGCGGAGAGGTCGCACAGCGAGGGGAACGACCGCTGCGACACCATCCGTCACCGTCCGCGGCGATAGCGCCGTCATCCCTTTGTGCATCACTCCCTCCGCCCCTCGTCCCTGCCACCGGCCGCGGCGGCCATGGCGGCTATCAGAGCGGCTACAATAAGCCGAGCTGCCGAGCTGCCGAGCACTCGGCTAGCGGCTTTGTTTTGCTAACAAAACAACAGATTCGGCACTGAGATACTTAATCTCAGCTTGCACAGACTTCCTACAAAGAATCGTACAGTTCAGAGAAACGTTTCCTGTTTACGCGGTTCCACAGTTGAAATTGTTGAAAAGATTTCCTTCTTCCGATAGCCGAGTGCGATGTAACGCTACTGCAAGGAAATAAAACGAGAACTTTAGTTTGGAATCTCTTTAGGCATTCAAAGTAGGTAACTTTAACTTTATTATAAAAACTGGACAAGTGTGAGTAGGACTCGCGCCCTGAGGGTTCCATCTCAAGTTCGATTGAAGGACTGCAGTTAAAAACATGTTCTCCCACACATTCCAACTGCAAATGTAAGTTTGTACGCATAATACTGAGAGATTTACCATGTTATTTTAATGACCAGACTTCGTAAAGGTTTTCTTGTAATCTACAACGTGTCGGGAAAGGGTATATAATATACATATCAAGTGCACGGCTTCTTTGGATGACAATGATAACAAACTATACGGCAAGGGTTTTTAAACCCTATATTATGTAGATGTTAGGAACATAATATAAGAAACCTCTGTACATGAAACCAGCCGCTCGCGCTTCATCGTATTGTCGGCTCGTTTGATCCCGAGCGAGTGAAGGCTCCCGCAGACAGGCGGCGATTCTGGTGGAACAATTTCTATGAAAACTTCACGGAAATTGTTCTACCGGAGTCGCGCCGCGCCGCGACCTTTTGGATAGACACATTTCCGTCATACGTTGTAGAAGTAAAGGCCAATTTTCTGTAATTTTAGGTTCTGTAGTTTCGAAGAAAAGTTGGAATGGTCCATTTTTTCATCTATTTTCTCAAATAACTTTAAAAGTATACATATATATCTTTAAACTAAAATTAACTATCAAATTATTAAAAAAAAAATTGAGACCCTCACAAGTCCTTTCATTGGATATGTCACACGGTACAGTTTGCAAACCATTTTTTTTACGAAATTCATATTTCCTCTAAATTGGCTGTGACAGAGACGGACAGACGAGTGATCCTACCAGGGGAAGTGATTTCATTCGGACGTAGGTACTTTTCTCTTTTTTCTCTGATGAGTTTCCACATAAGTGTCCGTTAATTCAAAATTTGCATCGTTTTGTTGCGGAACTGATGGGCACAATAAGTCTAATATCCCTCTTGACCTCGACATAATAAGAACATTGAAATTATAATAAATTTGTCGAAAACGAGTTGATAAATAAAACCGACGAGTGCGCTCCTCCCGCTAACATTGTCCGAAGTGGCAGACAGTCGACAGATCCGCGCCGCGCGCTCGCGGCTGTTCCCCTCCCGCGCCCCGCAGCTAACGTCTTAATGTACTTTGCGACAATATTAATCGTGCACACCGAACACACATACTACTTTTTCCACTTGGAAAAATAAAGATGTTGATTTTAGGAATTTATTAATTTGCGGAGGCATTTTTATAATTTATTCTAAGAACTTTAATGCAATAAAATAAAAATCGGAAAAACGTAGATCCAACAATGTTAATTGCTACGGTCGATGTTCGAACGGAACGTTATTAAAACGTTTTTGAAGAAGAACAAAAATATATAATCGTTCTCTGTTAATAAAACGTTTCAACCGTTTATAATGGTGTTTTCAAAATGGTTTATATCTATCTTTATTGCCGAAAAAGTATTAGATACTTAAATAATAGGTAGGTCTTTACCTATGAAATTGCCGTTTTGTATGAAAAAATTTAAATTCTGGAAAAAGTAGTAGTCTGTAGGCGCAAGGTCTGGTGAGTAGGGCGGATGACGGAGAGCTTCCAACCCCAGTTCTTGCAACTTGGAGACCGTCTGCTGTGCAGTATGAGGTCGCGCGTTGTCGTGCAGGAGCAGCGGAGACGAGCGATTGACCAATGCTGGTTGGAGATGTGCCAGCTTCTCCATCATTGTGTTCAGTTCTTCACAGTAGGTACACATCTGCAGTAATGCTCACCCCGTTTGGTAAGAAGCTGTGATGAATCACACCGGCGGCGGCGCTAGACCACTCGACTCATTGCAGCATTTTCTTCATTGTTTTTAGTATAGGTATTCTAAGAATAAAATAAAAAATAAAATGAAAGTAGAAATGAAGATAAGGTACAATATAACTAAACGAGTTCATACTTGTCGGCGCACACACAGTGCGCGGCTGCGTCCTGCGGAATAAACCGGTTTTTGAAAACGTTTTACAAAGAAGAACGAGAACTGTTAGAAACGATTTAAAAACATTATTTTAAATAACGTTTCCGAGCCCTGCGCACGCGACGATGGAAAGAGACCAAACGGAATGATCACAATGCCTTGGCGTGGGATGCAACATGTATTGTGTCGATACCCCCGCGCCATCCCATCTTCCTAGCACGGCGGGCTGTGCTGGGGCGGCTGCTGCAGGTGCGGAAAATATTCCAATCTTATTGGGAGTTATTTGTTTGAGCCGTTTGGAGTTGAAACTACTTGAAACACTAGGGCCATGGGGTCCGATTACCCACTTGGTTTTTCAAGACATAGCCAAGCGGTTGATCGACTCTTCACGTGACCAGAGGGCTGGCTTATATTTTGGCCAAAGAATTACCATCGCCATACAACGTGGCAATGCTGTCAGCCTTTTGGGGGCTTTCCTGTTGACAGCGATGCGGACGAATTTTTTGATGCCCTATGTTTCTTTCCTTTCCTTTTTTATATACTTGTACATATTATTATTTTAAGTCTGTTATAGTGCATAATTATTATGTAAATACTATGATTAAATAAAAGTCAACATCATTCTACTTCCAAATAAACAATAAAGTGAGTCAATATTATTATGATAGCAATTTCACAACACTATCTTAATGCCATTATTGTTCAGTTTAAAGCGATGTAAGTATTCTACGAGCTTATTAACATAACTATATGCTATAAAGGATCCGTAAGGCCGTATACCTACATGATAACCTAACTTTGTTATTAATATTATAAAGCTCTAACAGCTTTACTAATAAACACGACGTATACCAGGGTTATAACATCAACGTTACCAATAAACGATATTTGACGTTTCAGTTATACATGGTGTAACAGATGTCTTTAAACAAAGAGAATTTGTACAACCGTTATTCAGCCCTGCGAACGTATAACCTATAATAACTAGTTGCTTTTGTCGTATTGAGTTTGAAAACCATGGATTATTTACAAATTACAATATATCGATATTTTAGATGAAATTGTCAGTCGTAAAAGAGAATGTTATAACAATCGTTATGATCCTTTCTGTTTGTAAGAAAATGAGTTTCGATTGAACTAAAGGTTCAGCAAACTTTAAGCAATTTTTAATTTTTTATTAGTTAAATGTCATTAGTTTCAGCCATTTAATATTGTAGAAAAAAAAAATATTCTTCATAATTTTATCATTCCAACCGTACTGAATTCGCTTTGAGATATTTTGACGTTCAAGATTGACTATAATAGCTTTTACGGTTGCGTTCTTAACCTAATGCATGCATCATTAGTGAATTACCAATAATATTTTTTTTTAATTCGTGAAATAACAAAAAATCAGTAGATTTGGAAATAAAATGGACGTAATTATTTAAATTTACAATTTTTAAACTTATAAGTATAAAGTTATGAACGTTTTCCCAAATGAAAAAATGTCAATAATATTACACAGTACCAGTTTCAGAACGCACCTTCTAATGTTGCCAGTGGTTTTTGTCATAAGCAGTGGGTAACTATGCATTGTGTATACACTGATTATTAGTAAGGGTAGTGTGTAACGCCTATTCACAGCTTATACATTGTATAACTATAGGTACAGTAGTTAAACAGATGTTTAACTTATTTTTATTAGTAAGGCTGTATGTATTTATTTAAGTATATGTTAATTTATTACTTTATACGTGTAGGTTTATTTCAATATTTTAGTTTAAGACTTCGCATATTTATATTTTTCTCTTCTTGTTCTCACACACTATTGTCTACATTTCTTTCTCATTTCTCCTATCGCAGGTCTGCTGGAAGAAATTAGCAGTACCTTTGTACTCATAATTATGATTATGTCTTATCTGTATCTATTTTTCTGTGTGTACCTACATAAATAATAAAATAAATAAATAAATGCGAAAGTGAGTTTGTTTATTTGTTACGCTTTCACGCTAAAACGGCTGAACAGATTTGGATGAAATGGACATGGGTAGACCATGACCTGAATACTTTTTATCCCGGTATTCCCACGGGATCGAGACTTACGCGGGTGAAACCGCGAGGCGTGCTCGCAATCCAATAAAATACTATATCATATCCGGAGGCGTATTGCAGAAGGGGCGTGGGGTATAATCGACGACCGTGTAATTACAGCGGGCCGAGAGCTCCGGTCGCGGCCCTACCAGCGCGACCAGCCGGCAGATAGCCGCGCCACAGATAACGAACAGACAATGCGTCAATTGTTCGCTCATCAGCATTCCCGCTGCTTTTGTAGCCGTGTAGGCCGAGCTTTATTCATTCGTCAGCTGAGTGGAGCATGGTCTACCTGGACAGGCTATTGAAGAGTAAGGCGGAGACTCGCTTGTAATGTATCGAGTTTTTGTTACGTGTTATAGTAGTCAGTACAGCGAGTTGAGCCGCTCGATGCGAGCCGGACTCGAATGTAGGCTGTTTCGTGAATTCCTTTGAAACGGAAATATGAGAAACGAAAATTTGATTGTGCTGTGGCGAGCGTTCGCCACGTCTTGCGTATCGTCGTTTTGTAACCAAGCGCGCCTCGAATGATACACTACAAACAAACGTTACAAGTCAGTCTCCGCCTCTACGTTGGTCCTACATAACCATCGGAGATAGGTAGAGATAAAAGCAACCTTGAGTCTTATTGACCCAGCATTCTTATTATAAAGTTAGGGAATAGGTCTAAGATTAAAAATCCTCGAGTATTGGCTAAATAAATAGATCAACACACATTAGTAGGGTTGCCAACTTATTTTATATAAAAAAAAATATTTTCTAAGCCACTGCCTGAAAAATATAGTAAATAGCGAAAAAAAAAAATAGTAGGTGTTAGGTGTTTCAGAAAAAAATATTGATGAGAAGCTTGTTTTTTTGCTACTTTGAGCCTTTATTACGTTACATACTTATTTTTTTTAAATGTCTCGTATCTAACTAAAAAATATTACCTACACTCTAAATTAGGGTTACAAAATACCATTCAGCTTTCATGAGAGAAATACTGACCCCATCGTGGACATCTGACCATTTTGTATACGTACAAATGAAAATACAGTAGATTCGCCTACCTATATTTTTTTTAAATTTTGTTTTTAGTCCTCTGCTATAGCTGGATACTATATTACATAGTAGGGTCGGCTGGCTGGTTGGTAGGCCATAGTTGTGCGCGTTCCTTTTAGTTGAACACGGAACATCAGTAAGCAGATGTAGATACGTGGAGGAAAATGTTGCATTGGTGTTTCAATCAGCAACAACCTCCTGCGTACTCCGCGATGCGCGAGGTCGCGACCTTGGCCTCGGCTCGGCGCTGCGTCCGTGTGGCGAGCGCAGGCCGCTCTGGTCTTGTGACTTACAACATAGAAGGTCACCTCACCTCACTCCTCATTCCTCACCTTGTACAACTCCAACAATTTTTAGCACACGAACAGAGTACGAATCATATAGGTATCTATACTCCATTTGAAATAAGATTAGACATTTAAACAAACCTTTTATTACAGTCCGTTCAACCGATTCTGATCCTATACCGTAGGCATAAGGATGGCATTAAAAGCAAAAAAGTGGTTACAATACCAGCTGTTTACTGCAGCTGCCATTTGTCATGCCACCAACGCAAAAGAAGTCAAAATCGGTTGAACAGAATGTAAATGTTGGATCTTATTTCAAATGAAGTTTATGTACAGTTTAATTTCAAAGCAGTTCTGAGACAGACAAAGCTTTCCTATTACGTTCTCTGTAAGTGTACCTTGTAATATAATCTATGTTAAAAAGAACATTGTACATTTCTATTCCCAGCTCTTGTTCATGAAATTTGATCTTTAGGACAAAAAACTGAACGGAAATTGAAAAGGATGTCGCGTCGCGTAAAAGTATTTGCGATGTCGACGAAACTTAATAATATTGTCGAGTTAGTTTTGTCGACGAATTGACAAAAAATGTGGGTACCTACTTCCCTCCCCGGCCCACCCCGCCCGCTGAGAAATTGTGAAAAACGTGACAATTTAATCGTCTGCGAAATCTTGATGAGCGTAAAAAATCGTATTTGATAATAAACACCTCGCTGCTCCCACGATGTAACCGACTAACCGTACGGAGCTTTTTTTGTTTCGGCACAAAATAGATACTAATGGTTTTGGTTTGAATCTTTGTAAGTAAAAAAAAACACTACAATGTGAAAAATAACTTTACTTTCGGAAATCAGTTCAAAAACAAAAATTCATAACCAAAGATACCGACTTCCGAAATTAAAGGTATTTTTCAAGTCGATTGTTTATTTTTTTTGTAAAAAGTTTTTATTTTTCACTTTTTAGTTGTGGTACCTACCTATTAGGACTTGTAAAGAAAATATAGCAGGTTATTTGCATCTCGTTTGTTTATTTAAGATGAGACACGACACAGAGCGCAATATAAAAACCACAGGATCAGGACAGGATCCATCTTTGACAGTATTAGAAGGTCACATGAGTTTGTTCTAAAACTTTGCAATATTAACTCTATAAAATATTATTATTATTACACTAAAACTACCGCACTTTTGAATAACACTACAATACGGCCGATATAACTTGGCAGTTCCGAACTTCGCGCAGAAGACTGCGCAAACATTTGTAGGAACTAAAAAGTGACATGAGGCGAGTGTGAGTAAGAGAACATTCGCCTTTCGCGAATGTTCTCTTACTCACACTCGTTTGTAGTGCCTATGTTCAGAACTGCCCAGTTATATCGGCCGTATTGTACCTACTATGAAAATAACAGTGACAAGAACTTATTATAACATCGTCCTTATAGACTAAGTGGGAAAAATACAACGTATTATTGAAACTAACTCAAAAACTACCCAAGCAAAGTTATTAAAATTTATAAAATTAAAGAATTTTCAAAATCGGTCCATAGTTACCGAAATATCGAGCGATAAACATAAAAAAAAAAAACATAAGTGCGCTACGAACATGGAGCCTCCTCCTTTATGGAAGTTGGATAAAAAGTGATCATTTCGTAAAAACTGTTAACATATTACTGTAAAGTTGAATGTTATCATAAAATAAAAAATAAATCGTGATGTTGAGGGCACGGGGTAATCGGAACCTCAACCGTTACCTACCTACTATTCTTTTTTTTTTTTTAACTAGCGCCTCTCGCAGGTGACCACTAAGGTCGTGGCTGCTTTACCGGACTTTCCTGTGGCTGCCTTTAGCTTCTACACTAAAAGCCTCCCTCCCTACTCAAGCCAGGGGCATATGCAAACTATTCTAAATGAATACTAAACGAACGCTCGCTAAGGGCCCTGTGGGGTACGAACCTCGGCTTAGGGCGTCGTTGAGGGGAGGACAGCAAGATGGGACAGGCTGGATCAAGGATGCATCATTATTATTGAGCGGGGAATTTAAAGCTACCTACACGCTCAACTGCGGCACGGGCTGGCGTTTCATCGGACAAGTACCTATTCAAAAGTGTGGTCTATTTGTACCAGAACTGCGGTAAAACGTTTCCCAGTGCTATGATCAGCTTTGATAGTGTACTTACCGCAGTACCGCTATCTGTATCTGTGTGTCGGGCGCCAGCGTGCGTCGTGCCGCACTAACGTGTCGGTTCTCGACTGGCGGCCTGTGTCTTGTCGTGTCACGCCGCCCTCGAGACGTTTAATTAAGTTAACCGGCGAAGTCGCAGCACTCGCAGCGCACGATGGATCGATGCGGCTGCGATAACGCAAAAGATGCAGTAGGGCTGACATGCTATCGGAGTTTTGTAGAAACAGAGATCACTTGCAATTTTACAATGGGAACATTTTACAAATCCCTGCTGACTGTTGTGGTTACAATCACAAGGGAGAACGAGAAAAGAAGGCTCTGGCCAGTCAGATCCGGTTTTAAATCGGTAACTCTAAAACTACGGGTACGAGTTCCAGAGTGGAGGCTTGAGAGGTGATTTCAGGTGTTATATATTGTATATCTGGTGTGTTTGTGTACATTTGATGTGAGTGTGGTGTGTGTGTTTGTGTGTGTGTGTGTGTGTGTGTGTGTGTGTGTGTGTGTGTGCGCGTATTTTTTCCCATTGTGTATCGTTTGATTTAGTGTCAGGTCAGGGTATCTAGATGAATTGTTCCGAGTCGTCATAACTAGAGTTTTGCAACATTTCCTTTATTATTTTTTTACAACTGAATGAGGTAGTATTTTTGATTTCACAGGGTTTGCAGACTTTATTATATGTATTAATGAGAGAGTAAGCCGGGGAGCGTCTAGCTAGCAGTGAGGTGTAGTCAGGTGTTGGGATTCTATAGTTTCTTTTGCTTATGATTGATGCGTAATCGGGTCTGTTTTTAATAGTTCTATGAGTTTTGGTGCAGGCAGAAAGAATGAAAAGCTGGCGGACTCTGAGAACTCTTGTTTCACGATAGAGTAAGTCAGTAGAGAACCGATAGGGCTTCCTAAAAGTTACTTTAAGAAGCGCTCTCTGTACTCGTTCTACTTCAATCAAGTAGGTCTTTCCAGCACTACCCCACACGCTGATGCAATACTGAATTATGGATTGACATAGAGCTAGGTAAACTTGTTGTAGTGTGTCTGTGGGTAGACAGTCTCGTAGTCTGCGCATGGTGTGGATGAGTTTTCTTATTCTGCCAGAGAGGTTGGATATATGTTGCTTAAATGTTAGGTGGTCGTCGATAATAATGCCGAGGTATTTAATGGAAGTGGTCCGTTCAAGAGGAGAACAGTCACAAGAGGAAGTAGAAATGCGAGAAGAGCAGTGGTGCAGTTTGAGTTTTAGGTGTTCCGGAGGTTTTGAAGCGGTGGTCTTGGTGAAAACAATATACTTTGTTTTACTGCCATTTAACGTGAGGAGGTTTCTGTCCAGGTTCCTTGCGATGAGTGTCAGTCCCTCTTGTGCTAGACAGTGTACATGTTCCCACGTTTTCCCGTGAAATATGACGGCTGTATCATCTGCATAAGTTATAGTGTCAGCATTATTCACAGAGAGGTTTAGTATGCCATTACATGTTTTTATTCTAACTTTACCTACTCGTACACTGCCAAGTGCTAACAGTCCGGCAGTTGTTCATTCTCATGACAGTACTAAAAACACACTGAACTTCCCTTAGATCAGGATTTACCAACACAACATAGACGATCGACGAATGTTTGTTCAATCATCCGTTAACACTAGTTTCTCCCAAAAGTTTTTCTGTTTTCTGGCACTTTTCTTTATAATTCAATTAATAAAAAAATATCTATCTACACTCATACAAAAGCTATTTGTAAAAGAAAATTTCACAAATAGCTTTTGGCTATTAAACCTGCGCTACATTACCACTGAGAACTTATTAACACCGATGTCATTTATTAATTTCCCCATGTTCCATCCATTCTACTTAGTAGTTTGAGTTAAACTCAAACTCAAAACTCAAACTCAAAGCATTTATTTCAATTAAACCATTTACAGGCACTTTTGAATTGTCAAGAAGTCGGTCAGTCAGAAATATGAAGCTAGTTGCCCATTCCAAAGCGTAGTAGGTACCTATGGAGAAGAACGGGCAAGAAACTCCACGGACACTCTTTTAAATAAAAAAATTGTTACAAAATATTGGTTACATCATTAATGTTGAAATTATACATGTGAGGACAATGTAGAAAGACGTGCACGTTAAAAGCATCCGTAATAAAAATATAAAAACAAAGAACAATTCAAAAATTAAAATATTAAAATAAGCCATGGCAGCTAAGAGATGACCAGTCTCTACTGACGGCGCCCGTTCACGAACATGACGCATGGATTAGCACCATTCAGCTCAACCATTTTGAAGGGAGCTAAATGATCCAACACACGCGCCACCGCCAGCGAGACATTAGAGTGAGCATGACATAATCTCAGCCGCCAGGGCACATTCAAGTCAATGAAAGACATACCCAGTACCTAAATGGTAGCTTTATAGTCAGTACATA
The DNA here is from genome assembly GCA_949128155.2 of Xanthia icteritia. Taxonomy (NCBI): domain Eukaryota; kingdom Metazoa; phylum Arthropoda; class Insecta; order Lepidoptera; family Noctuidae; genus Xanthia; species Xanthia icteritia. Next base: position 21,441,892 of record OX421945.2, read on the forward strand.
GTACTCACACATGTGCTATGCAATTATACAATGCTAAGACATTGAATTTATACAATGCAAAGAGTTTTTAAAATCTTCAGCAGCTCCAACGGTATTTTCAAATGCTAATTAATTAGTTTATGCTTGTGGAGCAGGACCAGCAATGAGCCAAGCATTTTTATCAATTATGTAATCCCCCAACTTATAATATGCCTGCCTACATAGTGTGCGTTTTATACAAGATTTGAATTTCGTCTCATTCAGTTGAAGTATGATTTCGTCTCATTCAGTTGAAGTATGTGGGGAGGAATTTTATTGTAACATTTTAAACAATACCCCATGAAAGATGAGTCTACTTTAGCCAGTCTGAAACCTGGTTGAACTAATAGATCCCTATTTCTTGTACAATAATTATGTCTATCACCTCTTTTACTAAAAAGATGTAAATTTTTTCTTACGTAGGGGAAAGGTGTACGAGATGATTCACATAAGGGAGAATGCTTGTAGTTTATATGATATTCTACTTAGCGCGGATGTAAAAACGTATATCCATAGTAAATTTATGTGTCTTATTGTTGTCATACTCAAAATTGTAATTTTTTAAGATGTTTTATTATTATTTACCACATTTTTAAAACGTTGTCAAAGGATCATCTTGTACACCCCGGTGTCCAAGATGATCTTTGCGGTAGGGGCAAGATGATCCCAGGATCATGTTGCCCCCCTGCCATGTCGGGATTATCATAGGTTCTGGTAGAATTACCTAAATAAAACCAAAATCAGGGTTTACTATATCATTAATTAAATGAAATCAAAATATCCTATTATAGACCTAATGAACCAGTCTTATTAAATAACAGTCAGTCTCAATTACAATTAAATTTCTAGAAAACAATCATCACAGAGATCAGTCGTATAGTCGTAAGTAAAGTTTTAACAAAATTAAACATTCTTCTAAAGTAACTAAACTTATCTTCTAAAACAAATCTAGTAAAATAAATCTCGCTATCCAAAATCAACATTTAAGAAAAATAAGAAACAAAAACTAATCTAGTAAAATAAATCTCACTATCCAAAATCAACATTTAAAAAAATAAGAAACAAATAAAATTTCTTCACTACCTTTAACAAAGAAATAAATCTAGATTAGGCTCAAAAAAAAAGAACAAAAATTATAGTTCTAAGCGTCTTTTTCCTGGCGTTGTATTTCTACACCAATCGCATGTAAACTCATCATCATCGCTATCTATCCCTGCACAAGCTTCATGGCCCCATCTTTGGCATCCACAACATTTAATCCATCCCTCGCCCCTATCGTCTTTGGAAAATGTTTCCGTACAAAAAAGACATTCTGCGTCTTCTTCTTCTTCAGACGACTCTGACACAATATTCTTCCTTTTATTTGACATTCCTTTGCCTACTCCCTTCCCTTTCTTTTTAGGATGAGTTTTTTTTTACATTTTGTTGTTTTTTATTTGTTTTTCTATTTTCCTTTTCCGTCTTTTTATTTCTTTCTTCCTCTAAATAATTTTTGTATGGCGTGCTAGTTAATATTGATGTGTCTATTCATTTTCCCTTAAGATGGCTTCTTTTACCCACAATTTTTGGCAATGGATGAATTTGGGCTGGTGTAACATTAAAAGGTTCATATTGACTATCTTCAAGGATGGATGGCGATACATTTGAGTTGCGTGCGTAGCTCGTAGATGGTAAAGGGGACAAAGGACTGCGAAATGAAAAATTCATATCATTAACAGGAGTTGGTGACGGTGTTTTATTCTGCAAATCTATGCAGTCCTGTAATGTGAGGGTTTGTGGTGAGGGATCATTTGCTGGTAGTTGACCTATGTTTGAATCCGTTGTAGGCATTTCTACTACACTGGAGTCTTCATTAAATTCCATTTCTGTTGTTGCAGCAGCGATAAAATCAGCTTCGGTGAACACATCCGGGTTGAAAGGATATATGCCGGTTTTGGCAAACCCATTGATGGCATTTAATGGGACTGCTGCTTTTAAATAAGCCTCTCCAAAAATCTTTGCAATCTGAAATACAGTCACTGGTCTGCCAGGATTGTTGTTCATCCATTTTTCGAGTGACTGATTGTGGTAAATGCTCAAGGGATACATCAAGCTGACGTCTAAAGGTTGCAGTTTATGGGTGCAGTGTGGAGGCAGACAGACAATAGTAACGTGATTTTCTCGAGCTTTTAAAATCAATTCCAAATTTTTTGTGTGTGAAAGGTGGCCATCTAAAATCAACAGCACTGGGTCCTCCGCAGATGGTTACGTGTAGCTTAAAAAATGGTCAAACCATTTGGTAAAAACTTCTAGATTCATCCATCCAGATGAATTACAGGCCCAGGCGGAGCCTGGCGGTGCGCCATCTATTAGTTCCATCTTCATACGAACCCTTCGAAAGATAAACATGGGTGGTATAAAAGTTCCAGAAGCAGACATACAAATTACAGCTGTTGTAGTCTCCCCCCTTTCAGCTGAAGTAACTCGTGCTACCTGTTTACGTCCAGTTGTTGCAAACACCTTTGTATTTTTGGTAGGCACCGTAGAAATGCCAGTCTCGTCAACGTTATAGATACGGTGGCATGGATGGTTTTTCGTCTTTTGAACACATTTTAATGTGGAATAAAACTTATCTACCACTGGTTTATTAAAGGCCCGTGCTCGAGCAGTAGAAGTGGATTCAGGTGCCCGAAGCGCTATATCTGGATGCCGCTGACGGAATCCTCTTAGCCAATCATATCCTGCTTTTTCTTTGTTGAAAGGGTGGGTGATATTATTTTTTACTGCAAGTTGATATGCTAACGATACAACATCTTGTCGTGTTAATCCGTACATTCTCGTCTCCATATCTTTAATGTGCTTCACGAGCTCAATTTCCTGTTCTGCTGTAAAAACTGTTTTTTTTCCACCTAAATATTTTATTGCACCGACAGCCACTTTATTTTTGCCTTTAGCCCGCCTTTTTAGTGACATTACAGGCACTCCAAACTGTTTACTTGCTGTTCTAAATGGCATGCCATTTTTAACAGCATCCAGCGCTTTGAGCATGGAGTCTTCCGACCACAACCCGCGGTTAGTTTTCCGTTTATAATTACGAGGCATGGTCTAAAACAAAATAAAGTATTTTTTGTTATTATTTGAAATCTACTACAATTTTTTAATAATGCAGGCAGGTCATACTAATTAAGTCATATATATCTGAAAAAATACATAAACTAAAACGTAATAACATACCTACAAATGGTTAAAAAATATCCCCGTAATAGTAGGTATGATTATGCTACCGGTGTACAAGATGATCCGCGGGGATCATCTTGTACACCGGTAACATAATCATCTTGCCCCAACATAAACTTTTTTATTCATTGTTCGATAACATAACCTATGTGGTTTTAACTGTTACCATGCTATTAAAAAAACAAAATAGAGCAATATCCAAAGCTAACTAATACAATAGCCTCAACAATTAAGTACCTAGAACACATTAGACATAAACTTAAAGTCAACCTTACCTTAGATCAAAGTCACGTAATTTTTGTTTTCTTCCTCAAAAAATTTGATTGTCACTCACGACGCCATTACGTTCGACTGAGGCGGGGGAATATCGGGGACTACATTTTGCCAATAAAAACAACTAGATGACGCTACTGGTTTCGTTGCAATCTGAAAGGATCATCTTCCCTCAACGGATCATCTCGTACAACTTTCCCCTACATGATGTTTTCATAGATATACTGACAAGGTACCGTCATGATGTTAATGTCCTTAAACAGTTCCCTTAGAGAATCGCGCCTACGGAGATAATATATGGCTCTGATAGCTCTTTTCTGCAGAATAAAAATAGACTCGATGTCTGCAGCCCGTCCCCACAGCAGAATACCATAAGACATGATACTATGAAAATAACTGAAATAGACTAGCCTGGCGGTATCTACATCAGTTAATTGACGGATTTTTCTGACAGCATATGCTGCTGAACTTAGCCGTCCTGCAAGAGATGTTAAATGAGGACCCCATTGTAGCATTGAGTCGAGCGTGATTCCTAGGAAAACAGTTTTATCGACAAATTCTAGTTTCTCTTGATTCAATACTATCTCACAATTACTATTTTTAACATTTGGTAAAGAAAATTTTATGCACTTAGTTTTTTTTCCATTTAATACTAAATTATTAGCAGTGAACCAATTTTGGACCTGCACTAGGGCGTTATTTACGTCGTCAAAATTTGTAGCACGTCTATCTACCTTAAAAATTAAGGAAGTATCGTCAGCAAATAACACCATTTGTGGTTGATTTTTTAATAAATGGAGTAGATCGTTAATATACACTAAAAAGAGGAATGGACCCAAAATCGAGCCTTGTGGCACACCCATTTTTACTTTTAAACCTAGTGAATTGATACCGTTTATTTATATTTAACTTACTTCCTACCGACCCTCCTACCTCAGACACCTTTCTGTAGTTAAGATTGTGCATTTTATTAACCAGTGCCTGTAATATGATGTTGAGATCAATAAAGATTTATAAATATTATTATTATGTCTTTGACATTTCTCGGGACCCTGGGGTCCCGGACCTTCGGAAGGCGTACGAGGGGCTGAAGCCAACTTGCAGAGGCCCGTTAAGCGTTTTAATGAAATGAGGCACCAACCTTCGATTATCCATGTATGCACTATGCAAGCGCACCCTTGGGTAGGACTATTGCAGGATATGGAAACAAAGATATTGAACTATGGGTTTGGGTGGCTCAAGTTGACTGGTGACCTGGAACTATGGAAGGACTAAGGCCCCTGCCTGATCAATGTTTTATATGTACACGGATAAAATGGCAGGGGGTGATTTGCACACTCAATAATGGGGCCCCGAAAACTGTCGCTAGCAATAGTGAAGTAGCGAATGAGGTGGGGGCTCTGTTTCTCGTCAGTGGTCACTCCAGTCGGCCAATAAAGGCAAGTCAGAGTTGAGGAACATCATTTCTCCCGGGAGGTAGGGTCCGTGGGGTCGCTACTACCCAACAGCTCGCCACATGCTGCCCTGCTGTTTTCTGTATATGGAGCGCGCAAGCCCCACCACGACGTCAACGTAGAGATACGGCGGTGGGGTTATTATTATTATTTATTTTTGATTCCAGCTTCTTGCGACGATGTTTAAAATATAATAGCCATGAAATTCTTCATTTTTAAATCGTTCACTGGTACTCCCATTACTTCGGATAGGTACAGACGCCAGCAGGTCAATCTACCTGAAACTGTAAAATTTTCCCAATCAACTTTGAACCTTATGTTGTAGTGATAAAGGTGAAAATCTATTAAAGAAATTTGACAGATTGTAGTAGTTTGATGTGCAGGCGTCTGTACAAGCAAGCAATCCAAGCAAGAGTCCAAGCATTGTATGCTGTCTGCTTATTCTTATGATGCGCATGCTTTGGATTCCAAATGACTGGCTGACTTTGGCAAAAACATACACTTGATTGTTGGTCCAGTCCATTTTGTTATGTTTCTTGATAGGCCGTTAGCTGCGAAATGAACTAGAAAGCGAACAGGGGCGACAGGCTCAAACAACCTGAATCCGAACGGCTTCCCTTCGGAAAATTCGGAACACAACCATTCTATCGTCATAGAACAACCACACTTTATGTATTTGATACACCATCAAATTAAAATATTACAAAACGCCTACCTACATTAATTTTTTTGTCTTTATATCCCAACTACAAAACTTTTTGCGCTAAAATAACTCGTAGGCGCGTCCGGCTTATCGTGAATTCAATTTATTTAGAAAATAAATTCCGTCATGACGTCACTTCGGTCACGTGACACCGCGGTTTCTTAGCATCCAGGTATGCAAAAAGTGCAAAAAATGCATGCGCGTGAACGAGGAAAAGCTATTGCTATTGCTCGTAATTCGCTTATTCACATCATTCGATTGACTTTGACAATGTGTGTTTGTTTTTTGACGTAATCGCATTATAACCGTATTTTTTTTACATTATGTAGTTAATTTGCATTTTCTTAAAGTCAAATAATTTATTTCAATTAGGCACAAAAAAGGCACTTTTGAACGTCAACATTTATTAACATTTCGCTCAGTATTCATTGAATTCATTAGTTTATCAGTAGTAATATTAGGTTTTTACCTATGCAATTGCCGTTCTGCAGTACTGGCCATTTCAAATCAAAATAATTTTTGTTTGCCTAAGAATTCTAAATTCAAATTAATTTTATTTAAAAAAAATTTTTTTTTCCAAAAGTTGTCATTTGTTTATTGATTAGTGTTACATTTTCATCGCATTTCCATCTTTTTCGTCATCATGGATACGTTAAAAATTCGAGTAATTATGGAATATGAGTACCGTCGTGGCAGCAACGCGGCACAAGCGGCACGCAACATCAACGACGTTTACGGAGCTAACACTACAAACTAACGCACCACCTGTTATTGGTTTGCTCGCTTCCGTTCTGGAAATTTCGACCTGAAAAATGAACCTCGCGGTCGTCCGAAGACTGGTCGACAATGACGAATTAAAGGCGATTGTGGAAGCTGATGATACACAATCTACGGCTGAATTAGCAGCAGCTTTCGACGTTAGCGTCAGGACAATATTGGTCCATTTGCGTCAAATTGGCAAGGTAAAAAAGCTTGACAAATGGGTGCCCCACGAACTCAATGATCGCCAGCGCGAAGTACGCGTCGAGACGTGCCTTGCACTGCTCAACAGACACACAAATGAAGGAATTTTGAACCGCATTGTTACCTGCGATGAAAAATGGATTCTGTTTGATAACCGCAAGCGCTCAGCAAGTTGGTTGGATCCTGGTTCAGCACCTAAACAATGCCCTAAACGAAAACTTACCCCTAGAAAAGTGATGGTCACTGTTTGGTGGTCTAGCGTCGGTGTGATTCATCACAGCTTCTTACCAAACGGGGTGAGCATTACTGCAAATGTGTACTGTGAAGAACTGAACACAATGATGGAGAAGCTGGCACATCTCCAACCGCTCAGTCAATCGCTCGACTCCGCTGCTCCTGCACGACAACGCGCGACCTCATACTGCACAGCAGACGCTCTCCAAGTTGCAAGAACTGGGGTTGGAAGCTCTCCGTCATCCGCCCTACTCACCAGACCTTGCGCCTACAGACTACTACTTTTTCCAGAATTGGGATAACTTCTTGGCGGGAAAAAAAATTCAATACCCGAGAGGCACTACAAAATGCCTTTGAAGAATTTGTTACCTCCCGTCCAGCTGATTTCTTTAAGAAGGGCATCAATAAACTGCCACTGCGTTTGCAAAGATGCATTGATTGCATGGGTGATTACTTCGATTAATACAAATGAAAAATACATGAAAAAAATTAGTTTAAATTTTTTCATACAAAACGGCAATTTCATAGGTAAAGACCTATTATTTGTTTGTAGGTATAGAACAGTGATTAAGATCGTGTTTAAGTGTTTTGAGTTTAGTGAAAGTAAAGTACGTTGTTATTAGGTATTTGGGGTAAGTAGATAGTTTATTAAGTTGAAATTAATTATTTAGAGTTGATTTCCATAGTAATTAGTAGGATACACAATACAATCATCTAAATGCCGCCATCCTAATCCTACGGGGATTATGATGGCGGCATTTAGATATTTGTGTGATTATTTGCTTTGTGAGGAAATATGCTATTCAAAGTTATTGAAAACTAAAATAAGTTAGGCCGTATTCGCCCAGATATGACTATAAATTACAAACGACGTGATGGTTTTTTTCAAACATTTTAATGTTTCACTTTACGATAAATATCAATGACTGACTGACAGTTGTAAATTAAATAAAATGTATTGTTTCCCGTGTTTACTTTTCTCAGATTCTAGTAGTTTATGGAATAAAGGTTTTTTTTTAATCTGACGAATTCATCAAAAAAACACGTGCGAACTGAGAAACATATTCGTAGCTGTTTCATGAGTTCGGGACTGGTAGGAATAGAATTATTGTTTGCTAATTCGCATGAAGCTCATAATAGAAAAGTAGATCGAAATGGAAATTTAATTAAACGGTTTATTCAGACCGTTATTTTGTTAGGTAAACCAGAAGTAGCTTTTCGCGGCCACGATAACAGTCCGAAGTGACGTCATGACGAGAACATTCCGTATAGAAACGATTTTTAATGCTCCGGCTTACCTCTCTCAAAAAATCACCCGCCGCCACTGAAAGCGAATGTGCAAGCTCTTTACGTCTCGCCACTCTTTTCCCTTAGGCTCGTGTCCAAAAAACCGCGAAAGCTGAGGCGAATGACGAACCACCGTTTACATATTCGTGCTCGTGCCTCGACTCGCCGCTCGCCTCGTCACTCGCGCGAATGTCTAAATGCGGCTTTAGGTAGTTGTATTCATTTAAATCCAAGGAAAATCAGATCTAGCCAACCGTAATGTAGGTACCTATCCTTTGTGAAGTTTCTCGTGTCGTGTCGAATTGCTGATCCATTAGCGCTTCGGCACGCAGGCGATGCTCGACGGCACCAGCACCGGCACAGGCCCGGCCGCCGGCGAAGGCGACGGGTTCTACCTACTGCCACTAATAAATTCACTTTGCGCTTCCACTGCTCACAGGCACAGGCAACGCTTATTAGCCCTGAGCGTGCCCGAGCTTGCCTCGCCTCGCCTCACACCAAGGCGCGACGCGACGCACAGTGGATCGAAAATCGGCTGTAGAAGACATAGGATCTCGATTTCTTAAATGTTATTTTTTTTGCTGGAAATGACTTCTGCTGATCATTACTGTTCTATAAAATGTCATATGAAGTAATTGTGTGCACAAATGGAAGAGTTATAATTTTTATAAGAAAAAAATGTATGGAGCTGACATGAAAAATGAGGATATCTCTGGAATCGAAAGGTTGGCCATTATATCCTTGCACATTGTTATAGTACTATTTATTTGTGAATTTTTGACATACTTAATATTGCGGCATCACTTGCGATTTTTTTTTTTTAAATCGTCAAAATTAAAAAATTAAAAATGTTTATGATATGTACATTTTAATGCTTAAATATGGCTATGCCAAGTGTAACTTACAATATTTTTTATGCTTAGACCAAAACATTCTAAGAAATCACAAAGTCGTATTACCTACTTTGTGATTTTCATTTGAAATGACATGGTAATTATGAATTACGTAATACGTAATCTTGTCTAATTCCTCAAGTCCACATTAGCTAATGATTAATAAAACTTAATACCTATATACCTAGTTAAAAGGATAAGTACCAAAATAATTTGGGGTACTCGCTAATTTAGTAATTAGTGCAGGATTAACTTAATGAAAGTAATTAGATAAATGTGATACCATCATTAGTCAATAACAATAAATAGTCAAACATTGGATTCACAACTTCAGTTCATTTAGAGCATTTCTAACATCTATCCTACCGTGTCTTTTTACTCAGTGATCGTGAATAATGGAAAGCATTATTACAAATTTGGATTTGTTTGTTATTCTGAGCAATCAGGATGCTTCGTCTTTCGATCATGAAATATTGTTCAACACACTTGTTATTCGACTGGGGTCTAGCCTTTCAGATGAAGACAGTGTTACCGTGAAAGAATTTTGTCGAAGATTTACACGGGCAGTTCAAAAGAAATGGTTACGATCCCACAGGAAAAGTGAAGTTTTTAGACGTGATTACAGTAATTGGCTTGAGGCAAATATTGACTGGCCAAACTGCGTGCAAACCAATTTGCTCATTCAAGAATCAACAAGTGAAAATATTTCTACTGAACCTGTACCTGAACCTGTACCATCAACTTCAACAATGAAATCAACTTTAACGATGACAAAAAGATCTCGAAAGCCGTTTGAAGATCTAAGTAACAAGCAGAAGAAGAGACGATCTGATGAACATATAGGCAATGACCCTAATGAAGTAGCTTAATCAGCTGCAGTACTTTTGAAAGGAAATTGTCGTGAGGATATTGCATCTGTTATTGAACATATGCTCCAAAATCCAGAAGCAGCAGCAAAAATCAAGGAAATGTTGAACAAACCAGCTCCTTCAACAATAGTTTCACCAGAAAAAGCACTGGGTTTGCTACTTTCATTAAAACTATCGAAATGGCAATATATCACATTAAGGGAAACGACTATTCGAGAAGGTTCAAAGGAGATATATCCGTCTTACTATAAAGTGCAAAAAGCTAAGCTACAGTGCTACCCTCCGAAGACATTTGTGACTGTAACGGATTCATTTGCTAAGATTTCACTACAAGCGTTACTAGATTTAACAGTGAACAGAATTTTTGAAACTATTCGTAGTCCTGATGCGATACAAGATAAACAATTGATATTAATATCAAAGTAGGGATTTGACGGTGCATCTAACCAAAGTAGATATAAGCAAAACATAGAGAGTGGTCAAGATGATTCCAGCATATTTATGACCTCTTTGGTTCCATTAAAGTTGACAGCTGACGGTGATACCGTATGGGTGAATCCAAAACCCTGCTCACCTAGGTATTGCCGTCCAGTCCAGTTTAGTTTTGTGAAAGAAACCAAAGACGTTGTCATAAAAGAAAAAAACTGCAATGGATAACGAAATTGAAGCTCTCGTTCCCTCAAAATGTCAAGGACATGAAATTAGTCACAAATTAATGATGACGATGATTGACGGCAAAATTTGTACATATCTGTCTGAAGCTAAGTCAAATGCGGCCTGCTACCTGTGTTTGGCTAAGCCTACAGAAATGAATAAGTTAGATGTCATTGCGTCAAAAACCATTTCTTCTGGTGTGTATGAGTTCGGATTATCATCACTTCATGCCCGCATTAATGTGATGGAATGTCTTCTACACATAGCGTATCGTCTCGACTTCAAAAAGTGGTCTGCAAGAGGAGAAGGTCATCAAGAGTTATTGCATTCACGAAAAATCTCATTCAAGATCGATTCAAAGATGATCTCAACCTTTTGATTGACATCGTTAAGCAAGGATCAGGCACAACTAACGACGGGAACACAGCAAGGCGGTTTTTTGAATTTCCTGATAAAACTGCAGCGATCACTGGATTAGATGAAGACCTAATACGCAGATTTGCTGTGATTCTGCAAGCTATCACATCTGGAGAGATTGTAGACGTGCCGAAATTTAAAGAATATGCTAGAACAACCGCTGAAAAATACGTGGAACTGTACGATTGGTACTACATGTCATCAACCGTCCACAAATTGTTGATTCACGGAGGGGACATAATTGCAGAAAATGCTATTGTACCAATTGGAAGTCTTTCGGAAGAAGCTTCAGAGGCCCGAAACAAAGACTTTAGGAGGTTCAGAGAACACCATTCGAGGAAAAAGAGTAGACAAGCATCAAACGAGGATATCCTCAATATGCTTATCGTCTCTTCTGATCCTCTAATTTCTTCCACAAGACCAAAATTAAATGCCCACAAGAGGCAGACATACTTTAAGGAAACAGTAGAACTACTTAAACTTCAGGATCAGGAAGCTCCGACAGAGTTCTTAGAAGTTATATCTATTGTAGAGCCTGATTCTGAAGTGGATTCTGATGGTGACGAAGTATAAAATAAGTTAACTTTTATTGTTTATGTTAGGTTAGGTTAAGTTAATATTTTTTTTTAATAATTTGCTTTTATTTTTAATCATACAATAGTTTACCATTTATTGTTATTGACTAATGATCACGTTTATCTAATTATCCTCATTATCGTACGTATCCTTTTAACAGGTATATAGGTATTAAGTTTTATTAATCATTAGCTAATGTGGACTTGAGGCATTAGACAAGATTACGTATTACGTAATTCATAATTACCATGTCATTTCAAATGAAAATCACAAAGTAGGTAATACGACTTTGTGATTTCTTAGAATGTTTTGGTCTAAGCATAAAAAATATTGTAAGTTACACTTGGCATAGCCATATTTAAGCATTAAAATGTACATATCATAAACATTTTTAATTTTTTAATTTTGACGATTTAAAAAAAAAAAATCGCAAGTGATGCCGCAATATTAAGTATGTCAAAAATTCACAAATAAATAGTACTATAACAGAGTGCAAGGATATAATGGCCAACCTTTCGATTCCAGAGATATCCTCATTTTTCATGTCAGCTCCATACATTTTTTTCTTATAAAAATTATAACTCTTCCATTTGTGCACACAATTACTTCATATGACATTTTATAGAACAGTAATGATCAGCAGAAGTCATTTCCAGCAAAAAAAATAACATTTAAGAAATCGAGATCCTATGTCTTCTACAGCCGATTTTCGATCCACCGTGCGACGCCAAACTTTAATAATGTTAATCCAAACCGTACTCTCACAAGCATGAGACTCTGAATGACAATTGTTAGAACACTCGGGATTGCCGGTAATTGAAAACACAAAAAGAATATTGTCTCTCAGACAGTCAGACCATAAATAATACATTTCTCCAACGTCACATAAGTATGCTTAGAACTCCGAGAAATATGGTTTTGTATTGGAAATATAAGGAATATTTTACAACCTAAAGAGAAACATGGACAGGAATACTAATAATCCGATCAGTACATTCATGAGTAGGTAAGGTGTAGGTGTAGGTGTCTAAAGGAGACACGTACAAGTAAGGAGAGCGGTCCGAAGCCGGGAAACCATTTGTAACGGTGACAAGTGTGTATCCTTCGTAATAACATGAGAAAGAACTATTAGCGGCCCGCGCCGCGCGCCGCAGACGCGCCGCCGCCGCCTCGCTGAAGGGTCGAAGGGCTCTAATGAAAACGTAGTCGCACACTACGCACACAAACGTCCCGAGCCCGACCGTTTCTAGCTATTTACTTGTTAGCAAGTCTGAGCATTTGGATTCCAGTAGGAGGAAGTCACAAAGGATTTGGTGTTTTCGCTTCCGCTCCGCAGGTAACTACGGTTGCGTATTTTTTTGACGTCAGGTACTCGACTGTAGACATTATCGCTTTCCCCGAGAGACAATACTGCGCTCAAACATGAACAGAAAGAATAGCTATCCTAAAACCCACCTCAAACTCATCTGCATATTATTAGAAAGAAAAAACAAGATTCCCCTCTTACGACCGTGAGATTATGAGATAATAAGACTCGACGATTGCTGATAAAGCAGAGGGGTGCGCTCTGCCGCCGCCGCACGGTGTGTCGAAACTGATATATGAGGGACATAGGGACTTTTTTTACAAATTCCATTAAAAAATATATATATCGATAGGTCTCGTCATTTTAACGAATAATGGTCATTAAACGTTTTTCTCTAAAGCTGACAGTTTAGCTTTAGTTTCTCTAATGCTTCTTCCGACAGTTTCCCGATCGGTAAAAGTCCAAAATGTTCAATTATATCCATATCATGTACTAGCAACGTATGTACGCTAGAGGCCACGGATATAACTGGACATACCAAGTGGCTGTATCTTTACAAAATTGGGAGAATTTAGGGAGATCCACTCGCTCACCAGAAGACACTGTCTGTAAAATTATGTGGAACCTTTCAATTAACTCTTCATCAACACCAGTGATGCTAGCCGATGTTTTTGCATCACTAAAAAATCGTCTAGCAGTGTTGTCATCGTTAGTGGTGCCTGCTCCTTGTTTGACAATGTTGACAAGCAAGCCGTTCTCATCTTTAAAGGCTTGCTGGATTTATCGTTTTTTCTGTGCCATTTTCTCTTTGTCCTCATGAAATGAAATGAAATGAAATGAAATGAAATGAAATGAAATGAAATGAAATGAAATGAAATGAAATTGTTTATTCTGTAAATAGGATATTGCAATCACTTTTACACGTCATATTAAAAAAAAATAAGAAGAAAATGCTAGATGAGTTCGGCGTTTCCTATCTGACTACTCTGAGAAGAAAGACCGAAACAAACTCAGAGGTCACAGTCTCTTTTAAAGTCCAGACATAATCTTGGTCAGGCCATATGAGGACCATGTAGATTAGTGTCTGAAATGGTCTTTTGAGGAAAGAACCACACAGATTTGAGTGGACCTGTCCAGTCAGTGCAAGCATTTGTCAGTAATCGTAGAGCTCAACTCAGAACTTAAGGAGCTCAACTCGACGAACAATACCAAAGAAAGGACATTTGGGTAGGTCGCATAAAGTACTCAAACTGCCAGACCATCATTTAAACTAACTGAGAAAGACAAAATTAAAGAAAGGAAAAACAATAAAAATAAAATATCCACATAGTCCTCACATTCACAATAATTAAAACAATATAATACTTTACAAAGTAATCATGTTATTTTGTATATAAATTTCAATAATGTCAATATGTATATAAAAAACTGGTATTTTTAATGATTTACATAATAATTAAAATGTCAAATTTTATAGTTTTATCACAAAGCTTAGCAGAGCGAGCAGCTCAATCCCACGCTTTTTTATCTTCTAAATAATCTGAAATTTTATAGTACCCTTTTTTACAAAGTTTGGTTTTAATACAGCTTTTAAATCGTTTAATGGGTAAGTTTCTCACCCCTTGAGCTCCATTTTTTTAAGTCCTTACGGTAAGCTGAAATAAAATAAAACAATATATTAGTATTCAGAATAGGATAGTATTTAGAATTAGTACACGAAATAGTTATTAGATTATATTTAAAATTCTATACCTATGTATATGAAGCAAACATTCCATGCACTGGATCCACGCATGTAATGAAGACAATCCGCATTGGTACATATCATTTTTTGGTCTGCGGTCGATGTCTTTTAGATTATTTATTTCTGATGGCTTCGCCTTACAAATGCAGCAAACACAGCTGCCGAAGTTTCCGATATATACGAAGTAATCTTTCCATCGATCATTGTCATTATAGTTAGTATTTGACGGTCACTTCCTGCAATTCAGACGGTTGTAGTGCTTCTATTTGCTGTTGTTTGTTGGCTTGTTTTTCATGTTTCTTCACTTTCACACTCCTTCTTGAACTAAGTAGAACTGAATAGGGCGACAGTAAAACGTTGAAGATGGGCGATCATTTTCCCACAGAATCAGCAATCCAACATTATCCAACATCAGCCTTATGGGTACTAGGCTTATCATAAAAACACTAAAATCGTCAAAATCGTAACTGCTAGCCTTCTGCTTATAATTGCTTTGACTGGATACTCCATCGAAACCCCATTTGCATATCAGCTTCAAATCAGCTTTAGAGGATAGATTGAACTCCATTGCCTCTAGTAATCTGAAGGTAGTTAAATTAAGCAGGGCCTGCAGTTTAATAGATGCTCCATCTTCAGTTATGGTCATGTCATCTTTTGCAAGGTAACTTAATAATAAATATAAAATATAACTTAATAAAAAATAATAATAATAGGTAATTTAATTTCGCTTGCTTTATTTTACAGTAGGACTCTGCGATTGAAGAGAGGTGCAGCATCTATGTATATAGATGCTGCACCTTGTTCAATCACAGAGTCTCAAATATTAATATATTCCACTTGGATAAGTTAAGCGATATCGATAGAGCTAATTGCTTTTTCAGCCTTAAATAAAATGTCTTCACTTTTTTGGCTTATGCAAGTCTTTACTTTATCAATATCTTCAGGATGGTGCAGTAAATGTTCATTATTTTACTTATTTCGCTATTCCCACTACTTTTAAGATTTCATGGTAGCACTGTGTAACTCTTGTGGAGACAATGATTTGCTCAAGTTCTCTACACGTCTTCTTTTTTGCTTGTTACACAACTCTTCTAAGGGTTTTCTCGGTGAATATTGTGACGATGACGTTGAAGCTATTGGTGTAAATGGTGCCAAATTGTATACATTTTCCTTGACAACATCGGGTTGGACATTTTCTCGTTGAAACACACGGTCTTCAGGCCAGATAAAGCGACTTTCCAGCCAATCTCCATATCTTTAAAAATTGGCAAGAGTCCTATCTTTTCCATCTTCTACAAAGATTTGAACAAAATTTCTGACAAAACCTCAGGAGAATTGCACTTGTTTCTTCCGTCCAGTTAAAATTCAGAGTCTGCTTCAGGTATTCAAAAAGCTTTTTACTGTCCGACAATGATTCGAACTGTTCTCTTAACACCGTGAACAAATCCACATTATTCACTAGACTTTCCATATTTGTCGCATAAATATTTAGGTACACTGCAAGTTGTTTTGATAGTCAAAATGCGTATTTCATAATGATTTTATATAAATAAAATCCCTATTTATATGTATAAGTTGGAATTACTCCTTCCTATCACCATAATTAGTTTAAATATATTATTAGGTAAGCGGAGTGGTTACATTTAATTGTATTACACATAATTTACTAATAATTATGGTAATTAGCAAATATAAGATGATAATACGATATGAATAGAATAGCAAATGATATATACTTTACCTGACAATTAGCAAAATTTTTCACTATCCTTAATTAAGTTCCAATAAATTAGTTTAGGGATGGACACAAAATACATTGAAAATCAATTGATTACTAGAAAATTAAATAAGGAAAGCTCCATTAGCAAAATTTTGTGTTTTTTATATTTCCTTAGTAGGTAATTCATAGAACTAGGTATTTTTTAGTAAATTTACTTTATATTATAATCTCAGTTTAAATCTGTAAAAAAACACTATTTATGTCACAACTTATAAGTAAATTATCGATGAACTAGTATTTTAAAGTTAATAACATTATTTATTCGTTAGTATTTTCATGTAACACATTATTTTGGTTAAATATAATTATGATCGTCTATGATATTAGAAATAGTATAGTGACATAGTGACATTTATTTTGTATTTTTCGGTTCTTCATAACTCGTGAAGGGGCAACATTGAGCGCACGCTGATAGTGTAAGTCAAAAAATAAGGCTATTTTTTGACTTATTGACTACAATCTACTTGAGTCTTCAAGTAGTTTTAAAGCAAGACCTGTCAAGATTTGGCCGAAATTGAGCAATTACTGTATCATTCCATACAACAAAAATTTAAAATATTTTTTTCCAGGCAAACTATCAGTTTTAGACAAAAACGTTTAATCAGAAATATTTGTTAGAATGACAAAACCTATCGACAAATATGTAAAAAAAAAAGGAATTTGTAAAAAAACCCCCATGTCCCTCATCCTCGTACAGCAGTTTCGCCCCACCGTGCGCCGGCGCCGGGCGGCTCTTATACAGTTTGCTTGAATATTTATTGTCCCTCCTACTTTATTGGAGTTTACCGTTATTTATTACCGTACATTACACGGCGGTTACTGTTCTCTTCGATACTCAGAGACTACTCATTCATGCACACTAGTTTTAAAAACAACAATGACCATAAAGTAATGAGTGACCGTAATGGTCATTGTTGTTTTACTAAATCCTACCTCAAAAGCTTGTTTTCGAGTTAGTAGACACACATTCCAGGATCGGGCCTACGGCTAATTTACAACTAAATATTGGTAGTACCCGCGTTTAAATATAAGACATGGCTCCTCAATCCATACGGACACAGTTGATGCACCACTCCGTATGTCACAAACATAGCAATAACCCGTTGAAAATCGCTACCTACTTATTTATTTATTTAGCACATGGAGGACTTACAGCTAATAAAACAGACAAAACAGGAGACCATAGTCACCAGAGTGACAATTACAAATCAGCAAACTGCAAGACAGACACACAGACTGTAAGTTGGCAACGTCGCAAATAGCTGTCAAATATTTTGCTGTTTTGATTAATTTGCCATTTACTGTATGGAAATATGAAATATCGCTAACTAATGAATATTGATTATGAAATGCATTTAATTAATATCGCCACACCGAATAATTAGCTTTAGATGTAAAAAAAGTACCTATTTTGAAACTTTCCAAATGCTATTTTTACACCTAAAACGGTTAAAACCAAAAAATCTGTGTTATAATTCGATTTTTTTTTTCATATTTCCAAACAGTTATAATTACTTATTGCCAAATAAGGAAATTCGCAATTTTTGTCTTAAATTCACTTACTTGATAAAATTCTTAAATTCACTGACAGACAACGCACAACCTAAACCGCTGGTGTAGAAGCGTGCAATATTGCACAAGACTTCCTTTTATAACGAAAGAAATTACGACTTTGGTATTTTCTATTAAATTTACATTTTGCGTGACTTTTGAGATACCCAGTAGAACCATTGCAATGTTAAACTTTCACCTTACTACCGTAAAGCCACTAACTTGTGGCTTTATGTTTATACTACTCGTATTGTGAAGTCCAAATGATTAATAGAGACACTGACATGAAGGAAACATCGGAAGAAACATCAAACCATTTTTTTCTATAACTGTCAGATAGTTATAGAAATAATCATGCATCAAAATATCGCAGGACTGATTAATAAGTCAGACTAATTTCTATTGCACCTACATGAACTTCAAAACAACATAGACATTACTTGTGTGACCGAACACTTCATGGAAACTGGATATGAAGGTTTCCTAACTATGATGAAGGTTATTATGAATTAGCAGCTTGTTACCCCAGGGACACAAATAGAGGAGGAGCATGCATATAGGAAAAATTAACCACCAATATAGAGAGCTTAACGAAATCAAGAAACTTTCAGTGCAGGGAATTTTCGAGTGCTGTGCAATCGAATTATCACAGCATAACGTTATTATTGTATTATAAATACATACAATAATAACGTTATGCTGTGATAATTAGATTTAGATACCTAAATCTAGTAACCTTGATACGTTTTATTCGAAATTAAACATTCTTCTACCAAAAATATGATACAAAGCGCGCAAAAATGTCATATTATGTGGTGACTTTAACAATAACACTGAAAAGAGATAAAATTTACCAGGACTTTACTAATTACTTATTAAGCTATAACTTAAAATTACAAATTGATGAGTCAACCAGATTACAAACCAACACATGCATTATACAAAGCGCGCAAAAATGTCATATTATGTGGTGACTTTAACAATAACACTTTGAGAAGAGATAGAATTTATCAGGAATTTACTAATTACTTATTAAGCTATAACTTAAACATACAAATTGATGAATCAACCAGATTACAAACCAACACATGCATAGATTTCTTTGCGCACAATTTTCCGCGAAAATGCAATCATAAAATCATGGATGTCAAATTACACATTCAAAATTTTAAAGATTCCTGTTAAGAAAACTTATACAATAAATAGTTGGATTATTACAACGCGTAACTACAGTCACAATAACTTGATTAAAATCAGAACATGTTTAAATTCTTTATCTTTTTGCGATGTTTATCAAGCTGTTGATCCAATTGTGGCGTACGATAATTTTATGGTAATATTCCAGCTGTTTTATAATTTATGTTTCCCCTTAATTATTAGAAACGATTAAGTCAAAAATGAATCCGAATTAGTTGACACCCAGTATCAAATGCTGTAGCAAAAAGAAACGACCATTTTTTTGGCATTTAAGAGCAAAACCTAATAGTAATAACCTGGCAAAACTTAAAAATTACTCACAAAGACTTAAGAAAATAATATGATTGACACAAAAGGCAAAAAAATATCATCAAATAATAAATCGAAGGATACATGGAAAATGATGAGTGAAAACAGATATTGTCCTCCACGTGAATATATAACAGAAATTCGTAGTAATGGTACTACATTAACAAACCCCAGTGATACATAGCGAACGTATTTAACAATCACTTCGTAGAGCAAGCAGAATTACTCTCAAAAGCCTCAAAATCTGTTAATTGTAAGACTCCAAATATATGCAATAGTTAAATATTCTTGGCTCCGACTACGCCTAATGAAGAATATCGGATAATACAAGACCTAAAAAATAAAGTTAGCGTAGGTTATGATTACGTATCTGCAGCTTTTTAGTTGTAGGTGGCGCATCAGTCGCGAACGCACCCCCAGCCAGGGATTAGTGGACCCCTGGTTGGGTTACAAATACACACTTACCTAGGGACAGGGGGTTACTCTAGGTGGACTTTTTAGATCCCCCACACTCGTGGAACTTAAATGGAACATAAAAAACCAAACAAACTAGACGAACAGACAAAATAGAGAAGATGCCGATCGTGTTGGTCGAGCGGATGGGTGAGAACTGCATTGCGAGCGTTTCGAGCATCCGCTCGGAGCGCTCGCGGCCTGAAGGGATGGCCGGGCAACCCTCCAAAGGAGGGAGGAAGCGCTCACCTCGCTCACATAGTGAGGAGAACCTGCCGGCCGCTAAAGTGTCAACGGGCAGGAGCGGGCGAGTTGACGCAGTGGCGAGCGGAGCCTCTGCTCGTTTGCCCGAGCGCGGTGGGCGGGATCGGTCAAAATTCAAAATTCATTTATTCAAACTAGGCTAAAAATCAGCACTTTTCGAACGTCAAAATTACATAAGACAGTCCCCCAAAAACGCCCACCCTTCACCACTTCCTAGTGCTTTAGCTGGAAAGAAGAAGTGGCGAAACATACTCCCCAGCAGCACAGCTGTCTGAATAGTTAGAAAAATATGATTCTATACAATAGTACTTATGCAAAATAATTTACTTTACACAACACAAAACATTAACTTAAATTATTTTCTATATGTCACCTAGCACACGCCAATATACCAACAACAAAAAAGTAAAAAGAACTTAATACCCGAATGAAAGCCTGAATGAAAGCCTCCAGACATAAAGGGCGTGCCCGTTTACACATAGCAATTAAAGCTGTAACTCGGAAATCACAAATGATAAACTAGCTAACAATCGAAGTAAAATAAATAAACAGTTAATTACTAATAACAACAACAAAAACCATGGTCAGCAAGACGACCAGTCACCACAAGCAGCACCCGTTCACGAGCATAACGCAAAGATCAGCCATATTTGAGGGAAGGAGGCAACCCGACCCCCGACGCTACCGCAAGCAGTGACATCTGAGGGAGCATGACGAACTTGCTGCCGGTTGCTCAGACAAGATTAGTATGATCAATTTTCGAGGTCGCTAGCATAAAGATAAAAAATAAAAACTGTGTAAAGAGTAGATTACGTCAATAATAAATGAAAACAAAATTGAAATAAATTGACTTATACAGTCAAATAAAATGAACTAAACAGTTAAATTAGTATGGAGTAGTGTGGAGCTAGTCCCAAGCCTTTTTGTCGTCTAAGTAATCTTTAATTTTATAGAAACCTTTTTGACATAGTTTGTGTTTAATAAATGATTGAAATTTATTGAGGCTCAGTTCTTTGTCAGGCGGCGAAGGCCCCGGCCCTGGCGGCGAGAGGCACGGACCCAGCGGCGAAACAGCCGCCCCCGCCTCCTAAAGCTACTCCGGCTGATGCCGAATGGCAAGTAGCCGGGGAAAAGAGGACGGCGGGTAAGGCTAAGAGGGCGGCCAAAACGAAGGAGAGGCGGCAGCGGCGCAAGGAGCGAAGCGTCGCGGCTAGGCTCCGCGCCCCGAAGTCCGCAGCTGTAGTGATAACACTACAGCCAGAGGCGGAAAAGAAGGGCGTGTCCTACCGCGACGTGCTCGCCAAGGTGGGAGCGGCGGTGGACCTTAAGGATATAGGCGCCGCCGATGGCATCCGGGTTAGGGTCACGGCGACTGGGGCCCGGATGCTGGAGGTCCCCGGTGCGGCAAGCGGTCCGGCCGCTGACGCTCTGGCCGCAAGGCTTAGGGCGTCCCTAAATGCGGACGAGGCCCGAGTGTCCAGGCCCACCAAATGCGCTGATGTGCGTATTCTGGGCTTGGACGACTCAGTGACGGAGGGACAGGTGGTGGCCGCTGTCGTTAGGACTGGGGGGTGCTCTGCCGAGCAGGTGAGGGCAGGCACCATCCGTCCTGACTACACGGGGATGCGAGCCGTTACGGTGAGCTGCCCTGTGTCGGCGGCCAAGAAAATAGCCGGGGAGGGCCAAAGGCTATTGGTGGGCTGGGTTTCCGCGCAGGTCAAACTGCTGGAACCCAGACCTCTGAGGTGCTTCCGCTGCCATGTGGGTAATCACGTGGGAGCTAAATGCACCTCGGAGGTGGACCGCAGCGGTCACTGCTACCGCTGTGGTCAGGCCGGTCACAAGGCCGGCTCGTGTGACACCGCGCCGCACTGCGCTGTATGTGCGGCAGCTGGCAAGCCGGCCAATCACCGGATTGGGAGCAAGGCCTGCGCCCCACCCGCCAAAGCCAAAGGCAAGCCCTCCGCCACCGCCGTCACGGCCGCAACCGCCATCACCGCCGCCGTTGCCGCCTCCACTAACGTCGTTGTCGCCGCCGCAGCCGCCGCGGCAGGGCCCTCACAGGGGGCACGGGAGGGGGCTGACATGGAGTGCCAATAATGGCCCCATTACGCCTCCTCCAGGCGAACATCAACCACTGCGCCGCAGCTCAGGATCTGTTGCTCCAGAGCATGGCGCAGTGGTCGATTAACATCGCCGTGGTCGCTGAGCCGTACTTTGTCCCGCCCAGGGACGACTGGGTGGAGGACCTGAGCGGCTCAGTGACCCTAATTTCGTCGGCCGTCGCCGGTACTCCGTCCCTCGAGGCTGTTAAGAGAGGACGGGGTTGCGTTGCAGCACGGTTCGGGGAGATCGTTGTGGTAGGGGTATACTTCTCCCCGAGCCGAACTCTTGCCGAGTTCCACAACTCCCTTGCGGAGTTGAGAGTCGTCGTCGTCGGGTTCTGTTCCCTTCCCGTGTTCGTCCTCGGGGACTTCAATGCCAAAAATGTGGCTTGGGGTTCCCGGTATACGGACACACGGGGCAGGATGGTGGAGGACTGGGCTCTCGAGACAGGCCTGGTCGTCCTGAACCGGGGTTCTGTCCCCACGTGTGTGCGGATGCGGGGTGAATCAGTGGTGGACATCTCGTTCGCCAGCCCCGCTCTGTCGCCGCGTGTAATTGACTGGCGCGTCATGGAGGGGGTGGAGACCTATTCCGATCACCGGTACATCCGGTTTGACGTCTCCGCCCAGACCTCGAGTGCGCCGGTCCGACAGGCCCCGAGTGGTCCGCGGTGGGCGTTGAAGCAGCTGGACCGGGAGCTCCTCCTGGAAGCCTCGATCGTGCAGGCCTGGGTGTCATCACCGGACAGGCCTGCTGACATCAACGACGAGGCGGAGTGGTTCCGGGAGGCCATGTCCGAGATATGTGACGTGGCAATGCCCCGGGTCCAGCCTGGACGTGCCTCGCGCCAGGTGTACTGGTGGTCGCAACAGCTGACGACACTACGCAATGCGTGCGTTGCTGCGCGACGCCGGTACACCAGGCACCGCAGGCTCCGTATTCGTCCTCCGGATACGGAAGCCATTCAGGCGGAGCTGTACGAGGGGTACAGAGCGGCGAAGACCGCCCTCCAAGCGGAGATCCTGCGGGCCAGAGGAGTGGCCCGCGAGGAGTCGCTGGAGACTCTGAACAGGGACCCGTGGGGACGCCCATACAAAATGGTGCGGGAGAAACTCCGCCCATGGGCTCCCCCGCTGACGCAGAGTCTCCGGCCGCAGCTTGTGGGGGACGTGGTGAGCGCTCTGTTCCCTTCGAGAGGGGAACATGCCTCCCCGCCCATGGCTCCGCCTACTGCGGTGCCCGATGCGGATCACACCGCCGACGACGACGACGATGCTCCGGAGGTGACCGAGGTAGAGATGAGAGTGGCGGTACGTAGGCTGAATGCCAAAAATACCGCCCCAGGACCCGACGGCTTACCTGGGAAAGCCTGGGTCCTGGCCTTGGAGGCTCTCGGGCCTCGACTAAGGGGGCTCCTAAGCGCATGCTTGGAGAGGGGCCAGTTCCCACTTCGCTGGAAGACAGGGAAACTAGTCCTCATCAAGAAGCCGGGGCGCCCTGCGGACTCTCCGTCCGCTTACCGGCCCATCGTGCTGCTCGATGAGGTGGGCAAGCTCTTTGAAAGAGTCATTGCAGACCGCCTCGTCGGGTGGCTGGTGCGGGTGGGGCCGGATTTGGCGGAGAGCCAGTTTGGTTTCCGCAGGGGGCGCTCTACGGTGGACGCCATCATGCGCGTGCGAGCCCTCACGACGGGGGACGCTGTGGCCCGGGGTGGGGTCGTCTTGGCGGTGTCTCTAGACATCGCCAATGCCTTCAATACCCTGCCCTGGAGTTGCATCAGGGAGGCACTCCGGTATCACCGGATGCCGACCTACCTCTGTCGTGTGGTCGAGGCCTATTTGACGGACAGGGCCGTCATCTACCCCGGTCACCAGGGAGAATGGAACCGGCGAGAGATGTCGTGCGGTGTCCCACAGGGATCGGTCCTGGGGCCGCATCTGTGGGACATCGGATACGACTGGGTGCTGCGCGCCGACCTCCCTAGCGGCGTCAGCGTCGTTTGTTACGCTGACGACACGTTGGTCCTGGCGCAGGGGAGGTCGCACCAGGCGGCGGCCGAACTAGCGACACACGGGGTTGCGACAATCGTGGACAGGATCCGGCAATTGGTACTCGAGGTGGCCCTGCACAAGTCCGAGGCCATGTGTTTTCATGGTCCTCGGAACGCGCCACCGTCGGGTTCCCAAATAACGGTAGGAGGAGTTCACATCGGCGTCGAGTCGACGATGAAGTACCTAGGACTCGTCCTCGACAGCCGGTGGAACTTCGTGGAGCACTTCCGACGTTTGGCTCCCAGACTGGAGCGGGCCGGGGCTGCTTTGAAGCGGCTCCTGCCCAATCTAGGGGGTCCAAACGCCTCCTGCCGGAGGCTATACGCGGGGGTCGTGCGGTCCATGGCCCTTTACGGGGCACCGGTTTGGGCGCGTTCATTGAGGCGGCGGCCAGCCCGCCGGTTGAACGCGTCCCAGAGGGTCATGGCCACCCGGCTGGTCCGGGGATACCGCACGGTCTCCGGTGAGGCGGCGAGCCTCCTTGCCGGATTACCGCCATGGGATCTGGAGGCAAAAGTCCTCGCGCACATTTGGGAGTGGCGCGAGGAGGCGAAACGCCGGGGCGTAACTCCGCTGCCGCGAGAAATCGCGGCACAGCGGACAGAGCTCCGGCGGGATCTCATGGCGTCATGGAGAGTGCGATTGTCGCAACCCAGTGCTGGGCACGCCACTATCGCGGCGATAAGTCCCCTCTTTGAGGAGTGGCTAGAGAGGCGCCACGGCGTCCTCACCTTCCGCCTGACGCAGGTCCTCACCGGACATGGTTGTTTCGGGAGGTTCCTGTTTCGTATCAGGCGGGAGGAAACGCCCGGGTGTCATCACTGCATGGATCGCCCGGAGGACACGGTTGAGCATACGGTGGAGGTCTGTCCGGCTTGGGCAGAGCATCGCCGTGTCCTCGTGGAGGCGATCGGCGGCGGGCATCTCTCGCGTCCGGCCCTAGTCCAGGCCATGGTACGGAGCGAGAGGGCATGGGAGGCCGTCACCTCCTTCTGCGAAGCAGTAATGCTCGCGAAGGAGGAGGCAGAGCGCGTGAGGGAGAGGCAAATTTCGCGCCCTCACGCCCCTAGCCGCCGCAGGAGACGCCCTGGGCGTCGGGAATCGCAGGCCGATTCCCGGCCACCGTAGGCGCGGGCTTGCGGACGGTGAGCAATGGGTAGCTCGCCGTCCGATAAGGACCAGGCCCGGGTCGACGGCGCGTTGTGTTCCACGCGCGCCTCAAAGAGATGTCAGCAAGTGAAGGGGTCCGATAGGACCAATGCCTGCCGGGGTTGCGGGAAAGTCCGAAAGGGATACCGTGGCCCCTGGCAATGTACAGGCAACGGAAGGAACACGGGTGGGTTTTAGTCAGTAAGAGTCTGACACGCCCTCCCGCTCCACCCAGAGCGGGTGAAGTTATTTGATAATTTCCCACCCAAAAAAAAAAAAAAAAAAGGCTCAGTTCTTTAACATGGCTTGGGAGTTTGTTGTAAAAACGTATACTTTGGCACTTAAATGAATTACTAATTTTTTAGAGCCTAGTCCTGGGCACAATAAGTAAATCTTTGTTTCTAGTATTTATGCTATGAATGTCGCTGTGTTTAGAATATAAATTAATATTCTTTTTTACATAAATTAGGTTCTCAAATACATATTGAGATGCGACTGTCATGATGTTTATTTCCTTAAATTTATCCCTCAGTGAATGCCTACAACTTAGGTTATAAATTGCTCAAATCGCTCGCTTCTGCAGCACAAATATATTCTGAATGTCGGCTGCATTTCCCCACAACAAAATGCCTTATGACATTACACTATGGAAATAACTAAAATATACTAATCGAGCTGTTTCCACATCAGTCAAATGACGGATTTTATAGACCGCATAGGCTGCAGAGCTTAGCCGCTTCGACAATTTGGTTATATGAGGGCCCCACTGAAGCTTCGAATCCAAGGTAATACCTAAGAACACAGTGGTGTCCACAAGATCCAATTCCGCCCCATTTACTAATACATTAGTTTTCACCTGCTGAACGTTAGGTGTCAGAAATCTAATACATTTAGTATTTTTCTCGTTTAAAAGTAAATTATTAACACTAAACCAATGCACTATTTTAGAGAGAGCGTTATTTACATCGTCGGTAACTGGCTGTTGTCACTTAAGCTTAAATATAAGTGATGTGTCATCTGCAAATAACACTATTTCGTGACTGTTCTTTACAGGGCAAGGTAGGTCATTAATATATACGAGAAATAAAAAAGGGCCAAGAATTGAACCCTGAGGAACTCCCATAGTGACAAAAGAACCCGGGGATCGCTTGCCGTTAACGTCCACTCTTTGGATCCTATTATCCAAATAAGAAATAATAAGATCCAAGGCAGTGTTTCTAACACCATAGCATCATGTGACTTCTCCCAGGCCTCAAAAATATGTGCAAGAAGCTCAACATCAGCGTCGGAAGTCGAGCGACCCCTTGTGAAACCGAATTGTTTACTGTTTAATAATTTATGTTTATTAAAATGTCTTTGCAATTGATCTAGCATCAATTTTTCAAATATTTTACTAAAGGTGGGAAGCACAGAAATTGGTCTAAAGTTCGTGGGGTCTGATGTGCTGCCCGATTTAAACAAAGGTATTATTTTACTAGTCTTCATTAAGTCAGGAATTACACCACTGTCAATACATTTATTAAAGATAATTGCTAATTCAGGCGCTACAGTGTTGATTATGCATTTTTCAACCGCTACGGAATTTCCCCACAGATCAGCCGTTTTTTTTACATTGAGTGTATTGAAAATTTTAATAATAAGCACTAACATAGTCGAAATTAAATTCATGGTTACAATTATCAACATTTTCTTTCAATAGGGACTGCAACAGTGGGTGAAGAATTTAAAGCTTTTGTGGTTGAGACTGGAATATCTGCAAAGAAATTTTCAAAAACTGAGGCTGCTTCTAAATCCTTTTTAATAACTGTATTGTTAATATTAAGGCTGTATTCACAACTACGCATTCTGTCTCTTCCAGTCTCATTGTTTATAATTTCCCAAGTCATTTGTATTTTATTCTGACTATTTTTAATTAGGTCTTTAGAGGTCGTTGGTATATGAATAAAAGATGCGTACGGATAACGAAATGAACCTATATTCGAGAGACGTTCGAGACGTCGCGACGCCCCCGCAAGGGGGCGTGGCGGACGGGGTCGGGGCGTCGCCCCTCGCCCGCGGAGGCACACCGTGACCCGCGACTGCGGGCCCCTCACTATGGGCGGCCTAAATCGGCCTGCAGCCTGTGATGCAGCAAGCTGCATCTATGTTATTGGTTGCTCTGAATGTTTCTGTAGGCGCGCCACGACGCTAATAACAATAGCGTCGCTTTCTTCACGACATCTCGGCGGTCAGTCCCCGCCAGGTGAGACCCCCAGTTACCTGGGGGAGGCCCGACGAAGACGACCAGCGACAGAGATGCCGACTCGACGCTCCTACAGGTAGATATGTAGTTTACCCTCGCCCCGCTCACAGATCTAGCCGTTTACGGATTGAGGGATAAACAGTCGTGTATGTATGAGCGGCTAGTACTGTAGTGTATCACCGCTCAGTGTCAACGTGCGTCTCGGCCCACGTCGCGCCTGCACGTGTTGTGTAAGATGCATGTTTAGTAATGGTTGTCTGTATATAGTTACGTGACATGCCTATATTAACTTAGAACACGCCACGCAACAGATGTATGTGTACATCTGTAGAGTCTTATTATTTCGAGTGAGCTGCGTGTAACCTGGATGCTACTCACTCGAGGCGTCAATTCGGTGCGATGGGGTCAATCGTCCGCTACCAGGTCGCGGGGCAGGGGTCTCGCGTCGGGCGGGCGCGCGTGCAATGGGGCTATCTGCCTGACATGGGGCCAGGCAGAGGCGTCGGCACGCGCGAACATCGCCTTCGCGAGTCGCCCTACAAACTCGTCCAGGCTCTCAATCCCGAGATCCCGGTGGAGTACGTCATTCCTCACAAAGGGAGGAGCATCGACAATAGTCCGCAGCGCAAGACTTTGTTGCGCGCGGAGCGTCTTGCGGCTCGACTCCCTTGTGAGGGCGAACCACGCGGGGGCGGCGTACGTCAAGATTGGGCGAATGTACGTTTTGTACACGCCCAACTTGACGCGCGCCGGGATGCGGGACGAGAGCACAGGTCTGAGTAGGTTGCGGGCGACCCTACCCTGCGCGGCGACCTTGCGGACGTGGGGCCCCATCGTGAGGCGGCGGTCGATGGTCACACCCAGGTATTTGACCCGGGGCGACCAATCGACGGCGGTCCCTTGTAGTTTCAAGGGTGGTGGGACAGGCGCGTTTCCGGTGATCATCGCCTGCGTTTTACTCACGTTTACCGATAGCCGCCACTTCGACAGCCAGTCGGGGAGTAGGTCGAGGGCGCGCTGCATCTTGACCGCCGCGTACTTCGCATTGAGCGAAGTTGTAATGTACGCGGCGTCGTCAGCGTACAGCGCGAGCGTCGCCTCTGTAGTGGTGGGGATGTCGTCGGTATAACGTGAGTAACACGCCGGCGACATACAGCTGCCCTGCGGCACACCTGCCAGCACTGGGCGGGCGCCGGAGAGCGCCCCGTCGACCACCACCCTGAAAGTCCTGTTTGACAGAAAGGATGAGACCACTCTAACAACGCGACGGGGCGCGTCGGAGGTGGCCAGTTTGAATATCAATCCGTCGTGCCACACACGGTCGAAGGCCTTCTCCATGTCGAGGAATACTGCCACCGCGTACTCCTTCTTGTTCAGCGCTGTTGTCAGAAGGTGCAGTACCCTCGACAACTGGAGCGTCGTACTATGGTCCGCCCTGAACCCGAACTGTTCCGGGCGTGGGGCGATATGTTGCACTAGGTGTCGCAGCAGGAGTACTTCGAACACCTTGGAGACTGTCGGCAGCAGAGTGATGGGCCGATAGCTCTCCGGCTTCACCGGGCTCTTTCCCGCCTTGGGCAGCATGATGACGCGCCCCTCCTTCCAGGATGTGGGAAAGACCCCCGTGCGCAGTATCCCCGTAAACAGGTGCGCCAGTGCCGCTACTGTGCGGAACGGCAAGTGGCGCAGCGCTGTGTTGGTGATACCGTCAGCACCGGGGGCCTTTCTAGGCTTCGTTTTTAGGATGGCGCGTCTGACTGCGCCCGGCGAGAAAAAGATCGGCGTTTCCTCGGGAGCTATCGGCGGTGCGAAGTAGTCTCCGAGGTGCTGCTCTACCGCTGCGACATGCTCGACGTCGGCGGTCGGGTTTGGGCGGAACTGACGCTCCAGGTGCTCGGCGAAGACCTCCGCCCGGTCCTCTGCTGCATACTTGAGCGCCCCGTCGCTGTTAAGCAGAGGGCGCACCGGAGCTGGGGTGTTCGACAGCTGGCGGCAAAGACGGTGTACAGACGGCCAACTGTCGATAGCGGCGTCTATTCTATCTTCCCAGCCCGCGGCGGCGTGTGCCGACAACTCGGCCTTTACCTTCTCCGCGAGACGGTTTAGCTCTCTTTTCATGGTCGGACATCTTGTTACTTGCCACTGCTTGCGAAGGCGCCTTTTCACGGCTACCATCGCTTGGATATGAGCCGGTAGAGGCGGCAAAAGCACTCTCCCCTCCGGCTGTATCGTCGTCGCCGCTTCCAAGGCGCTCTGGATGCAAGCAGTGACATCGTCCGCCACTCGCTCTACGTCCGCGGAGGTAACTATAGGTCGAGTTGGCGTGGTGGTCTCCATCCTTTCTGTAAACTTAGTCCAGTCCATTAATCGACGTGGCGCTAAGGGCTTCAGTCGGGTCGGCTGTTCCGCTAAGACGACGAGTACAGGTTGGTGGTCCGACTGTAACTCGTCGTCTATGACTTGCTGCGTGATCTGGCGGTGTAGCCCTCTGTGGACTACGATGTCCAGCACGTCCGGCATGTAGGTAGCCGCGTCCGGATAGTGAGTCGGCGTCTCCGGGCCGGACACCGTAAACCCGAAGGCTTCCGCGTCCGCGAAGAGTCGTCGGCCGTCGCTGTTAGTGTTCATGGAGTTCCACGCCGGGTGCTTACAGTTAAGGTCGCCGGCAAGGATGACCGCACTTGTATGCGTGCTAATTAGCGCCCGCAGCTCAGCCAGAATAAGGCGAGTCGCGGGCGGTTTGTAGCACGCATAGATATTTACTTCCTCGCCGGCGACGTGCAACTGCACACCCAGGGCGTAGAAGCTCGTAGTCGACGGCACGGGGAGCTCCTGGTGGACGACTCTACGCTTCACTAGTACCGCCAGACCACGGTACCGGATGTGTTGAGCCGACCTTTCATCCTTGCGGTAGACATGGTAACCCGGGAACCTAACCCTATCTTCGGGTCCCAGGTGTGTCTCGCTAATTAGCGCCACGTCGATATTTTGTTCCCGAAGGAGATGGCGGAGGGGGGCGACCTTATCCCTAAGGCCGCGGGCATTCCAATGTAGAATCCTCAACGGTCTAGCCATCACAAAGCGACAACAGTGTGGCCAAACCGTCGAGGATGACCGCCTCGATGTCTCGGCCCTGCCTTATGGCTCTGATTAAATCCATCAGAAGCTTTATCGCGCAGGTTGTGAATTCTTTTTTGTCTCTCGCGCTATTTGGCGCGGTAGAGGCGCCGCCATGCGTCGCCGCCGGGAAGTTTTGCCGGGCGGCGATTGGCTGCGACACCATCTTGGTTTTTGTCGCGCCAGAGGCGGCGCCTTGCGGCTTTTGGGCGAACCTACTAGCTTCGTCGCTCCGCCGCTGCGCCGAATTGGCGCCACTAGTAGGTTCGTCCACTAGTATTATGTCGTCGTCCTTAGACTTGACAACCTGCGCGATGGTGGCAGGGCCGGCCTCAGGGATCTCTTCTTGGTTTTCTGGGGGGGGGGGCTTCTTGCCTTTCCCCCCGCGCTTCTTCTTCCTCCGCCGAGAAGAGGAGGAGGCTTGGGTACCTCTGGGTGTGGGCTCGTTTGCCGCCGCCATTAGCGTCGGTCCGTGAGCCTCTACGGTGTTCACTGTCTGTAGTGTGGCTGCTTGCTTTGTAGTCGACGCCGTAATGGCGACGGTGCCCGCTCGCTTGTTCCTCGTCTCCTTGACGAACACGGGGCACTTTATAAAGCTCGCGGGGTGCGGGCCGCCGCAGTTTGCGCAGGTGGCGGGCTCCTCCCGCGGGCGGGGGCAGTCGCGTGCCGCGTGCTCGTCGCCGCATCGCACACAAGCGAGCGGACGATGGCACTGGTGCGAGCTGTGTCGAAACCGCTGGCACCGGTGACATTGAGCGGGCCCACGTTTTCCACGCCAAGCCTCGATCTTGACACCACGCATGTACATGAATGTCGTGGTGCCATAAATCTCTCTTGCGTCCGGGGTCTTCTTAATGATTGCGTGAAACACGCAGCCGGGTCGTCCTTGTGCGCCCTTAATGTGACGCACGTACTCCGGCTGGTGTCCCATCGCCCGGAGCTCCTCTTCAATCTCCTTCGGGTCCGTGTCCGCCGGCAGGCCCCGAATGGCGATCTTCAAGTTTCGCTCCGCTGGTAGTGAGTACGCGAACCAGGACACGCCCGCACTCTTCTCAAGGCCAGTCAGGTAGCGCTGGACCAGCCGATACTCATCCTCGGTCTCCGGGGTGAATCTCACCCCGGTCCCGTAGGGACGAGCATTCGGGGGCCGGCCCAGCTTGGCGTGAATGGCCCTGAAGTGCATGGCCCAGTTCGGTAGCGTCTCTACCACCAGCGGAGGGAAGCGTAGTTTCTTCTTCCCCTTCTGTTGCTTCGTTGTTGGCGCCGTAGTTGAGGCGCCAGTCGAGGCGGCAGGGGGGGGAGAGGTTGACGTATTGGGGGCCGGGGGCGAGTTTGTATTTCTCGCCCCTGTGGTTACCGTAAGTGGTTCCGGTGACGGCGAACGCGGAGGTGTGCGGCGGGCCGCGTCGGCAAAAGTGGGCGACATCGGTGTGCCCCGACCCCGCGGCGCGCTTTCGCGCTGTGGCCGCGGCGGGTCTAGGCAGTACCGTTTCGCTTCCTCCGACGCGGCCTCGCCTGAGCTTCTTCTTCGTCGCTGGGGCCTTGCCTCGAGCTCAAACTCGAAATTGAACCCCAGCGGCGGTGTGGGAGACGCCGGTGACATCAGTCCGGCGGCTGGAGATCCGCCCGCGACAGGGCGGGGCCCGGATCGTGAGGTCATGTCCGGGGACATGTCTCCACGACCGGACGCGGCCGAGCCCACAGACGTCAGCGACATACTCGACCCTACGCGGGAAGAGCATGCCGACATCATCGCGGGCGAGTCGCAGGCGGAGAGTCGGGGAGGCGCCGGCGAAGCGGGCGCCTGCGTCGTAGTGGCGGCCGGCCTAAAATATGGGCCAGCACTTGCTGGCCGCTCCTGCTCAGCCATCGCCGGTCCCGCCAGCGAGAGGCGGGGGACAGCGGCGGCGGTGCGTGAAGCTGGCACAGCTCGGACGGCCTTCGGTGTTGCGCCTGTAGATGGCGCCGGTGGTGACACGAACCGCGGCGGCGGAGCCGCGGAGCGTGCGGGGGGCGCGCGGGCCCGTGTCGTCGGCACGGGAGTGCGCGGGGGTGGTAGCGCGGGGTAGGCGACGCGGGGCGCAGCGGAGCGCGCTGTGGTCGCGGCATGCGATGTTGGCGCGGACGCCCGCGCAGAAGGTGCGGGCGCGCGCGCTTGCGGTGCGCGGCTTGTGGTCGCGACAGGCCCCGGGGCCTGTATGGGTACCGGACGGAACGCGGCGGGACGGACGGGTACCGCGTGCTGGCGGCCCGACGACGGCGTGGGCGCAACGCGCGCAGGCGCCGATGTCGTCGGTGGGCCGGGAGGCACAGCGGCTCCCCTCCCCCCCCCTCTTCTTCAGGTGGCTTCTTCTTCGTCTTCTTCATCTTCTTCTGGGGACCGGCCGGCGGTGCCCCGAGCGCTGCGTCGCCAATGTTTGGCAGCGACAGCGCCCGATTCATCGCCGGGCGGGCTCCCGGGGACCCGGCATCGCAGCCCAGAGAGCCGCGCGTGCCGGGTTTCGGCATTTAAAACTTTAAAATTTTCCTCCGCGTCCACGACGATGCTGGTGTAGCACCGGGCAGCACGGGCGACCCTCTCTGTGCCTGTACAGGGACCCGACGGTGTCCTGTACAACACAGAGAGAGACGAGATGTTTGGACCGCGCGGATGTTCGCGATAGTTAGCGTCACTTCGGAGCAGACTGTCGCGACTGGAAAGTTGGCGAATCCGAACCTATATTTTCACAAAACATCGCCTTATATTCCCGTAGGGTATCATACAAAAAGTAGTGGTGGAGCTGCTGAGGAGGTGGCAGACCAATAGGATGGCAGCTCGCTGATAATGACGTATGATGCACGCGCGCGGCGCGAGGCGGCACGGCTACGGCTTCCAACAGTCAGTGCCCGATGGTTTGCGACGCAGAGATGTTGTCACTACTCGATACGATCGCCAACGCGGGCGCGGACCGCAGAGGTGTCGCATTCGTTCGGAGCGCCGTGCCACCTGCCACGGTGCGCGCGCGCGCGCCCTGGCGGTCACTCAGTGCGCTGCGCGTTGTGGCGGCAGCCGGACGCGTGATGCGCTTGTATGATTATGTAGGCCACTACAGGTCCGTGTCGGTATCTCGACACATATCTCGATACACCGACTCCGGTGGAACATGCGGAGAGCATGGAGAGCGTGGTGACCGACTCCGGGGCCATGATCTCGGACCTCAGCGAGGGTCTACAGCTGGGGTCCAACAAGGCGGAGGCCAATGATGCCAAGCGGGCGCAGCGGAGGGCTGTAGCGGCTGACAAGATCAGTGAGCTGGCCCGTCAAGCGCGGGAGCGGCGCTGATCCCGGATGGCTGCCGAGGGGAGTGTTTCGGCGGTGGCGCTCAGTCGCCAAGTTTTGGACGGCGTGGTGTCGTCCTGAAGGTCACCTGCCACCAAATCGGGCAACCTGAAGGGCACTTTCACGCGCACCAAGAGACGGCAAAGCTATGGGACGAGAACCGCCGTCTCCAATCAGAGTTGGAGGACCTCAAGAGGCCGTTTGCCACCAGAGGACAGCTCCCGCGGCCAGCGGATCACCAGTCTCGCCGTCGCCTCCATCGTCGACCCCATCATCGGCCCCTGCACTTGTGGATGCAGAGGTCGAGAAGATCGTTCGCATCTGCATGATGCAATGCGGGCAAATGGTGGGGCTCGGCTGGACGTTATCGAGGCGAGGCTCCTCGGTTTTGGTTTCGGAGGGCGAAAGGTTCGCTACGGATAAGCGGACATTGGCTGGCCCCGCCAAACCGGGGTCAACGGTCGTGGCAGCTGAGCCGAGAGGATCCGGGAAGGGGGCCAGTAAGCCTGCGAAGGCCAAGTCTGCGCCCATTTCCCGGTCTCTCGGCGACCGCTCCCGGGCCCTTCACGGAGGCCTGGACAACGTTCGTCAAGAGGGGCCGCAAAAAGAGGAAGAAGGCAGCGCCGCCTCCACACGCTGAGGCACCGGCACCTTCTACGTGCCCTCTGAGATCTCAGAGGCCGCCTAGAGCGAGAGCTCCACGCTCTGCGGATGTAGTAATAACACTGCAGTCCGGAGCCGTCGAAAGGGGCGTCTCATATAAGGCGGTCCTATTAGAGGCCAAAGCCAAAGTCGCGTTGTCCGACCTTGGCATACCGTCCGGCTTCAGTTTGAGGCCGGCGATTACGGGGGCGCGGCTGCTGGAGGTGCCGGGTGCCTCTAGCGGCGAGAAGGCGGACATCCTGGCCGCCAAGTTAAGGGCGGTACTCAACCCTGAGAATGTTCGAGTGTCCAGGCCTATGAAGACTGCTGAGCTGCGCGTCGACGGCCTGGACGACTCGACAACCCCGGCTGAGGTTGTGGCAGCCGTCGCCAAAGCCGGTGGATGTCCGCTCGCGGGTGGGCGAGATCCGCACCGACGCTTCCGGCTCGGCGTCGTTTGGGTGCGGTGCCCGGTGGCGGCGGGCAATAAAGTCGCTGACGGAGGACGACTCTTGGTCGGTTGCGGCAAGGGTCAAGCTGCTGCATACCAGGGCGCTGCGGTGCCTGGACATTGGAGCCCATCGCATGTCCGGGCGAGGTGCAGCGCCGCAATAGACCGCAGCGAGCAATGTTTTCGCTGCGGTCAGTCCGCCCAGTGCTTCGCAGCGCCAAACTGCAGCCTCTGTACAGCTGCAGGGAGGCCCGCTGGGCACACGGCTGGTGGAAGGGCCTGTGGCGTACCCCGCCCATAAAAAAAGAAGGGGTGCCAAAGCTGTCGGGGGCTCTTTACCGGTGACCGATGCCAGGGGTGGGGCGCTGGAGGAGTGGGCGATCACGACTGGCCTAGTCGTCCTAAACCGGGACTCGTCGTTCGTTAGCCCTGCTGTCGCAAGCCGTGTCCGCGACTGGCGTGTCGCTGTGGAGGTGGAGACGTTATCGGATCACAGATATATCCGTTTCGATGTCTCCACCCAGACCACCGGCGCCGCAGCCCATCGGCCCCGCGAACGGACGGCCCGCGCTGGGCGCGTAAGCGCATCGACAGGGAAATTCTCGAGGAGGCCGCTGTTGTCCAGACCTGGACTTGGGAGTCGGCGACGATTGGACCCGTCGACGTCGAACAGGAAGCGCTGTGGTTTATTTATTTATTTATTTAATACTTCAAGCACAGAAATGTACAGAGGCAGACTTAATTCCATAGTGGATCCGCGGGGTGATGACGCAAATCAGCGACGCGTCCATGCCCCGCGTCCACACGCATTCAGGAAGGCGCCAGATGTACTGGTGGTCTGCCGAGATCACGCGACTACGTGTCGAGTGCGTGGCAGTCAGACGCCAGTACACCCGATACCGGAGGAGACGTCGTCGGGTCCCTGACGAATAAGCCACGCGGTATGAGGTGTACCACGCGGCCAAGAAGGCTCTGTGGCTGGCCATCGGCGAAGCGAGGACGCGAGCCAGGGAGGAGATGTTGGATACTCTGGACGGAGACCCGTCGGGGCGCCCCTATTGTGCGGTTCGAGGGAAACTTCGAGCCGCGGCTCCTCCACTCACAGTGGAGAGTGAGAGAGAGTCTCCAACCTGAGCTGCTGGAGGAGGTAGTCACAGCCCTCTTCCCGGCAAGAGCGGAGTACACTGCTTGAGCAGGGCCGGTTTCCCACTTTGTGGAAATCTAGCCGTCTGGTCCTGCTCAAGAAGGTGGGGCGCTCCGCAGACTCGCCGTCCGCGGACAGGCCGATAATGCTGCTTGACGAGGTGGGTAAAATGTTTGAGCGGATAGTCGCTGCCCGCCTCGTCGGCCACTTGTGCAGGGACGGGCCTGACCTGGCCGAGAGCCAGTTCGGCTTTCGGCACGGGCGCTCCACGATCCACGCGATATCGCGGGTGAGAGTCCTGGCGGAGGAAGCGGTATTCCGGGATGGGAAG
The DNA here is from genome assembly GCA_949128155.2 of Xanthia icteritia. NCBI lineage: Eukaryota > Metazoa > Arthropoda > Insecta > Lepidoptera > Noctuidae > Xanthia > Xanthia icteritia. The sequence continues at coordinate 21,478,605 of OX421945.2, forward strand.
ATGTTGGCGGTGTCCTTGGACATATCCAATGCCTTCAACACCCTGCCCTGGAGCTGCATTCAGGAGGCGCTGCGGTATCATCGGATGCCTCCCTACCTCCGCTGCGTCGTTGGGGTTTGTTTGGCGGAAAGGTGTGTCACCTGCACGGGACGTGATGGCGGAAACCAGCGCTGCATGTCATGCGGTGTTCCTCAGGGTTCGGTCGTGGGACCGCTCCTGTGGAACATCGGATACGACTGGGTGCTGAAGCGCGAACTCCAGCTGGGCGCACAGTGGGCTGAAAATCGACTCTCATAGACATATAATACTTTTTTCCCAAATGTCCACTTTTATGACTTGAAAATGTTTTGGGAGACTAAATACATGCCTAAAAATATCAACATTATAGAATAGCATTGCAAATAACGCAAACAGATTTTTTTCATTAAAAATTACTATAGAGCTGGCAAGTCTTATATCTCCGCCATCGTTCAATTGGCCCTAATTCCCTTGCAGGTGATTAAACCTTGAATTATTTAAAAAAATGATTGATATACTCTCCGAACACCCCAGTGCCCCGAGTTATTCCGAAAGGAATGGCTCAAGCAACTACAGACCGGTGTCAGTGTTACTTGTAATGTCCAAAATATTCGAACGCGTATTATATAGTCGCCTAAATAACTATTTGACAGATAAAATTTGTCCAATAGACGAACAGTATGGCTTTCGCCCTAAATCAAGTACTCGGCTGCAACGGATCTAGTCACCAAAATTAAAACCAACCTATATAGATCAACCTACATAGAGAAGCTGTGCCTTAGGCATATTCATCGATTTAAAAATGCGTTCGATACCGTGAGTCATCATAAACTGCTACAGAAGCTAGATAATATAGGTGTTACCGGTACAGCACATAAAATGTTCAAATCATACTTGGAGAACGGGCGTCAAGTTGTTAAAATAGGAAATACTCACACTAGCTCCAAGATATTTCTCAAGGTTCGATTATCAGTCCGTTACTTTTTCTTATTTATATAAACAATATTAGTAAAATAGGGTTAACAGGACACCTAATACTATATGCAGACGACACCTGTCTCTTTTACTTTGACAAATCAATTCATGACATTATAAAGGACGCTCAACTTGACCTTGATCTATTAAACGAGTGGTAAAGTACAACCTTCTTACAATTAATACAGTCGAAAACCTCATTCATGATTTTTACCACTAAAAATAAGCGTATACCGGCCTTCTTGCCTTCCTTCTTAACTAACGAAAAATATCTCTGATTAAGGGTAGATGAAAAACTAACTTGGAAATTACAATCTCATACACATCGACCATCTCAGAAGTAAATTTACATCGTTATTGAGAGCGTTACGGAAAGTAGCAAACTGTGTTCCAAATAAAGTGCGCACTTTGATTTATAACTCGTTAGTCAAATCCCATTTAGAATATACACACATCAACACGGTCTAGGGATATTTTTAAAAAAGCGAATTACTATCAATGTGTTAATTATTTATATGACATGTATATATTTAAAAGATACGTTATTTAATATTCTACCATTTTTTAATAATGGTTAAGGTACTTCGATTAAAATTTCAGGATTTTATGGAAAAAAAATGAAGCATAGACGGAAACCGTATATGAATTAACTTTTAATTTATGAGTAAAAACTGAAAAAAATAGAAAAATCATTTAATTTGTGTTTATAAACTTGAAGTTAGTAGTCTGAGAAAGCGCCCATGATGTTCATAACACATCGGCAACGATTCGGCATGCTCAGAACAAGGTTGTCAATGTCTTGCTGCGGAATATTGTCCCATGTCCTTCTGAGGTGCGCAAAAAGTTGATCTTCTGTAGCCAGATTTTCAGGAACTTCCTTCAGAGCTCTTCTTTGCAGCATATCCCACGTATGCTCAATGGGATTTAGATCTGGCGATTGAGCAGGCCAGTCTAAGGCCCTAACATTGTGTGTATGTAACCAAGCTGCTACCGTTCTCGCCGTGTGTGCCCGGGCATTGTCGTGCATGAGCAGGAAATCTTGCCCCATTTGTGTTCTGTGGGGCAAGATTACGGGCCCCAGCACCTGTTGGACGTATCGTTCTGCCGTCATATTGCCCCGCACCCAAACGAGATCCGTCCGTCCTCCAAGACGAATTCCTGCCCAAACCATAATTGTTCCTCCTTGGTATGGGTGAACTTCCTGAGGGTTCTGAAGACGGCTCCATCGTCCAGGAACTCGCCAAACACGCGTCCTTCGTGAATCTGGATGGAAGCCGAACCTGGATTCATCCGTGAACAGCACATTGGACCATTGCTCACGGCCCCAGTCCACGTGGTTCCGAACCCATTCTAATCGTCGTCCACGATTGCCTCTCCGTAAAGGTGGGACCCGGAGTGGTCTACGAGAGCGTAGATTGCTTTCATGCAGTCGCCTTCTTACAGTTTGGTCACTCACAAGCACTTGGTGTTCCACTCGCAGCCTTTGGACCAATTGAGTCGCCGTTGCATTTGGTTGAGCTCGCGCAGTAATATGCAAAAATCGATCTTGTCTGGGGGTAGTGATGCGACTTGGCCCCCGGTGCCTCTCCGCTACTTCACCTGTGGCACGATAGCGTGTCCACAATCTTGAAATTACATTTTGGTGGGTCCCTATGGCCTCAGCAACATTACGCTGAACAGACCCAGCTTCCAGCATTCCCACAGCTCGTAACATCTCCGCCCTCGTCAAATGTTGGCGTTGCATGGCTACAATACCTCAATTTTAACTTTATCTTTCGTTTAAAAATGAAAAAAAACTGTAACTAAACGTAATTCGTATTGTTTTCTAAATTTCGCACAAATGAAAATTCCCTCTCCTACACATCAAGACATTTTTATGCAACCGAAACAAAAGAATTTTCAAAAATTTGAATTTGGAATTAGTCTGAGATAAATTACAAACAAATCGGTGTATGAAAGATTACAATGCGGCCAGTACTTTTCGAGTTATTTAATTGAGTATGAAATATCCCTAGACCGTGTTGAAATGTGTATTTAATTGAGATATGAGGATCCGCAGCAGTAACTAATTTAAACTCACTTTAAAGAGTTCAAAATAAAATAATTAAAACTCTGTTCCATTATCATTAAGAGTGTCCGTGGAGTTTCTTGCCCGTTCTTCTCCATAGGAACCTACGCTTTGGAATGGGCAACTAGCTTCATATTTCTGACTGACTGACCCCTTGACAATTCAAAAGTGCCTGTAAATGGTTTAATTGAAATAAATGCTTTGAGTTTGAGTTTTGAGTTTGAGTTTGATTATCTCACTCCAACAAAGACCTTATACGAAAAAACTAAACTATTAAATATTAGACAGCTCTACATTTACTACACCTGCATTTTTTCATTATTAAAAACATAACTACAAACTCAATACAAACTAACATACAACTAAAGAAAAAAACAATGTCATATAACCTGAGAAATAGATTTAAAAACAAACTTGAAGTCATCAGCGTACGCACTAATTACGATAAAGTGAATACATTTAAAAATAAGTTTAAGAAACATGTATGTACATTATATTATAACTTCTCTGGAGGAAATTGTATTGTACTGTATTATCATACTCGTACTTATTACTTTGTATCTCATTATAATTGGACTGTAAGTTCTTATGAGAATAAATTTCTTTACCGAAACCGAATATGGAAACTGGCTTGAGAAAAATGTCGACTGGCATTAAAGAAAATGTTCAGGAAGTTTCGACATCTGTCGCTCATGGGGAAGAAGCGCCATCAACATCATCCGTTGGTACTATGATCAAAAGGAAACTTCCTAGAAAACCTTTTGAAGAGTTGGGAAAAAGAAGAGACGGAGTGGTGATCTTTTTTACAGTTTTAAGAAAGCTTACAGACGAATACACTTAAATGGTAACGAAATAGTAAACAACTGAAATAGGTAGGTATGCCGTGATAAACCACAAACACATTACACCCATTGCAATATTCCCTACTCAAAATTGTCCTGATTCTTAACGCACTCGTGCAAAATAAATCAATTTCTAAATAAAACCATTTATTTATTTTCCTTTACATACTATAAAACATAAACAATTTACATTTAACACTAATATATATAAATTATGTACAAGTATACAGAGGCAAAAAAAAAATAAAAAATATGAAGAACTCACTGGGCATCAAAAAATTCGTCCGCATCGCTGTCAGTGGGAAAAGTGCCCAAAAGGCTGGCAGCTTTGCCACGTTGGATGGCAATGCTGATTCTTTGACCTAAAAATTGGCCAGCCCTCTGGTCACGTGAAGATTCGACCAACCGCTTGGCGATGTCCCGAAATACTCGATGCGCACTGGGACCCCACGGCCCTAGAGTTTCAACCCCAAACGGCTCGAAAATATAGCTACCAATAAGGTTATTATATTTGCGCCGTTTGAGGTTTTCTGCACCCGCAGCAGCCGCTCCAGCACAGCCCGCCGTGCTAGGAAGATGGGATGGCGCGAGGGTGTCGACACAGGTTGCATCCCACACCAAGGGTCTACCCAACTTCCAAGGCATTATGGTCATTCCGTCTGGCCTCTTCCCATCGTCGCGTGCCAAGCCATTAGGTTCTAAAACAGCTGGCACCCCGGCGGTGACAAGAGCCCGACGGATAATGTCATTAATGCTTGCGTGCCGTGCCAAACGACCAGCGCTCTTGCTGCAGGAAAGACCATGGTGTCCGATACGGTCGACTGCTTCACCGCACTGACAGCGATGCGGAGCTCCGCAAGGAGCTCCCAAACGCAGACTTGTAGCGAGTCGGAAAGTAGTGTCACCCAGCATAGTGCCTATGTTGGGTGAAGGTAGCGCCTGAAGCCAGAGGCCCGATTCCCACTCTCCCACAGCCAATAGGCGGGCACGCTCAGCAGTGTTGGTGGACGTATTAATGAGGTTATTCCGTACCAACCTGCAGAGCGGCTCATCCCACTGTCTCTGGGAAGACGGGTTCTCGGGCTGCTCCGTGCCCGGACAAGCCACTTTCCAGGCGTTTATCGCATCAGTCAAACACGGCACTTCAGAGTCAACCTGGGAAGCGGTTAAGATTTTTCTGGCTAACTTTTCGGTGCTGTGGACCGAGGACAGGAACGCCGGTAAGCTCACACTAGAAATTTTGCGGACGCCGAGCCCACCAAAACGAATGGGTAGTGTAGCTTGCAGCCACGCGCGGTCGTCCAAAGCCACATTTATGATTGATGTTAGTGTACTTCGAATGATTTGATCGATTTTGTCTAAAAGGTGTGGCTTCTTCCATAAAGGGGAAGAGCGGAGAAAATACATAAAATTTGGACCGAAACAGCAGTATCTGATAAGGGTGAATGCCGAATGTAAGTTAATTTTAGAAAGTCTATCCGAAATATCGTTGAAATGTTAAATTTTTTCATCAACGAAAGGTGAAAAACTGTCTTCTAAAATTGGGGAGCCTAGGAGGTGCAGTGAACTTTTTTCCAAAACTTTGATATCTGGGGCTATTGAATTGAATTTATGTATCGTCGATTGTTTGTCGATATTGCCGCAAGGGTAAATTTCACATTTTGAGTAATTGAGGTCGAGGCCGATGAATTGGAACTGCTGCTTGAGGAATTGGAGATCTTTTAGAACAGAATCTACGTCACCTCCTAGAGTCCCATCATCTAAATACCACATATTGAATTTTGAATTTAGTTGTTGTATTATGGGGTGAATTGCTAAACTGAAAATGACTGGCCCGAGCGGATCACCTTGTTGGCATCCGACTGCAGATTCCAAAACATTGTCTTTATAAAGTAATTTTGAAGGGTGCCTATAGCACTGCCACAAAAAACCATAAATTTCCGGTAACTCCTTTTTTACTTCGGCCAACAGAGTGTCCCTGTTAACGGAGTTGAAGGCGTTCTTGACGTCAACCTTGAGGATGACCTCACCTTTACCGGAATTCAAAAAACTGGAAAGGGCATGTACGGCAGCCTCGCAGCGCCCCTTGGATCCAAAGCCAAGCTGTAGGGGCTGGAACTTGTTTTTTACAGCTTCGCTGTATAATCTGCAGCATATTTTGGCTCGGACGGATGCCGCCGTCCTTCTTACAAGACATCGATGACGGCATCATTCACACCGCCGTTGAGCATCAGGTTAATTAGAGTCACAAGCTCCTTCAAAAGTGACTCACCGGCTTCCCCGGCGATGCGGATGCGGCTGGGGGGCACAAAGATACACCATGAGATTTGTGGATCCTGCCATAGTGTATCCTCAGGCCCCGTTCGCCTTTAAAAAAACGTGCCTGTGAGCAATGGGGACATCTCACCAGCTGGACATCAAGCGATGTGGCAGGTTGACTGGCACAATTTCCGACGTCGCTACGGCTGGCATTAATCATATAAAACAGAACACTTAAACTTACCTAAAAAAATAGAAATAAAAAAATAGAAATATACAGACGCACTCACTAGAGAAAAAAACACACAAGATAAATAAACTAAAACGAAAAAATTCACTATTTATAAAATTTGACGGAACTGTCATTTCTTGACGACAACGGCGCAATCGCACTCGGGGCCAGGGGCGCTGCGCATGCAGGGCGCCGCCTTTTCAACCGTTGCCTTGGTTGCTATTTTTTGAAGTCGGTAATAAGCGTATCAATCTTCACAAGAACTTCCATTCACGTTTAGATACGCAAAACCTCTCGGTAAAAAGATTTGCCAAAATCCGGCCTTCGAAAACGCTTTAAATATGGAATGACAAGGCTTTGTATTTTATTCTATATCAATATATATATATATATATATTTATCCCAGATAGATATTATACATTTTTTTTTTTCTTTTTTTTTTTTAAAAAGCGTTGCCCCACACTAGGAATTTCTCCTGTATCGTGTTTGCGTTTACAAACATTTATACTCACATACACAAACAGCCAGACCCGGAACAACTACTTGTAGGTCATACAAATATTGGTCCCGTGCGGGAATCGAACCCGCGACACGCAGCGCAGCAGTCAATCGCTTAACCACTGCGCCAACCGTGCCGTCAAGACACATTTACATTATCATTGAATTGTGATTTTATGTATTAATTAAAACCAATTTCAAAAGTTATTTCATTGCATGATTACTTTACGCGTCATCACAATTTCTAAATACAATGGCAGGTTGTTGAATAATATTGCACTGCGTATACAAAAAGCGTTACCCCTATAATTTGTCATTGTAAATGGTACTTGTAATAATGGTCATAATCTTAGGTTATTTTGATTAGTCCGAAGATAAATTTATTGTTCCATTTGCCTGTGCATAGTCGTCTGAAAAACTGCTGCGCCTTGAAATCTAGGCATCTCATAAATTTCCTCTGAACTAACTCAATACGAGATTTATACGTCTCATACTGGGGGTTCCATACTTGGGAAGCATACTCAAGGGTACTGCGCACGTTAGAACAATAAAGTACCTTTACTGGTTTTAGAGAATGAAAGTCAGAACAAGTTCGTATTATGAATCCCATAGCTTTGGAGGCTTTCTTTATTATTGATTCTATATGTTCGTCAAAATTCAGTTTACTGACGCCATGATCTCTAACACTATGCAGTTTATTTATGTATTAGTGACCATCTAATTTATACGCGGAATCAATTAAACGTCTTTGAAAAACGTCTTTAAAACAGGTTTTAATGTCTGAAATAAATATAATAAATAATAATGGACCCAAGATCGAACCTTGGGGGACTCCTGAAGGGATAGAATTCCATCGAGACGAATATCCCCGTTACACGAGGGAGCCTGTGATCTATTTTCTATATACGACGAAAACCATCGAAACAAATCACCGTGTATTCCTACCAGCGGCGAGGTGTCAGTGTTTATGAGAGGGAAGCCGAAGCAGAGTCGGATCCGGTCTAACTTTGCTTACATATGAATAAAGTAAACATTGATTATTTATTTTAAAATAAGTCTTTCGTTAACTGAATTTAACACCATCTATCGCCAAATGGCAGAACTAAAAATCACAAAAATCATTCTTATTTCGTTTATAATTCAAGTAATAATTGATCTAGAGAAAAAATATCTCATATCTGGATATTAAACTATATTTTCTTACTGTCAATAATTATTTTAGACATAAAAGCCGAGGAATCTTGTTTTTTTTTCAAATAGTCTTTAAAAAAGACATTATTGTCGAATAAAAAATAAATCGAGCGAAAATTTTCCAATTACGTCTAGAGAGACCAGAAAAGACATGGTTCTGAACTGAAGAACATAGTTCTAAATGCGAGTCCATTACTGTATCATACTTGCTCAGATATAACAAAGTTTCGATATAGTTACCGCGGTTATCGGAATTTGGACCTTCATCGTGCCCGCGAATAGCTACTTCTTGTTTACCTAACAAAATAACGGTGTCAATAAACCGTTTCATTAAATTCCTATTTCGATCTACTTTTCTATTATGAGCTTCATGAGAATTAGCGAAAAATGATTCTATCCTACTAGTCCCAAACTCATGTACCTAACTCTAAACAGCTACGAATATGTTTTTCAGTCTGAACATGTTTTTTGGTTTAATTCGTCAGATTATTAATATCTGTGAAACCCCTTTATTCCATAAACTACTAGAATCTGTGAAAAGTAAACATGGAAAACAATACATTTTATTTAATTTACAACTGCCAGTCAGCCATGGATATTTATCGTAAAGGGAAACATTAAAATGTTTGAAAAAAACCATCACGTCGTTTGTAATTTATAATCATATCTTCTGAACGAGCACGGCCTAACTTAATTATGTGTTTCTTATTTTCAAAGCTCAACCTTGAAAAGCATAAAGATTATTTACTCTGTCAAGCAACAATCTAAAACTATTAATGCCGCCATCCTAATTCTACTGATCGTACTAATTACTTTTCAAAACTACTCTAAATAAATAATTTCAACTTATTAAACTATCTACTTACCCAAAATACCCAATTACAACGTTCTTTTCTTTCACTAAACTGAAACCACATAAACACTATCTCAATCACTATTCTATACCTACAATAATAAACTAATGAATTCAATTCATACGGAGCGAACAAAATGCAAATTAACTACTTAATTTGTACAAATTATATGGTTCTAATGCGATTACATCAAAAAACAACCACACATTGTCAATCGAATGATGAATGTTATGATGTCCGAACTCCGAGCCGAACGCATTACGAAATTCAACGACAACAAACGAACAACTGAGCAAACTGACCGAACAATAGCTCATTCATTTTCGTTTCACGACGCGCATGCGTATTATATCGTAACTCGGCACAGAGCGGCTTACCCGGCTGCTAAGAAAAAGCGGTGTCACGTGACCGAAGTGACGTCAACCGGACTTTATTTTCTATAGAAATTGAATTCACAATAAGCCGGACGCGCCTACGAGTTATTTTAGAGCAAAATGTTTTGTTGTTGGGACATAAAGACAAAAAAATGTGTAGGCGTTTTGTAATGTTTTAATTTTATGGTGTATGATTATTCAATGACGATAGAGTGGTGGTGTTCCCGAATTTCTGAAGGGAAGCCGGCAGGAATCGGGTTGTTTGAAGTCATCGCCCCTGATTCCTACATACAATAACTTCTATTGAAGCACACGATGATCTATCTTTTCAAAACATTTACTGTAGTCGGTGTAAATTACGTCCACCTGATGACCTCCCTCCATTCCAAACTCAAACTAATACTCAAAGCATTTATTTCAATTAAACCATTTACAGGCACTTTTGAATTGTCAAAGAGTCGGTCAGTTAGTCAGAAAGTTGAAGCTAGTTGCCCATTCCAAAACGTAGATCTCTATGGAGAAGAACGGGCAAGAAACTCCAAGGACACTCTTTTAAATATAGAAATTACAAAATCCTGGGTACATTACTCTTGTTGCTTCTATATGTGAAAACAATGTTAAATAAAATAATAAATAAAAACGTTTGAAAATATAAGATTAAAAATAAGCAATGGCAGATAAGAGATGACCAGCCTCAACCGACGGCGCCCGTTCACGAACATGAAGCGTGGATCAGCACCATCCAGCTCAACCATTTTGTAGGGAACCGAATGATCCAACACACTCGCCACCATCAGCGAGACATTTAAGTGAGCATGACATACTCTCAACTGCCATGCTCTTTCAAGTCAACATACAACATAACAACATAGTAAACGGCTCCATGGTACTCACATTTACAAAAATTGATAAAAAAATGCTTTCTTAATTATACAAAACTATAGTTTGCAATGTATTTGTGAGATTAAAAGAATTTTACTACCAAAAAGAAAAAAAAACATTATTATCTATTGGAGTAATCAACAATTAAAACTTGGTTAAATAAAAATAAAAAGTAAACATTAAGTTCGTAAAGTCAGAGAAAATAAAAAAGGGGAAGCAACTCTTCCAAAAATAAACATGTTAACTAGTGAGCCCAAGTGGCTGTGGCAGAGGACCAGCATTAAGCCAAGCATTTTTATCTATGATATAATCATCCAACTTATAGTATGCTTGTCTACATAGTGTGCGTTTAATGCAAGTTTTAAATTTCTTCTCATTTAGTTGAAGAATATTGAGTGGTATTTTATTATAACATATTACATAGTACCCCACAAAAGAAGTGTGTACTTTAGAAGATCTTAAATGTGGTTGATCTAATTTGTTCCTATTTCTTGTGTTAAAATTATGCCTGTCACTTATCTTACTAAAAAGATGTAAATTTTTTCGAACACACATAATGTACCTTGTCAGTATATATATTATATATACTGACAAGGTACCGTCATGATGTTAATTTTCTTAAACAGTTCCCTTAGAGATTCACGTCTGCGGAGGTTGTAGATGGCTCTGATAGCCCTTTTTTGCAGAATAAAGATAGAATCAATATCTGCGGCCCGTCCCCACAGCAAAATACCGTAAGACATGATGCTATGAAAGTAACTAAAATAGACCAGTCTCACGGTATCCACGTCTGTGAGTTGGCGGATTTTCCAAACAGCGTAAGCGACTGAACTCAGCCGCCCTGCAAGTGATGTTAAGTGAGGACCCCACTGAAGTTTTGAGTCAAGCGTGATTCCCAGGAAAACCGTTTTTTCGACGAATTCTAGTGTCTCCTTATTCAATACAACTTGACATTCACTACTTCTAACATTCGGTAACGCAAATCTTATGCATTTCGTTTTCTTCTCATTTAATACCAAATTATTTACAGTAAACCAATTATGGACCTTTAGCATAGCGTTATTTACGTCGTCAAGCTCCTTTGCATGTCTGTTTACCTTAAAAATCAGTGATGTGTTATCAGCAAATAACACCATTTGTGGTCGATTTTTCAATAAATGAGGTAAATCATTTATATATAATAGGTTGGGGAAAAAGTCTTTTCGCATTATAGTATGTATGAACTTGTAATAAAATCTCTTTGGCTATACTATGTGTATCTGGCTGGTTTTGGTATCATTGAAAGTTAAAATTTTAAAGAACATAATTCCAAATTCAAATTAGGAAAATGTGTGATTTTTATTTGTTTTTCGTACTGTCAAGATGAGTGAATCTAATGAAGAAATTCGATACATTTTAAAATTTTACTACAAAAAAGGTAAAAATGCAACGCAAGCCGCGAAAAAAATTTGCGATGTTTATGGACCTAGTGCAGTGTCTGTGAGAGTAGCACAAATTTGGTTTAAGCGTTTTCAATCCGGAAATTTTGATGTCAAAGATGCACGTCGCTCTGGTCGCCCTATTACGGATAAAATGGATGCCATTTTTGAAAAAGTGGAGCAAGATCGGCATATTAGTAGTTACGACGTAGCTGAAGAACTGGGAATTGACCACAAAACAGTTTTGGCGCATTTGAAAAAAACTGGGTACACAAAAAAGCTCGATATTTGGGTACCTCACGAGCTCACTGAAAGAAACCTAATGAACCGTGTACTCATTTGTGATTCTTTATTACGACGTAATGAAACCGAACCATTTTTGAAGAAGCTGATAACTGGTGATGAAAAGTGGATCACGTACGACAAGAACGTGCGAAAAAGGTCGTGGTCAAAGGCCGGTCAGGCTTCACAGACTGTGGCAAAACCCGGGTTAACTCGCAACAAGGTGATGCTGTGTGTGTGGTGGGATTGGAAGGGCATTATTCATTATGAGCTGTTACCACCAGGCAGGACCATCGATTCTGAACTCTACTGCGAACAACTGATGAGATTAAAGCAAGAAGTTGAGAGAAAGCGGCCGGAATTAATCAACAGAAGGGGTGTGGTTTTTCATCATGATAACGCTAGACCTCACACATCTTTAGCCACTCAGCAAAAATTAAGAGAGTTTGGCTGGGAGGTGTTAATGCATCCGCCGTATAGTCCTGACCTTGCACCTTCAGATTTCCACCTGTTTCGGTCTCTTCAGAATTCTTTAGGCAGTGTCAGGTTAACATCACGGGAGGACTGCCAAAACCACTTGTCGCGGTATTTTGATCAGAAGTCCCAAAATTTCTATAGCAATGGGATCATGTCCCTACCTACAAGATGGCAAAAAGTTATCGAACAAAATGGTACCTACATACTTTAGTTAAATGTAAACATACTATGTTAAAAAATGTTTTGAATTTTCTTAAAAAATGCGAAGAAACTTTTTCCCCAACCTAATATATATGGTACACCTATTTTGACTTTTAAACCTAATGAATTTACACCGTTTATTTGAACTTGCTGCTGTCTATCATTCAAATATGATTTTACTAACCTAAGCGCAAGTTTACCCAGTCCGTAATGCTCAAGTTTCAACGGCAGTGTTTCGTGATTAACGCAATCAAATGCCTCTTCCCATGCATTAAAGATGTGTTTTAATAAAGTGACACCGGCGACGGTTGTGCAACGTCCTTTGGTAAAACCATACTGTTGATCGTGTAGGATGTTATTACGATTAAAATGATTGAGCATTTCATTTAACATTACTTTTTCAAACACCTTGCTGAAAACCGGCAAAACCGACACGGGTCTATAATTATTAGTGTCTTTGCTGTTCCCGGATTTGAAAAGTGGAATAACTTTACTATACTTCATTAAATCCGAGAATACCCCTTGATCTACACAAATTAAATATTAAAGCTAAATAGGGTGCAATTGTCTCAATAATTGATTGACAAACTTAAGTAGACATGCCCCACAGATCTTCGGTAATTTTGATCTTAAGTTGCTTAAAAGCCTTTACAACGACCACATGGTTTACATGTTTAAATTTAAATTCCACAGGACAGGATGAAATATTCGCTCTTAATAAATCAATAGCCAGTAAGGGGGAGGAATTTCAAGTTTCTGTAGTTTTAATTGGAATATTGGTAAAGAAAGTTGCAAATTCCTGAGCAACATCGATCTTATCGCTAATGAGACCGCGGGAAGTGTCCAATGTGTAATCAGTATTATGTCTTTTGATCTTGTTCGTTTCATTGTTAATAATTTTCCAGACAGTTTGGAAAATTGACGCTTAGAATAGACGCTTTAGCTGCTTAAAGCGTCTTTCATTAGCAACAAGGTTAAATAATTAGATAAAAAAAGGTTAGATAATTTAAAAAGTTTTAGAGGAAGTAGCAACATACTTATTAAAAGTTTCCGTGTTAATATACGGCTTAAGGCCATATAGTTCAAATAATCTTTCCCTACTTTTCCTGATGCCTTTAGTTGCCCAGTCACTGAATAAAAACTAAGGGGAAATAGTTTTAGTTTTTTTCTTAAAAGAGTTATTGAACTCTGTTTGCACTAATGAAAAGAATTGTTCATACAAAACATTTACATTAGATATATTGTCATATTTTGTCTGTAATTAATATTGACTTCTTTTGTACTGACTCTGATTGTATATTTTAATTATTGACTATATTTTGTACTGTCTCTAATTGTATATATATCTAATCTAATTCTATCTATCTAATTGTAATTAATCATTAATTTATAATTGTCAATTTAATTAATAACATTATTATAAACATTTTGTACGCCGAGTGAGGCAAAACATGTTGGTCCGGTAAACTTATGTTTCCATCTGTATGTGCATTTTCATGTATCATGTTACACATCGCATTTCCTCTGAAAAACTGTCATAAGACGCTGAAAGCTAGTTTTAAGAAGAAAACGATTTAAATTATTTTTCGATAAATTAATGCTATTGTGCAGGGGCGATGACTCCAAACAACTCGATTCCTGCCGGCTTCCCTTCAGAAATTCGGGAACACTACCACTCTATCGTCATTGAATAATCATACACCATAAAATTAAAACATTACAAAACGCCTACACAATTTTTTTTGTCTTTATGTCCCAACAACAAAACATTTTGCTCTAAAATAACTCGTAGGCGCGTCCGGCTTATTGTGAATTCAATTTCTATAGAAAATAAAGTCCACTTGACGTCACTTCGGTCACGTGACACCGCTGTTTCTTAGTAGCCGGGTAAGCCGGTCTGCGCCGAGTTACGATGTAATACGCATGCGCGTCGTGAAACGAAATCGAATGAGCTATTGTTCGGTCAGTTCGCTCAGTTGTTCGTTTGTTGTCGTTGAATTTCGTAATGCGTTCGGCTCGGAGTTCGGACATCATACATTCATCATTCGATTGACATTATGTGTGGTTGTTTTTTGATGTAATCGCATTAGAACCATATAATTTGTACAAATTAAGTAGTTAATTTGCATTTTGTTCGCTCCGTATGAATTGAATTCATTAGTTTATTATTGTAGGTATAGAATAGTGATTGAGATAGTGTTTATGTGTTTTGAGTTTAGTGAAAGAAAAGATCGTTGTAATTGGGTATTTTGGGTAAGTAGATAGTTTAATAAGTTGAAATTATTTATTTAGAGTAGTTTTGAAAAGTAATTAGTACGATCAGTAGAATTAGGATGGCGGCATTAATAGTTTTAGATTGTTGCTTGACAGATTATTTACTTTGTGAGGCAACATGCTTTTCAAGGTTGAGCTTTGAAAATAAGAAACACATAATTAAGTTAGGCCGCGCTCGTCCAGATATGATTATAAATTACAAACGACGTGATGGTTTTTTCAAACATTTTAATGTTTCCCTTTACGATAAATATCCATGGCTGACTGGCAGTTGTAAATTAAATAAAATGTATTGTTTTCCATGTTTACTTTTCTCAGATTCTAGTAGTTTATGGAATAAAGGGGGTTTCACAGATATTAATAATCTGACGAATTCAACCAAAAAACATGTTCAGACTGAAAAACATATTCGTAGCTGTTTAGAGTTACATGAGTTTGGGACTAGTAGGATAGAATCATTTTTCGCTAATTCTCATGAAGCTCATAATAGAAAAGTAGATCGAAATAGGAATTTAATGAAACGGTTTATTGACACCGTTATTTTGTTAGGTAAACAAGAAGTAGCTTTTCGCGGGCACGATGAAGGTCCAAATTCCGATAACCGCGGTAACTATATCGAAACTTTGTTATATCTGAGCAAGTATGATACAGTAATGGACTCGCATTTAGAACTATGTTCTTCAGTTCAGAACCCTGTCTTTTCTGGTCTCTCTAGTGACATTCAAAATGATATAATTCATAGTATTGCATCCGTTTTACGAGACCACATTAGATTAGAGATAGATAAAGCTCAATTTCTGTCTGTAATGATTGACGAAACTCCCGATGTCAGTCATAGGGAGCAATTAACTGTAATTTTTAGATATTTATCAGAAACTGGAATCGAAGAACGATTCCTAGGTTTTTACGATGTTAGCGGAGGTCGAACTGCTGAAGTTTTATCCAAACAGTTGTTAGAAATACTTGACCAGTATCGTTGTAGGAATAAGTTAGTTGGTCAGTCTTACGACGGCGCGGCAGTTATGTCTGGGGAGCACGGTGGAGTACAAGCAAAAATTCGCGATGCATGCCCTATAGCAATGTTTGTCCCATGTTACGCTCATATATTAAATTTAGTACTGAGCCGTTCCCTTGAAAATATTCAGGAAATGAAAACGTTTTTTGGACACGTAAATAGTATTGTTCGGTTTTTCAACAAATCAACTAAACGGTCCAACCTTCTGAAGGAAATAGCTGACCGCCGTATGCCCGGAGTATCAGAAACCCGTTGACACTATCACTCACGCATTATTAATGTAATTTTTAACTGCAGATCAGACATGATTAATACTTTTAATTCAATGTTAGATAACCCGCAATCTTGGGATAGTGAATCTCTTTCCTTGGCAGAATGTTTCCTCAGTAAGTTAGAAAACATGCAGTTTTGTTTTTTTTTGCACGTATTGTCAGACATTTTTCAAAAAACCGACGTTCTTTTTAATTTATTGCAGTCAAAACAGATTGATATTGAAGTAGCAAACCGCGAAATAGATTCATTCAATAGTTGGCTTGCAAATAATTTTATAAATCACTTTGATTTTATTTATGACAGCGTCCAGGAATTCCGTGACCCGCCGCGACAGCGTAGACGACTTAATACAGAAGTAGACGCTAGAACCTTATATCGGCGTCTTTTCATTGAAATAATAGACAATGTTAAGACGCAAATACAACACAGGTACCAATCACTTTCCCAAATGAGTTTTCTTAATTTACTTAATAAATCAAAGTATAGTTTTTATAGTAGATCTTTTCCAGATGAAATAATATCTTCTTTGATATTAAAATTTCCACAAATATTTGAGTTCACTGCTTTAAAGAACGAGTTGAAAGTATTATACACAACTCCATCTTTGAATAAATTAGATGTTTACGAGCTTTATCTCAATTTTCAAAATTCATTATTAGGTGACACTTTTCCACAAATTACAACATTATGTAGTATATTTTTGACACTTCCTGTTACAGTAGCATCCGCGGAGAGGTCGTTTTCGGCTTTGAAGCGAATTCATACGTACATGCGTAATTCTCAAAAACAAGAACGATTATCTGATCTAGCCATTCTTTCTATAGAAAAACATTTATTGCATAAGATTAAGAATCATCCCGGGTTTTATGATAATGTCTTAGCACACTTTGTAAGAAAGAATAGACGAATAGCTTTAGAGTATAAGTAGTATTATAAGTAGAATAAGCCAGTAGTCTTCTAGTAAAGTAGTTTTGTCTAGTAGACATCGTATCGACATCACACCGCAAACGGCTTTTTTCAAAGCCACTTTTATTATACTTGCAAGACACTGTTTCAATCTATCAGTGCTTACATGTATAGTAAAGGTGGACTGAATTAAGACACATTTGCCTAACTGGACTTAGGACTACGTGCGCCATGGCTGCAGCCCTAGGTAAGCATTTTTTTTGCTCCGGCTTACCTTCCTCAAAACCTCACGCTCCGCCACTGCTATTGTGACTTTTAGGTTACAAATTTTTACCTGTTTACTGTTTTAACTATCAAAGAATTTATCAAGCTATTTGCAAAATATAGGAGTATATTAAAAAATTAAATGAAATTTGTTTAAAAAGTAAATAAATTAATAATTACCCAACTTATGACACTTTTTTACATTATCATGGTAGCAAAATAAAAATTTATGAAATAAAAAAATATCGTAACACAAAAAATATTTTTATTTATGGTTCTTCTTAATATTAAATCTAATCTTTGGAGCAACTTTAGGAACTTTCACAATTACCATAATCAGTCTAAATGCAAAGTTAAAAAACCCACTAAAAATAATTGTTAATACTTAAATCCTAATCCCCAATAATTAGCAAAAGTCTTCTTCCTGCAGTCCTCGTCAATTTTAGTAGAACATTCCATTTTGCATTTATCGCCACAAGGTGGTTTCAAAGAACGTGCAGGTATAATTTTCTTGGTTTTAGATCTGGAAATGTAACTTTTGCCAGTATTTCGTAATTTTTTCGCTTTATTACTAAGCCACTCCTCAACTCTTGCAACGCGCTTTCTACTTTTCTTAACATTACTATTTTCTTCTATTTCGTTCATGGAAATATTCTGTTCGACTATTTCATCTTGGTTTATTGATTCATTCTCATTTTGTACTGCTTCTTGTATTTCTTCGTTATTCGTTTCAGCAGAAGTCTGGATCGAAACTGGTTCCACTTGACCGTTAGTTGGTAATACTTGTACATTATTCGTAATCGCAGTTGACGTAGAAGTGCTCGAGGAACTGCTAGAAGAACTAGATGACCTACTGGAGGAACTAGACTTGTAGTTAGGATCTTTTACTGAATCATCGTCATCTTCCCAACACGATTCATAAGCAGCGGGTGGTGGTTCGGTATTTGAAGATTTATTTTCAGGCGGATTGTAACTGCAATGGGCAATAGGCTCAGCTTCGTTCCAAGCTTCAAAAGTTGTACCATTATCTGAATTTTCCGAAATAAAACAAATTCATAAACTAAGCAATAATAATAACTTTCTAATTAAAGTTAACATTAAAAGTTTATATAAAAAACTTACTGAAACATTCTTTGGTATTATCATCATTGGGAATATTATTTTATACTATCTCCTCGGAATCTCCTGTAAAAAAAATAAACTCACCATAAACATACTTATTAGAACAACTGTTGGTACCCACCTACATAACATATTAATTATTAATTAAGTCATGCAGCTAGTTAAATTTACCTTTGATGTGTGACAGATTGCGGTCACAATTTTCTTTATTTTCATCACTTTCAGAATTTAAAAGTTGTAGTAACTTTTTGCCCCTGCTATCCTTAAATCTGTCACACATTTTTATTCTGAAATAAATAAATACAAGTTTAATATGAACAGAACATCAACATTTCCGTAAGTATTGATGTTAATGTAAGTAAATTATACTATAAAGTTATGTAGCACTACAGTAAAGAGTAATACTAAAATTAGTTCAAAACGGCCATAACATATTGATGTGACAAAATTGTAGTACCCGTTAGTTCAAAGTAGAATAAAAAAAATGTAAAAAACAGTCATAACCTATTCAAGGCTACTTTTATAAACATTCGGTAACTAAATTTTGCAAAACAATTATAAAAAAGTGCCACAAAACAAAATACAACTGTTTTTTACCCAGTTAAAACGTAAAAATATAATATAATGTTGAGTGAAATAGTATCATAACCTATGTTATGCTTATGACACTTTTTTAGAGTGAAAAATGACATATTTTCAAATTACGATCGAAAAAAACAGTACCTACTATATTGTGATACTGCAGTTTTCACTCTTAAATTTACAAGTATTGTGAAAAAACTTACCCAAAATATGGTCACAAGACAGCTTATGGCGATTTTCAAGAGCACTGACACAGGTTCACACGACACAAGCTCCGATACGTCACTATTGTTGAGGCGGGGGCGCGCAATATCGCTCCGTAAAAAACCGTCACTTACGCCATCTAGTTAGTTTTTTTTGTACTACAATTGTGGCGGTTTCATTGATCGATAGAGAATGAAAAACTTAACAAAACTATATTTAAATCTGTGTTTCTACTTTTTCTTATGTTACGACAGTTTTTTAGAGGAAAGTCGACATGTTTGAACAAATAAATTTATCTTTATCTTTATCTGAATATTAACAAAAAACAACATAATTACAAAAACATAATAAACATATAGGTCGCTATTTATCGGACCGAACGATCGAACGGTTTAGTGAGAAGCGCGCACCCGAGACGCCCAAACTTAGATCTTAAAATCGTCTTATCTCCGAAAATTATAATATTCTTTTTTAAATTTCGAAGAACATCCCTTTGTGAACATGTAGTAATTTTTTTTTTTAAGTTCATGAATTACTAGATGTAGGGTAAACAAGATACCAAAAAAAAAACTATTTTAGAGCATTTTTTTTAATTAATATACGTCTAATTAAATTTTTAGTTTTTGGATATTGTAGACCTCGTCAGTAGAAACATTTTGACGCATCAATTAACTATATTGACTTAGAAATAACGGAAATATCGACATGTCGCACTTTTATAGAAAAAAAAAATTCCAATGTTTAAACCTGCGTCCGCAACATCCCTGTTGATACGTCTCCTTATTACCTGGAAACGCCAGCATATCCGATATCTCGGTAAACCTAACTATTTTACAGTACACATTCCATTCTGAGACACATGTCACATTCATTAGAGGCCGGGGCCCTACCTAGACGTGTCGACTACGCCTAAACCATATTTAGAGAAGCCGGACAGTGTCAGCCGGCGCGCTCCGGGAATCGGGCTCGGCAAAAAGTAAACCCGAACAGAGCGGTAATTTAATTTGTACTCAAGTAGCGTAGGTACTCGAGTCAGCGTATATGTAGTAGAGAGGCCTGCGGCCGGCCCACAGTTATACGTGTGCATACACGCGCGGCGGCTGAGGATCCGAAGCATCATCAATCATAATAAACAGATACATAGATGGATGATTAGTGCTTTACGTATGCGTAAAGTGCGACGCGGACAATTATTCTTTGGGGACGGAGGAGGCATACTAATCTCGTGGCGCGCGCGGGATAATGGACTGCTTCGCTGTGCGACGAGCCGGGAGCTAGGCGAGGGCTGCGGCCACGAACCCGCGGGGGTCTTTGTGCTCCGCTCAGCCGCGATCAGTCCATCTGTCGACCAGTCGTTCAGTCTCGACCTTATATTATAGTCCTGGTTGTAATGTGTTTCGCTATGAACACGATAGCTCTAAACGCTTAGCAGCTAGTTTTTCAAGAGATGCAAATAGGGGGAGGTGCATGTATATTAACTAGAATTGGACATCAATATATAGTAATAAATAATAAACATTCAATTAAAGGTATCATAGAATATAGTGCTATAGAACTAACGGAACATAGTCTGATAATAGTTTGTATTTATAGAGTACCAAACTCATGTATTACTGTATTTTATAATAATTTAGAAAAATTATTATGCCAAATTTGCGATAACACTAATAAGAAAATTGTGTTATGCGGAGATTTTAATATCAATATATTAAAAAGGAACCGACAAACTCTAGACTTCGAAAATGTTCTGAAAAGCCATAACTTGAAATTAGAAATTAAAGATCCCACTAGACTTATCAGTAACACTTGCATTGACAATTTTGCTCACAATGCTCATAGATGCAAAAGTGATATAATTGAATTTGGATTATCAGATCATACAGCCCAATTATTACATTTCCCGGTTAAAAAAACCTGCGTGATAAAATCTTGGCGTATTAGAAGACGTGATTATAGTAAGGAAAACCTCACAAAATTTTATAACTGTATGAACAATTTGACCTTTGCTGACATTTATCTGACAAATGACCCTAACGAAGCTTATGATCGATTTCTAGAACTGTTCTTATGTTTCTATAATTTGTGTTTTCCTTACAAAACAATAACGAAAACTTTAAATAAAAAATCTAAATGGATTTCAAAAGGTATCAAAATATGTAGCAAAATAAAAAGAAAATTACTATGGCAGTATAGGGCCCTTCCAACGAAAACAAATAAACACATTTTTAAGCAATACGCTGCTAAGTTTAAAAAAATTATAAACCTAACACAGAAGTCACAAAATAACCATCACATAAATACTACGCAAAACAAATCAAAAGCTACATGGTCAATTATAAATAATTCTAAATTTAACTTCCCCAAAGAACCTATTATGGAAATATTAAGAGATAATGTCAAAACTAGAGATCCTACATTAATTGCGAATAGTTTTAATGACTACTTTATCGACCAAGTATCAAAATCAGTAAATGCGACTAATTTTAAAAATAATAAAGCACCCTCGAATCACAACATACTCTAACGTAAATTCATTTTTTTTTACCCCTACAACTCCAATGGAGATTGATAGAGAAATAAAGCAATAAAAAAATACCCAAAGCGTGGGTTATGACGGTATCTGTACCAAAGTTATAAAGCATGTGTCACAATCTGTTGCTACTCATTTAAGCCATATAATAAATCTATGCATTTCCACTGGAATTTACCCAGAAAAACTTAAAACATCCGTTGTTATTGACAAACAAAATATGGGAAATTATAGACCGATAGCTTTGATCCCCATCTTCTCAAAATTATTTGAAAAAATTATATATAGTCGACTGTACAACTTTTTAGAAAAATATAATATTTTGGTTAACGAACAAAAAGGATTTCGCAAGGGCAAATCTATTAATATTGCTATTTATGACCTAATCAAAACTATTTTGACTGATATGGACAAAAAAAATCCAATATGTGCTATCTTCATGGACATGAGCAAAGCATTTGACTGTGTTGACCACAAAGTATTGCTCCAAAAACTAAACATGTACGGCATAAGAGGTAAAGCGTTCGATCTCATTTCATCATATATTTCTAACAGAAAACAAGTGACAGAAATTACACGAATATGCCAGAGAACACGAGATGAGATCAAATATAGATCCCTCGCTAGAACTATAGAATTTGGAGTTCCACAAGGTACTGTTCTGGGTCCATTATTCTTCCTAACATACATTAATGACCTCCCTAGACACGTCAAACAACCAATGGTACTGTTTGCAGACGATAGCACAGTAATAATAAAATGTGACAAACCAGATGATTATGAAGATGAAATCAACCAAACATTAAGTACAATAATTCAATGGTTAATAAACAATAATCTCAAAATAAATATGGAGAAAACAAAAATAATGCACTTTCGCCAAAGAACTCAACCTAAAAATATTAATGTTAATAACGATGGACAGAGAGTACAATCTGTAACAAATACCAAATTTCTGGGAATTAATATAGATTACAATTTGTCATGGAAAACACATGTAGATGGTCTCTGTAAAAGAATTAATAAATCCTTATTCGTTCTCTACAAACTGTCCAAAATTGTCAACAAAGAAGCCGTCTTAACGGCATATCACGGACTCGTTGCACCTATATTAAGATATGGTATAATATTCTGGGGCAACTCGGTAGACAAGGAATTTATATTCAAAGCCCAAAAGAAATGCATCAGAGCAATGTGCCATCTAGATAGTACTACAAGTTGTCAACATTACTTTACAAATTTAAAAATTTTAACATTACCTTCCTTGTACATTTACGAATTAAATCTTTTTGTAAAATCAAATCCATGCTATTATAAGACTGCCTCCAAAAGCTATTATAGACAATTGCGTGACAAAAAAAGGTTAGACGTAGAAATACCGTATGGGAAAACGGCATTACTCAATAAAAGTATTATTTGTATGGCATCACTGATTTATAATAAATTACCCGATGACATTAAGAAGTTACCTATTCATCTATTTAAAAAGAAGTTATACACATTCCTAGTCAAAAAGTGTTATTATAATGTGAAAGACTACTTTGAAGATAAAGATATTGTATTTTGATTATAGCAAATATTTTTTCATTAATTTAATATAATAATAATTACAATTACTATATAATTATTAATTTGCTTGACATAACTGTTATAATTTATTAGTTCAGATTTAATCTAATGTGTAATGAAATTGACTATCTATGTATATTTTTAATGACAATGTAATTTAATAAGAAAACTGATTAAGAATAATTTTATTGTGTCATAATATTCCTAATGTATTTGCACACCTCACATGGTTATAATACAGTGAGCCTTAAGAACCTTTCTGTAACATCCTCTGAACCTGTATTATGCAAATAAATGATTTGATTTGATTTGATTTGATTTGAAACGGCATTCAAGACCACACACCGCCTGTGAGACTACCTACTTGCAACTTTTTGTGACATTTTGTATCAAACTGCAGTCTATCATCAAACACGATGTTTTCACAGAACATCATTTGCGGTCTCGCTCATCTTACAACACAGCAATTTTTAATCCGGATATTAGAAGAGCGGTTGCGCTGCATTCCCCTCGTCTCCTCAAGCTCACGACAGAAAATGATTATGGTATTAAGTGCACCATTTTATTTCGCGACTGGATTAGCCATTTGGAATCGGGCCGGGGTTCCGGGAATGATGTGCGTCTAATCCCGACGTGTTAAATTTTTTGTCGGCCCTCGTCGAGCCCTCCACGACGTGACACCGCGTGAATGCTCCGGGAGCATTCGTACTATCTGCCGGTGCCATCTCGTGACAAAATGTGTAAAGTTCGCTCGTCTAAATGTTAGGAATCTAGGACCCAACATCGTCTTAGATAAAGAGTTGCTTGAAAGTATAAAATATATAAAAAATAAAAAATGCTGGATGAGTTCGGCGTTTCCTATCTGACTACTCTGATAAGAAAGACCGAAACAAACTTAGAGGTCACAGTCTCTTAAAGTCTGTAAGTCTGTTAAAGTCCAGACAAAATCTTGGTCAGGCCATATGAAGACCATGTAGATTAGTGTCTGAAATGGTCTTTTGAGGAAAGAACTACACAGATTTGAGTGGACCTGTCCAGTCAGTGCAAGCATTTGTCAGTAATCGTGGAGCTCAACCCAGAACTTAAGGAGCTCAACTCGACGAACAATATCAAAGAAAGGACATTTGGGTAGGCCGCATAAAGTACTCAAACTGCCAGACCATCATTAAAACTAACTGAGAAAGAAAAAATTAAAGAAAAAAGAAAACAAATAAAAATATAAATCCACATAGTCCCTCACATTCACAATAATTAAAACAATATAATACTTTACAAAGTAATCATGTTATTTTCATAGACGTATAAAAAAGGTCGGACAGATTCTCGCTAACAAAAAACTGTGTCACTCAGACACATTCACACAATAGTCAGCCATTTACGCGCAAACGTCAACACAGGCGATACGTCTATGCGGCGATATTTTTTTTTTAAGATACAGCATTTCTTGTGTGGTGAAATGGTGTAAAAACCGTAGTAAAAATCCAGGAATTACGTTTCATGGGTAAATGAATAATTCAATCATTTAATTCCCGATTTTATACATCAAAATCAATCTTCATTCGATAAAATTCGTCACAAGGCCAGTGTTGCCAATATTCACGTGTGCTAATTACCCCAAATATGGGAAATTTATATGAACTATAAAGTGTGGGAGATGTATATGATGAAGTGTTTGCTATATTGTATTGTAATATTTGTGAACTATTTTATTAGAACGGGAGTAAACTGGTAGAAATCGCAGTGGCGTCGCGGCGACGGGCGTCGTGTCCCTGAGCACTTATGGCCCTCTATGCGACATTCTCTATGAGAAAGTGTGAATTTGGTCAAAATGAAAATCCAAGATGGCTGCTGCGAGCCGTGCTCCCCGGCTCCTTAGCCCAGGTTCGCACAGCTGTATTTTTATCGCGGCGATCTTCTTTTGTACACTGGATTTTCAACTCTCGGTAATGAGCCGAGCATTTGATAATCCAACAGAGCGAATCCAGCGCGTATCCCAGCGCGTCAATAAAACACACTGTTGGATATTCAACTCTCGGCCCTAAACAGAGCGTCGAAAATCCAATTCGCCAAAAAAAATAGCCGCAATAAAAATACGCCCGTGCGAAAACATTAGGTTAAAAAGTAAAATCTTAAACATTTAAAATATTTTCAATTAACTGTGTTTTATTATCTTTTTTTTTCTTTTATATTTTCATAATAATTGGTTCTTACCATTAACCTTTTGAAATGGCACGGTATAATTATTCTGCCTACACACGACTTTTTGTCTTAATAAAACAAAGCAATAATAAATGGGTAAATTTGGCTTACATGGCATCCCTAAATTCACTCACACATAAATTAGTCGCCGCCATTACGGGACACAGTTTTGTCTTAGCGGGAGTGCCGTCCGACCTTTTTTATACGTCTATGGTTATTTTGTATATAATTTTCATCAATGTCAATATGTATATAAAACTGGTATATTTAATGATTCACATAATAATTAAAATGTCAAATTTTATGGTTTTATCACAGGGCTTAGCAGAGCGAGCAGCTCAATCCCACGCTTTTTTATCTTCTAAATAATTTGAAATTTTGTAGTACAATTTTTTACAAAGTTTGGTTTTAATACAGCTTTTAAATCGTTTCATGGGTAAGTTTCGAATGTCAATGGCAAGTTTGTTGTAAAAGCGTATACATTGTACGTATCCATGAACGAGTTGCCTACTCTGTGGAGACGTGTGCGATGTACAGCAAGGTTGTATTATTCCTGGTATTTAAACTATGAATTTCGGTCATTTTCTTAAAATTTGATATATTTTTGTGTACATACAATAGGTTTTCAAAAATATATTGTGAGGCAGAATGTTTATTTCTCTGAATTTTTCTCGTAGGGAATACCTTGGACCTAGGTTGTAAATGGCTCGAACAGCCCTTTTCATAAGAATAATTGGTCGCTGTGATTAACTCAAGACAATGTTTAAATATTCTTTCTCCAGAATTAACTAACATATTGACAGGTTATATGAGTTTATATAATTGTATATAATTTTACTTTATAAGTCAATATTTTTTAATTTATTTTTTAATTTGTTGTTATTTAAAAGCAGAGCAGGTATATTATCAGGGAATTGTGAACGTCTATTTTTTTTAATTCTTTGCCGATATCTGGCATTATAATATTAAAGAAGTCGTCGAAAGAAAAGTTAAATCCATAAACTTGGCTATCTATAGCCAAGTTTATGGATTTAACTTTTCTTTTACTAACTTTTCTTGTCCATGAACTTGTCGACTGTCCTTCTTGATTGCACCCATTTGGAGTAAATCCGATAGCAAAATCGTCAACATAAGTTCTATAGATATCCGACACATCATTTTCACTTAACTGGACGTTACTATTCGACTTCAATGTGTTATATCAATTTTCATAGTCACGAACATCTTTATGATTACGAAGAGCAATATAAAAATCTAGATAAGTAGAAAACCCACGGAAAGCCATAATGACAACACTTGGTAGAGGTTGTCATTACAACTGAGTTATATTTGCAAAACACACTAAAATACATAAAAACACACACTAAAATATATAGGGCAGCAAGTTTGCAACTAGCAATGAATTTGATAAGCTAATGATGACTTGAGCCATTCACAATGCAGAGTTTTAGGGCTGTTAACATAGTAATTACAGTAACAAATTAGATTAAGCAAGTACTGGTGGTCGTTACTTAATGACTTTAACGCTTTTGTTATATTGCAACAAAAGCGTTCATAAGTCATTAAAGTACTCACAAATGGACCTGTTATTTAAGGAACTACTTTGTGATGACTAATTCTCAGTAATAAGTATACTTAATATACCACCATTCCATCAGTAATACAGTAACAAAGATAGTTCCTATAGGCAAAATATCTCGGAAGGGGCACTCTGGGGGCACCATGTGTCTGTGAAGAAAATGTGGCATAAAATGGGTAAATAACAGTAGTGAAAACCGCAAATCGAAACAAGGAGGAAATCATGAGATAGACATTTTTGTGTCCGTTTCCATACAAAAATAACAGTTTTCATCGAATCGCTACTAAAGTGCTGGTCAAATAAAAAAAGCGTAGTAACAATTTATGTTGTTCTTTAAAATAGAGGAAGGAATGCAACTGTATATATATATATTTTTTAATTAATTCTTTTTAAATTTTTGATTCTATGTCCAACCTCTTGTATGGTGACGATCCACTGTGCGGCGGGGAGGCGGGCGAGACACTTGTCACAATGCAGCGCGGGTGCGCGGCCGAGTGGACACCTGACAGGTCGCCGGCGCAAAAACGCCCTTCCGAGATAATGAAGACTGACTATTAATTGGGTCGAGGCATCACTGTCAAACGGTGACTGATCGTTTTTGTCAGTGCAAAAACTCGATCGGGTATCGATCAGCGTCGAGCGGAGTGCAGCGACGCGGAACCGCCAGTCGCCGGCGGTCGCCGTTCGCTGGTCGCCATATTCGCACGAATACTTTTTATCCGCTGAGCGCTCCAGTGCGCGCTACACGAGCGGGTGAACCCGGCCCCGCTGCCCTCGGCTATCCGGTGACATTTTAGCTGATAGCTGATCCTGAAGCTGCACGGTGAGGTATTTTCGCGTCCGGCTTAACGAGATGATTCACTTAGGAACGTGGCCTTGATGTCATGTGTTTGCAAAATTTTACATGGTATGATAACGAAGCGATTGGAGTGGTATGTCGAAAATAATAGACTACTAACACCTTTTACGTCTGGATTCAGGAAGGGACAGTCATATTATGATAATTTAGTTCACCTTGTCACACAAATATAAATAGGGTTTTCGAATAATTCCTCAACACTGGCATGTTTTTTGGATATTGGTAATGCTTATAATAATATATAATTATATTCATTAAAAAACGAATAGTAAATCTTGATGAAATAGGAGTGGGTAAAAGGGTATGTTTATATTTATGGAACTTATTGACGGAGAGACATTTAAAAATCAAGGATGAGCTTGATAAAAAAAAAAATAAAAAAAAAATAAGGATGAGCTTGACGAGAATAAATTTATTATGCGATATGCCAGCGGGGGCCTCGCACAAGGTGACCCTATGTCTTCTATGCACAAGGTGACCCTATGTCCGCATCCTTTTAAATACAGCTACAATTAAAGTCAGTAAATAAATAAAGAATATAACTTTATTTGCCAGTACGCTGAAGATTTTGTTTTGTATACTTACTTGTAATAAAAACATGACAGAAAGTATAAATAATATTCAAAATGCACTCAACGCTATAGTTATTATATTACATCAATTGGGGCTGACATTGTCACAAAAAAAATGTATCAGAGCCATGAGCGGAGCAGAATATTTAGACCATTGCAGGCCATTATTTAAAGAATAAAAAATTCTTCCACTTCCGTGCCTGTATATTTTTGAGGTTTGTTTATTTGTGAAAAAATACCCACATGTATTCCTATTAAATGGACAAGTCTCCCAAAGACTGAATAAAAAAAATGCGGGGAAATTGCTAGTACCTCCTCAGAGACTGCAACTATACAGTAGAAATGCCAGTAAAAATTTACAATAAATTACCATCTGGCTTGAGAATGTTACCAATTAATAAATTCAAATGTAAAATGTTTACTTGGCTCTTAGACATGTGTTTTTATTCCGTTAATGAATTTTTAAACCATACTTTTTTTATTTTATTTTTTTTATTTTATTTAGAAAACGTTGCCTTACACTAGGAATTTCTCCTGTATCGTGGGTGCGTTTACAAACATTTATACTCACATACACAAACAGCCAGACCCGGAACAACTACTTGTAGGTCATACAAATAATATACAAATAATCATAAAGAATTGTAATTTACCATATAATAGGGACTCAAGACCTAACTTTTATAAGGCGAATTACCCTGGAATCAATAATTACCTAAATAAGCTAAACTGGAATGAACTTTTTCTAAATACTTTGATGTGAATGATATGGTGTCAATTTTTTACAAATGCCTCCGTGATGCTATTGGCAAATTTGTGCCTGATCGGAAACCAAATAATACTCGCTATCCGCCGTGGTTTGACATAGCATTAATAAAATTGTTAAAAGAAAAAAATAGGCTGAGGTTGCGTTACAGAAAATACAAAAATCCATTAGATAAAATTGAACTAAAACTGGTTTCCAAGCGGTGTGAAAAACTAGCCATGAATTTATATAATTGCTATATTGATAGAATTGAAAAGGACATAAAAGATAATCCCAAACTTCTCTGGAGTTACACAAAAGCGAAACGCGGTGGCTGTAGTGGCTACCCCTTGACAATGACTGATGGACAGGTTGTTACATCTAACGGTTCTGAAATCTGCGACCTTTTCGCTAACCATTTCGCAACCGTGTACACGACTGACAATGATACAGAAATTAACTGCCATACAAAGTACCTCCAAGCACTGCATAATAATAGTCAGGGCTTGAGTTTTCCAGTGATTGACCGCGATTGTTTACTAAAAAAACTAAAAACAGTTAACATAAGTAAAGGACCTGGCCCGGATGGCATCCCACCTGTTTTTATCTCCAACTGTGCCACAGCTCTAGTGTCTCCTTTACAAATAATATATAATGCATCGCTGGCTTCTGGAACTTTTCCCTCAGAATGGAAAAAAGCCAAGGTAGTCCCAGTGCATAAGTCAGATAAAAAAGATACCGTAAGCAACTACAGGCCAATATCAATTTTATCCACATTCGCAAAGATTTTTGAATCTATTATATGTCCACACATTCAGCAACATTTAGGATTGTAATATCTTAATAACAATCAACACGGTTTTGTAGCATCTAGATCTACAGCCACTAATTTAGTGTCATTCACGGAGTCCCTAATACAGGCTGTAGATGGAGGCAAACAATTTGACGTAGTATATACCGACTTTAGTAAGGCATTTGACAAAATGCCCCATTCTATACTGATATATAAACTAGCAGCCTATGGTATAACAGGGCATTTGTTAAGTTGGTTCAAGTCCTATCTTGCTGAACGCGAATTCTTTGTCGTTGTAAACGGTTTTCAATCGGCTGCACACAAAATAACATCGGGCGCCCCCCAAGGATCTCACTTAGCTCCAATACTATTTATCATGTTCATTAATGACCTTCCTGAGTGTTTTCGTTTTTCCGAACCTTTTCTTTATGCTGATGACTTAAAATTTGCACGAGTAATAGAGTCAAAAAGAGACTGTGAACTTCTTCAGCACGATCTTAACCAAGTTTTAAATTGGTGCCTCAACAATAAAATGCAACTAAATCCGAAGAAATGTTACCATGTTAAGTATACGCGGAAAATTAGTTGTATTGACACAGAGTACTTC
The DNA here is from genome assembly GCA_949128155.2 of Xanthia icteritia. NCBI lineage: Eukaryota > Metazoa > Arthropoda > Insecta > Lepidoptera > Noctuidae > Xanthia > Xanthia icteritia. The sequence goes on from OX421945.2 coordinate 21,509,269, forward strand.
ATAGACCAGGAGCAAGTCCAAGAAGTCGAAACAACAAGGGATCTAGGAGTGCACTTTGACAAAAAGGTCACCTTTGTGCCTCATATTGAAAACATTATTAAAAAGGCATCAATAATGTTAGGGTTCCTACTTCGTAACACCAAAGGCTTTCGTAATAGTGGCACCAAGATAATGTTATATAACAGTTTCGTACGCAGTGTTATGGAGTATTGTAGTGTTGTGTGGAGACCTCATTATGCTACTCACATGTTGCGTCTAGAAAGGGTCCAGAAACGTTTTGTGTGGCATTTAGCCTTTAGTGAGGGGAAATCTAAGCGTCTGCCCTCTTACAAAGTCCGTCTGTGCCATTTCAAGATGCAATCGTTGTCTATGCGTAGAGATATAACCGATGCTTTGTTTCTTTACAAACTGTTGCGCAATAAGATCGACTGCCCCGGTTTATTGAAGCTTATTAGATTCCATGCGCCCTGCAGATATCCTAGGAATAAGATAACACCCCTGTGTCCGCCACTTCGAAAGTCTGTGCTTGGTGCGAATTCTCCGATATCTAGATTGTGCAGAATCCTTAATGGCCGCAGTGACTTAGTAGATGTACAACACGATAGTATAAATAAATTCCTACGTGTTTTTGTAAATAACCCAATGGCGATTTAAATTTTTAATTTTACTTTTATACCTGTTTTCATCTCAATTTTTTTCAATGTATTCAGTTTATTATTTTTATTTTATTTTTTTATTCTTTAAATATGTTATGTAAGCCGTTTTTTGTGCATGTGGTGTTAACCAGTAATTAATTGTTGCACTTGAATAATGTTTACTCTTGTTATTAAATCAGAAATGTATATACTTAGTGTAAACAACTGTTGGTTAACCTAAATAAATAAAAAAAAAAAAAAAAAATAAAATAAAATACAAATATTTGTTCCGTGCGGGAATCGAACCCACGACACGCAGTGCAGTCAATCGCTTAACCACTGCGCCAACCGTGCCGTCAAAAATTAATATTCTATGCTAGAACTTATATTTTTAAATGCTTTTTTTTTTGTCTTGTTTTGTTTTTCATGTTTGACAAAATAATTAGAATATCTTGACATTACAAATAATCCTATTCAATTCATCCACATCAATATTATTGCAGCGTGACATGGTCATTTTCAAGAACTGGGTCGGGCACATACTTATAATACGGTACCTCAGAGTCAACAAGTTTATATTTCAAAGCAAGTTGCTGGTGAATAATCCTGGCCACTTGGTTATGCCTGTGCAAGTACTCGCCGTTAGCCAGACGCGAACAACCGGAGATAATATGTCTGATGGACTCACCCGGACGATGGCATGCCCGACACACGTCAACCCTACCGTCCTTCATAATATGCCTACGGTAGTTATTCGACAAGATAACTTCGTCCATAATTGCACAGACGAAACCTTCAGTTTCCCCAAAAAGGTCACCGAAACGTAGCCAGGATACGGACGCTAAGAAATCTACACCGGGCTCATGTAGAGCCCGATAGAAGCGCCCGTGAAGCTCCTTGCTTTGCCATACCTCCTTGCGGTCATCTGTAGTAAGTATTACAGGTTTGCGCCAGTTCTCTTTAGCCATGGAGAGCGGGGTGAGTCCCTTGTCCACTGCAACCACATCACGGTACATACCCACTTCAGATTTAAAAAAATATTCCCTAAGACTGCACACCTCGCGGTTATGGAGGGTTTTCACATTTAAAAAGCCTCGACCCCCGTACTTCCGCGGGATGTACAGTCTCATCACCGATGAACGTGGGTGATGCATCCGGTTTGCGGTCAGGAGTGTACGAACCCTCCTGTCCAGGGCGTCGAGTTCGGTTTGAGTCCATTTGAGTATGCCGAAAGAGTACATCAAAACCGGTATGACCCAACCATTGAAGGCCTTGTTTCCGCCCGAAAGAAGACTAATTAATACCTTCTTCAGGCGACCAAAGAAGCGCTCCCTCAACGATTGCTTCATGTCAGCAACGTTGATGCCTAACGCTTCCAACATACCCAAATACTTATAGCTTTCGGCTGAGGAGAGGGATCTTAGGTGTATGGCGTCCGTGAGTTGAGTTCCAGCAGTGTGTTTAGAAAATTCAAAATTCAAAAGTCATTTATTCAAACTAGGCTGAGAATCAGCACTTTTCGAACGTCAAAATTACATAAGACAGTCTCCCAAAACGCCCACCCTTCACCACTTCCTAGTGCTTTAGCTGGGAAGAAGAAGTGGCGCAACAAACTCAGTCAGTTAGAAAAAAGAGAAGAGGATTCAGGGCTAAGCAGAATCAAAGTGGACTCAAACTGTTGTCCTGAAATATCCCCCGTTTAATCCATACAGGTTCATCATTCCCCTAGATCTGTCGACATCCTGGATAGCGAAGGACCGTCCTCCATTGCCCCATACACGACATCAGGAAGGTGCGCAGAGTTGCATCTACAATTACAGCACCCTCATGAGCCATGTATGTGGCACCGAGTCGTAGGCCTTCTTATAGTCTATCCAGCATGTCGACAGATCCTTGCGGGATCGACGAACCTGTTGGCTTATGGCCATGTCGATGAGGAGTAGCACCTTAGTCAGTGGCGTGCACACAGTTTTAAGACAGGGTAGGCAGAAAATTTTACTCACCAAAAATACTGCACGTTAGTTTTGGTTCGTCGTCTTGTCGATTGATGATGTAGGTAATTGCGAAATGCCAGCTCAAATATCCATAGATTGACTGATTTTATAGACATATCAATTTACGGATATTCGAAGTGGCCTTTCGGCGCGTTTGTTTGATGTTTTGTAATGTTTATGTGATTTGCAAAATTTAAATAAAAGCAGTGAAAAGATGGTGGTGTGTGTATACTATATAATATTGTTTTATTTATATATTAAATCTACACGCCTATCTTTCTGTAAGAATGTCTGCAATATGGAATCGTAAAAGTTGGGAAGGCGTTTTATTTCCGTAAGAAGGTTTTTTTCTATTGAAATCATGGAAAGATCTGTAAGTCGTTGCTGGCCTTGTGTATTTCTTAAGTAGGTGTGTATACGTTTTAGCGACGAGAATGACCTTTCGGTTGACGCACTGCTCGCGGGAACTGTAACAATTAATTTTGCCAAACGCAGCACTTCGGGAAAAACTGTATTTATGTTATTTTCGTAAACATTTTCTATAATTTTGTAAAATACTAAGGTTTTTGAATTCGGCAGATTTATAAACACATTTGAGCTCATTGATAAGGCGGTCTAAGTTAAAGTCGTATAATTTATAAACATTTACGAATTGCGATACTAGTTCAACCGGAAAATTGTCATTATATTTATTGAAATTTTCACATGAAAGTAGTCCAAAAAATTTTAACTCTTTCAGATTTTTATACCGGTCGCGACATTCGTTGGATATATTGTCTATAATTTCAATAAAAATCCGCTTAAAATTGATTTTTGCGTCCACAACATTACGTTTTCGTTTTGGCGGCCCTGTGATTATTTTTACTCTTTCAAAAATTAATTCAAACCTAGATCTGAATGATTCTAAAAACGATTCAAACTCGTTAATTTTTTTAATGCAATAAGTTACATCTACGTCAGATGTAACTTATTTCTCTTTTCCACTATGGTTTGAGGGACAGGGCTCTCGACCTTCTGACTTCTTATCTGAACAACAGAATTCAGAGGGTCGATGTTAATGGCAAGAGATCTGCAGGATCTGCGGTCACCATGGGCGTTCCGCAGGGTTCAATTCTAGGTCCTTTCTTGTTTTTAATTTATATAAATGACTTACCTTATCACATAAGGGATAATTATAAGATCGTATTATTCGCAGATGATACTTCCCCTATTTTTAAAATCAAACGTCAGTTAGTCAACTTTGAACAAGTGAACGATGCGCTCTCTAAAGTTGTGCATTGGTTTAATGTAAATAATCTTCTCCTGAATGAAAAAAAGACTAAACTCATTAAATTTGCAACGCCAAATGTCAGGCAGCTAAATACCAATGTTCAAGTTAATGGAATAGAGCTGGACCCTGTTGAGTCGACAGTTTTTCTTGGAATCACTATTGACAGTAAATTACAGTGGGGCCCACACATAGAAAAATTGTCAGGAAGGCTAAGTTCGGCCGCGTACGCTGTTAAAAAAATTAGGCAGATAACTGACGTAGATACAGCCCGAATTGTTTATTTTAGTTATTTTCATAGTCTTATGTCATATGGAATTCTTCTCTGGGGAACTTGTTCGGAAATTAATACTATCTTTGTTCTACAGAAAAGGGCTGTTCGAGCCATTTACAACCTAGGTCCGAGAGATTCCCTTCGAGAAAAATTCAAAGAAATAAATATTCTGACTGTAGCGTCACAATATATTTTTGAAAACCTATTGTATGTACACAAAAATATATCTAATTTTAAAAAGATTTCCGATATTCATAGTTTAAATACGAGGAATAAACACAACCTCGCTGTAGACCGCACTCGTCTCCACAGAGTAGGCAACTCGTTCATGGGTCAATGTATACGCTTTTACAACAAACTTCTCATCGACATTCGAAACTTACCCATTAAACGATTTAAAAACTGTATTAAAACCAAACTTTGCAAAAAAGGGTACTATAAAATTTTAGATTATTTAGATGATAAAAAAGCTTGGGATTGAGCTGCTCGCTCTGCTAAGCCTTGTGCTAAAATCATAAAATCAATACCAGTATTATATAAAAATTACATACAAAATGACATTATTACTTTGTAAAGTATTTTTTTTTAATTTTATTTTTTTAAATTTTGTGAATGTGAGGACTATGTGGATTTTTTAATTATTATTATTTTTTCTTTCTTATTTAGTTTTAATGATGGTCTGGCAGTTTGTTGGCAAATGTCCTTTCTTTGGTATTGTTCGTCGGGTTGAGCTCCACGATTACTGACAAATGCTTGCACTGACAGGACAGGTCCACTCAAATCTGTGTGGTTCTTTTCTCAAAAGACCATTTCAGACACTAATCTACATGGTCCTCATATGGCCTGACCAAGATTATGTCTGGACTTTAAAAGAGACTATGACCTCTGAGTTTGTTTCGGCCTTTCTTCTCAGAGTAGTCAGATAGGAAACGCCGAACTCATCTAGCTAATTTTTAATTATTTTTTTAAGATGACGTGTAAAAGTGATTCCAATATCCTATTTACAGAATAAACAATTTCATTTCATTTCATTGCATTAAAAAAATTAACGAGAGTTTTTTTTTGCATAATTTCGTAAAGCACATCAGTTTCTGCGAATATTTCGTTAAACACATGGAGTAAAAACTGGAATTGAAAGTCTTTTAAATTATGTAACAAATACGAAACTTGACTTAATGTCTCGCCATTCCAAGAGTCTTCGTTTTCAGCCATATCCTCAAATAAATAAATTAAATGTAAAGAAGAATTGAAAATTACATTTACAGTACGCGAATTGTAAGTCCATCGAGTGTCAGCAACGCGAGGCAATTTTTTCATATCAGCCATTTTATTATAGTGGTTTTGCCTTTTGGTACTATTATTAAAGAAATTTGCTAATGTTTTTATGACATTGAAAAAACGTTTAGTTTCCGGAATACGTTCGCACGATTTGGAAAGTACCAAATTAAGGACATGGGCGGAACACCAAACGTATTCAGCAAGAGGACATTGCTGGCGAACCAGCGACTGAACGCCGTTCCGTTCAGATGACAGGACAGCTGCACCGTCATATGTCTGAGCTACTAATTTCGACAAACATTTAAATTCTGATAAAATCTGCAGTATGATGGCACTTAAAGTTTTCGCGGTGCGGTCGGAACTTACGTCAATATATTTTATAAATCGATCAAACACTTCTGACTTATGAAAATATCTTAAAACCAGTACTAGTTGCTCTTTGCCACTTACGTCTGGTGTTTCATCGACCATCACAGCTACAAAATCAGTGGAAGCGATTTGTTGTTTTATTGTTTCGATCATTACAGACGCTACACTAGAGATTAGGTCATTTTGAATACGATTTGATAAACCCGTAAATGAGCTAGTGCAATTTTGTAAATGGTTTTCCAACACTCCGTCGTATTTCGCGAGCACGTCGACCATTTCTAAATAATTGCCCTTATTCACTGACGAAGCTGATTTGTCATGTCCACGAAAAGCAAACAATGTCAATTAGTCGTTGAAAAATATTTCGGTTCCGATCCACTTTCGCGTTATGTCTGTCAATGTCGATTTGTATCTGAGAGTTTAAACGCGTCTCTATACGATTTTTTCCAAAGGTGTGATATTTAAGGGCAGCTTCCAAGTGTTTTTCAGATTGTTCATGTTTTCTCGCGGCGGTAGGAAAGTTATGAATATCAGCGTAACCGATGTCGTTCCAGACGGTTTTATTATTTGAAAATAGTAGACAAACGAAACAAAATAACCGATTACTGTGTATGCAACCTGTCAGCCAATGATATGAATCATATTGTTTTTTGTACCACGACCTATCTCGATAACTTGTTTTTTTTCACCGAAAGATAGTTTTGAAAACGCATCATGTTTATTTTCTCAATACACACACCATCTGAACAAGTTTCACAGACAATATTATCCATTTTACACTCTTATTATCAACATTAAAATTCTAAATACCCGATAGCGTAGTCACAAACATAACACACATCAAACAATATGGCGATTATTGACTTTTGAAAATAAGTAGTAAAAAGAGAAACATAATACGACAAAAAATTATGGTCATCTACTATATAAAATTCAATGAAACAATGTTACTTTCTAAAATATTTGCATTGCATAGCAAACTTTCGTTCGGAAATGTTCGGTACGAGTCGTAATTTTTCGTGTTAGCTGTTTATAATACTACAAAAAGACACTGGCTTTTCATGCAGTTGTGTGCGTGATTTTTGTCATTGTGTGTCAGCAAAACCCACGTAGCTATAGGAACGCACACACATTAAATCCGCATGACCATGACAGCACACATATAAGTCACTAAGAGAGTAATAATTTGTGTCTTTTGCCGTGGCAATGGCGAGGCGCTGCTAGTGCAGCGCGAATCGATGATGCAAAATTACGTCTTAGTCTTAATGATACCACCGGCACTCGATAGGTGGAGCTGATTTATGAATTAGGTATTTTTATCTTGTTTTGTTTATTGATAAAATAATATTAGATCTATTATCAGAACTAGGGTAGGCAGTGTCTTTCTGTCTTTATGGGCCGCACGCCACTGACCTTAGTACCGCGGGACCCGTTCCTACATCCATTTTGGGAGGCAGACATAATTGAATTACTATCAATGTGTGTGTTAATTTTCGCTCTCAAAATGGATGTAAGAAGTTTATAGACCGTCGAAAAACATGTGATTGGTCTTTAATTCTTGGGTTCCGCGGGACTACCTGACTTATGGAGCAGGTGGGTAACGCCTGTTGTTAGAAACTGTGGCAAGCCAGAGGTGAGAAACAAGACTTCTTCCGGGAGATAGGGTCCGTGGGGTCGCTACTGCCCAACAGCTCGCCACATGCTGCCCTGCGGGTTTCTTTATCTCTCTTGGTCTGGCTCCTCATCCTAGAACTGTTCCAGCAAGGTAAACTCTACCGGCGCAGATCTAGAGTTTGGAGCGCGCAAGCCCCACCACGACGTCAACGTAGAGATACGGCGGTGGGGTTATTATTATTATGTTTTTGACATTTCTCGGGACCCTAGGGTCCTGGACCTTTGGAAGGCGTACGAGGGGCCGAAGCCAACTCGCAGAGTCCCGTTAGACGTGTTTAATGAAACGAGGCACCAATCGACGATTATTCCTGTACGCACTATGCTAGTGCACCAAAGGACAGCCCCCGGTTGGTGCAGGACTATTGCAAGATATGGAAACAAAGATATTGGATTATGGGTTTGGGTGGTTAAGTGAACTGGTTATCTAGAACTATGGAAAGACTATGGCCCCTGCCTGACCAATATTTTATATAAAATACACAGGTACATAAAATGGCAGGGGGTGACTTGCACACTGAGTAATGGACCCCGAAAACGGTCGCTAGCACAAAGTGTCGAAGCGACACGGGGGCAACATGTCCTGAGGTGCTTATAAGGAGTGGAGCGGTATTCCACGGCTATCAGGACAATCCCGGAAGTACGATCAGGATCCCTACCAGCATCTTATTGGAATACTTCCTTCCTCCGAGCACATTTGCTCTTGCGAATCTCCACTCAAGCCAGCCAATAAAGGCAAGAAAGAGGTGGGAGCTCTATTCCTCGTCAGTGTTCACTCCAGCCGGCCAGTAAAGGCAAGCCAGAGATGAGGAACAAGATTTCTCCCGGGAGATAGGGTCCGTGGGGTCGCTACTGCCCGATAGCTCGCCACATACTGCCCTGCAGGTTTCTGTATCTCTCTTGGTCTGACTCCTCATCCCAGACCTGTGTCGGCACGAAAACTCTACCGGCACAGACCAGGAGTTCGGAGCGCGCAAGCCCCACCACGACGCAACGTAGAGATATGGCGGTGGGGTTATTATTTTTGTTATTAATAACAATTCTCTAGAATTAGTCATATCGTATTTAGGTTTTTTGCTTGATAGTTGTTTAAGATGGGGTTTAGTAAACAAATTAATGAATGTTACCAACATACACAAATGCATCTTAATTTGCTTATTTGCTTAAAGTCTTGGCGGGGTCGAATTGGGGGGTTCATCCAAAACATTTGCGTAAACTTTACATTTCTTCAATTAGAAGCAGCATATATTATAGTTCCTTTTTGTTTGATAATAGTTGTAAGATCAATACTTATACGCTGGACAAAGTTCAGAACCAAGCATTACGGATTATAGGTGGTTTCATAAGAAGCACACCAGTGGCGGGGCGTGGTAAAACGGTTGGGGTAAGCCGGAGATTTATATAAAAAAAAAAAATTATGACTCGTCTCACTCGACGTCACTTCAACTTTCATCGTGGCCGCGAAAAGTTACTTTTTGTTTAACCTAACAAAATAACGGTGTCAATAAACCGTTTCATTAAATTCCTGTTTACCTATTTCGATCTGCTTTTCTAATAAGAGCTTCATGCAAATTTGTCAAAATAATTGTATTCCTACAGTCCCGAACTCATAAAACAGCTACGATTATGTTTTTCAGTCTGCAGATATCATGTTTTTTGATGAATTCGTCAGATTATAAAAACTTTATTCCATAAACTACTAGAATCATTAACCATTGTAACAGTGTATTCAGCAAAAATAAATGATTTGATTTGATTAAAATGTTTGAAAAAACCATCGCGTCGTTTGTAATTTTTATAGTCATATCTGGGCGACCACGGCCTAAATTATTTTTCAATAACCTTGAAAAGTATGTTTGCTCACAAAGCAAATAATCACACAATAATCTACATGCCGCCATCCTAACCCTACTGATCCTACTAATTACCTTTGAAATCTACTCTAAATAAGTAATTTCAATTTAATAAACTGTCTACTTGCCCCAAATACTTAATTACAACGTACTTTTCTTTCACTAAACTCAAGACCCAAACGCTATCTTAATCACTGTTCTATACCTACAATAATAAACTAATGAATTCAATTTATACGAACAAAATGCATAAGAACTACTTAATTTGTACAAATTATATGATTCTAATGCGATAAAAAACAACCACACGTTGCTAAGAAACCGCGGGATCACGTGACCGAAGTGACGTCAAGCAAGACGGACTTTATTTTCTATAGAAATTGAATTCACGATAAGCCGGAAACGCCTACGAGTTATTTTAGAGCATTTCGCTCTAAAATAACTCGTAGGCGTTTCCGGCTTACCGGCCGCTATTGTTGTTGGGACAAAAAAAATAATGTAGGCGTTTTGTAATGTTTTAATTTGATGGTGTATCAAATACTTATAGTGTGATTATTCAATGACGATAGAGTGGTTGTGTTCCGAATTTCCGAAGGGAAGCCGGTAGGAATCGGATTGCATCAAAAATTTACAACAAAATACCTATTGACATTCTGAGCACTAAGGAACTTCCAATATTTAAAAATAAATTACGAAACTTTTTAATTGATAAAGCATTCTATACGATCCAAGATTTCTTGAATTATTGATTGATTTGTTTAAACATTTAACTGTATTCTGACATTAATAATAACTAAATTTGACATGTAAAATAATTTTAAATTTAATGCCAATACATAATTATTGTATGCCTATTAGGCAGGACATATTGGAACTTATAATTTTTCTGTTAAGACCTGTAACAAACATATGCCCACAATAAAGATATTTTGAATTTGAATTTGAATTTGAATTGTTTGAAGATGTGCTTCAAACAATCCGACTCCTATTCCCTTGTTTGAAGCACATGTAATAGAGTCGGAGCTTTGCATTCTTCCTCTGCATTTACGTAGAAAATATATTGAGATTGAAAGCTTTCTCTCAGTCTGACAATGTTACTATTAATTTACTATCCGAACTAAGTTCCCTTTATAATAATAGCTATTGGATCAGGAAAAAAACACCTCAACCTGTAGACATTTATAATTTGATGAAAACCGAGGTTATGTCATCGTCATCACCGTTAAGAATGTTTTCTCTAAAAACATGGGAGACTAACATCAATGTCAATAATGTAATCGAATTTCACTTAGACTTGTATAATAAAACTCACGTCAATACTGGAAGGTAGTTATATTTCTTCCTTATGCAGATGACACTTGTAGAACTCGTCCGCATTCGATGCTGTCCCGAGCCAAATAGGCAGAGTCCTCTCCCGTCATCGCAAACCATCATTCGTTCATACCAGTGTTGCCAGTGTAACCATTAAAATATCCCAATAATCGACTAAGATGGTTTAACGATTTATTAAGATTATTTAAAACCTAACACTCGACCATCCTGACGTTGTGCATGTCCTCATGCACAAGCAAATTAATTATTTATCCTAACACTCAGCCAACACGGTAACAGCATCGAATCCGGGCTCAGAATTATTTACACGTTACAATTTCTAAGTCTTATATATACTATCTAATAAATACTATTTGCAAACCATCCTTCTTGCAATAATATGAAATAGAACACAAATGAAAGTAAGAAAAAAAAATCTAAATACACACACCAACACGGTCTAGGGATATTTTTAAAAAAGCGAATTACTATCAATGTGTTAATTATTTATATGACATGTATATATTTAAAAGATACGTTATTTAATATTCTACCAATTTTTAATAATGTAAAATTTCAGGATTTTATGGAAAAAAAATGAAGCATAGACGGAAACCGTATATGAATTAACTTTTAATTTATGAGTAAAAACTGAAAAAAATAGAAAAATCATTTAATTTGTGTTTATAAACTTGAAGTTAGTAGTCTGAGAAAGCGCCCATGATGTTCATAACACATCGGCAACGATTCGGCATGCTCAGAACAAGGTTGTCAATGTCTTGCTGCGGAATATTGTCCCATGTCCTTCTGAGGTGCGCAAAAAATTGATCTTCTGTAGCCAGATTTTCAGGAACTTCCTTCAGAGCTCTTCTTTGCAGCATATCCCACGTGCAGCATATCCCACATGCTCAATGGGATTTAGATCTGGCGATTGAGCAGGCCAGTCTAAGGCCCTAACATTGTGTGTATGTAACTAAGCTGCTACCGTTCTCGCCGTGTGTGCCCGGGCATTGTCGTGCATGAGCAGGAAATCTTGCCCCATTTGTGTTCTGTGGGGCAAGATTACGGGCCCCAGCACCTGTTGGACGTATCGTTCTGCCGTCATATTGCCCCGCACCCAAACGAGATCCGTCCGTCCTCCAAGACGAATTCCTGCCCAAACCATAATTGTTCCTCCTTGGTATGGGTGAACTTCCTGAGGGTTCTGAAGACGGCTCCATCGTCCAGAAACTCGCCAAACACGCGTCCTTCGTGAATCTGGATGGAAGCCGAACCTGGATTCATCCGTGAACAGCACATTGGACCATTGCTCACGGCCCCAGTCCACGTGGTTCCGAACCCATTCTAATCGTCGTCCACGATTGCCTCTCCGTAAAGGTGGGACCCGGAGTGGTCTATGAGAGCGTAGATTGCTTTCATGCAGTCGCCTTCTTACAGTTTGGTCACTCACAAGCACTTGGTGTTCCACTCGCAGCCTTTGGACCAATTGAGTCGCCGTTGCATTTGGTTGAGCTCGCGCAGTAATTTGCAAAAATCGATCTTGTCTGGGGGTAGTGATGCGACTTGGCCCCCGGTGCCTCTCCGCTACTTCACCTGTGGCACGATAGCGTGTCCATAATCTTGAAATTACATTTTGGTGGGTCCCTATGGCCTCAGCAACATTACGCTGAACAGACCCAGCTTCCAGCATTCCCACAGCTCGTAACATCTCCGCCCTCGTCAAATGTTGGCGTTGCATGGCTACAATACCTCAATTTTAACTTTATCTTTCGTTTAAAAATGAAAAAAAACTGTAACTAAACGTAATTCGTATTGTTTTCTAAATTTCGCACAAATGAAAATTCCCTCTCCTACACATCAAGACATTTTTATGCAACCGAAACAAAAGAATTTTCAAAAATTTGAATTTGAAATTAGTCTAAGATAAATTACAAACAAATCGGTGTATGAAAGATTACAATGCGGCCACTACTTTTCGAGTTATTTAATTGAGTATGAAATATCCCTAGACCGTGTTGATGTGTGTATCTAATAATCATGATGGTTGTGAACCCTCCTTCTCACAAACCATGATGACATTACTTGTGAACCTTCCTTCTCACAAGCAATAAAAACATAAATAGTATAAAATACATTATTCCAAAGTAACGGTGGTAGTGAACCCTCCTTCTCACAAACCATGGTGACATTAAACCAGATAACAACATTTTAAAATACCGTCATTATAATAAGTTTGTGTGTTAATGTGTTAAATTGAGTAGTTACATTGCGTACTTTTACAAGTTTCAGAACAACGATGCCGCGTGCGAGTGAATCTTCTCTACGGCGGCGTTTGAGGACGCCCACCAGTAGAGAGACTATTCGGAGTTAAGATTTGGGTAGACGGAGTCGCAGTCGAACACGAAGGCAAGCGTGCAGTGGAATGCATAATCTATGGTTTGAGCGACAAAACAATGAGACCTAGTGCTAACGCTATACGTTGTACCCAACTCGATCATTTTTGAAATTTGTGTGTTTGTGTGTAGGCATAGAGAATTGTTTGCGAAAGCAAGCGATGTAAATTCTCGCAGCAGGCGCGACCCATACAGGCTCCTGTTAGATGTCCTCCCAAGGCTTGCGAAATATAATAAAAGCTGCATGTTTATATGTGTCCAGATATATAATAGAATACCAAATGAATTTAAAAACTTAAATACAAGATTGTTCAAAATTAAATTAGAACATGACGCATGGATTAGCACCATTCAGCTTAACCATTTTGAAGGGAGCTAAATGATCCAACACACGCGCCACCGCCAGCGAGACATTAGAGTGAGCATGACATACTCTCAGCCGCCAGGGCACATTCAAGTCAATGAAAGACATACCCAGTACCTAAAAGGTAGCTTTATAGTCGGTACATAGTACTCACACATGTGCTATGCAATTATACAATGCAGCTTCAGCAGCTCCAACAGTATTTTCAAATGCTAATCAATTAGTTTATGCTTGTGGAGCAGGACCAGCGTTGAGCCAAGCATTTTTATCAGCGATGTAATCCCCCAACTTATAATATGCTTGGCTGCATAGTGTGAGTTTAATATAAGATTTAAATTTCGTTTCATTCAGTTGAAGTATGTGGGGAGGTATTTTATTGTAACATTTTAAACAGTACCCCATGAAAGATGAGTCCACTTTAGCCAGCCTGAAACCCGGTTGAACTAATTGGTCCCTATTCCTAGTGATATAATTGTGTTTTGCACCTCTTATACCAAAAAAAAATAGATTTTTCCTTACGTACATAATCCACAGAAATCTAGCGAGGGATATTCCAAGGAGACTCACTCGGCCCACTGTGGTTCTGTCTCGCAGTAAATCCGCTTTCAAATAAATACAATGCCTGAAATCTGCGAAATGCATTTAATCCGCTTTCAAATAAACTCAATGCCTAAACTAAAGCCCGGGCATCAACTTCAATATAGTGATACAACGACTGATATACTGACTGACCAGCAAAATTGTAAAATAAACTACCTGCTCTATATGGACGATATCAAATTGTACGTATCATCACTAGACAACTTACAGGAACTAGCTGATGCTACTGAACAAATGATATCGCTATGAAATTTGGGATTGATAAATGTAAAATTAATTCAATCAGAGCGTGCAAAACTTATTCACATTCATACCACATGCAGACAGGTGCCATGATAGAATCATTGGATGAAAACGGTACTTAAAAATATTTAGGTTACACACAGGCTAAACAAATTCTTCATAAGGAAATTAAAGCCACACTCATTTAACAATTTAAATACAGGTTAAAAACAATATGTCATACACAAATAAACGCTCGAAACACTATAAAAGCCATAAACACTTATACCATCCCTATTCTTACCAATTCTTTTGGTATCATAAATTGGAACAAGACCGAACTCAAACATTTGCAACGGATTATAAATACAGAAACCACCACCCTAGGTCATGTGTTCAGAGGCTCACACTGTCAAGGAACGAAGGTGGCAGGGGAATAATATATATCACTTACCTACATAACAAGCAAATAACTATTTTAAGAACATACTTTAATGCTAAAAGTAATACTTACTTCAACTCTGCATAAAGCCATAGCGTTCAATCATTAAAAAAACTTACCTCTTTAAACATGTTTGAGAAGATAGCCCAGAGTAATGAACAACAGACTAACCGACAGACTAAAATCGCAGAATGGACCCTAAACTCACTGCATGGGAGACATCGACATGAACTTAATCAACCTAACGCCGACAAGTTGGCGTCGAACGAATGGTTAAGGAGTGGAGCAATAGTCCAGACTGATTACAAACACAGATGTTACCAGATAGCTAATGTAATCCACCAAAAAATTGCAATAAAATATAAATGAATTCCCATACTACCTGTATATATAAATAAATAATTAAAATAAAAAAAGCCTTTATGCTGTTCTTATTTACATTAAAAAAATATGAAGTGTGCCTGATACTTAAATAAAGTGAATAAATATCGGCAAACGGTCGTTCCTCTGGTACAGCTTCTCTTCCGACAAAGGCCTACTCTAAATATTTCCATTCAGTCCTGTCCTTTGCTGCACGAGTCCATATTGGACCCGCTGTTTTTCTGATGTCACCCTCCCATCTCATAGTCTGTCTACCTCTGTTTCTTTTGCTCTCTCGTGGGTATCATTCAGTTATTAGTCTTATCCATTTTTCTGTCTTCTCTTTTATCACATGCCCTGCCCATCTCCACTTTAGTCGTTTGTAAGTTGTGTATGCATACTTGAAATTTGTTTTGCTTTTATGTCTTAATTTTACTCGGTCCTTTCTTTTAACTCACTTCCCTCCATTCCATTCTGATAATTTTTTATTTAGTTTCCTAATTGTTCTGCAGTGGCGGTGGGTGATTTTTTGAAAGAGGTAAGCCGGAGCAATGAAAATCGTTTCTATACAGAATGTTCTCGTCATGACGTCACCTTGGACTGCTATCGTGGCCGCGAAAAGCTACTTCTGGTTTAACTAACAAAATAACGGCCTGAATAAACCGTTTCATTAAATTCCTATTTCGATCTACTTTTCTATTATGAGCTTCATGCGAATTAACAAACAATAATTCTATTCCTACCAGTCCCGAACTCATAAAACAGCTACGAATATGTTTCTCAGTTTGCATGTGTTTTTTAATGAATTCGTCAAATAAAAAAAAAACCCTTTATTCCATAAACTACTAGAATCTGAGAAAACTAAACACGGGAAACAATACATTTTATTTAATTTACTCAGTCAGTCATTGATATTTATCGTAAAGGGAAACATTAAAATGTTTGAAAAAACCATCACGTCGTTTGTATTTTATAGTCATATCTGGGCGAACACGGCCTAACTTATTTTAGTTTTCAATAACCTTGAATAGCATATTTCCTCACAAAGCAAATAATCACACAAATATCTACATGCCGCCATCATAATCCCCGTAGGATTAGGATGGCGGCATTTAGATGATTGTATTGTGTATCCTACTAATTACTTTTGAAATCACTAAATAAGTAATTTCAACTTAATAAACTATCTACTGGTTAATCCAGGAGAGTTTTTATACAACCATAGACTTTTTTAATAAAAGCACTTGTAAAATTGGTGCACGCTGAGAACTAGCTCTTCATATTTATTTCTTATGTAATTAAAATAATTGTAATTCTAATAATTGTTATCCAAATAATCATATTTTCAAGGATGTTAATTCTAATCAGTAATTGTAATTTAGATTAATAATTGTATAATGCAAGTAATTGAAATTTTATATACTTAAATTTTTAATACTATCTTTGCATACCCTCATTGAGGGTGAAATATGTCATGTACTTGCTGCTGTATAACACCTCATGCCTACCATACCATATTTCATGCGAATAAATGATTCTTATTCTTATTCTATTCTTATTCTTACTTTCCCCGAAATACCTAATAACAACGTACTTTACTTTCACTAAACTCAAAACACTTAAACAACATCTTAATCACTGTTCTATACCTACAAACAAATATTACTACTGATAAACTAATGAATTCAATGAATACTGAGCGAAATGTTAATAAATGTTGACGTTCAAAAGTGCCTTTTTTGTGCCTAATTGAAATAAATTATTTGACTTTAAGAAAATGCAAATTAACAACATAATGTAAAAAAAAAATACGGTTATAATGCGATTACGTCAAAAAACAAACACACATTGTCAAAGTCAATCGAATGATGATATGATGTCCGATGTCCGAACTCCGAACCGAACGCATTACGAATTCAACGAGAATAAGCGAATTACGAAGATAAGATAAGTCTTTATTTGCCTTAAACATGGTATAAAGTTGTTACAGTCAGATATTAATCTAAAGTCCGCATGTTTAGCTATACAGGATATGTATCAATTGCATGCAAAATAATAATTATTAGTAAATTTAAAGTTCAATGTCGCAGATACAGAGTCAATTACAATAATAATAGTTTTCTCTCAGCATTATCTGCAATTACGAAAGTCCAGGAAGTTATAATTTATTGTTGAGAAAATATTTAATGTCATAAAACATGTGTTCTTTCAACCATTTCAGTAATTTGTTTTTAAATGAGTTACTATTAGATAACAATTTTATTTCTTTGGGAATTTTGTTATAAATGCGTATACTTACACATGACTAGGAAACTTTTCTCATATTTGGCTGATTTAGGAGTTTAGGAGCAATAGCAATAGCTCTTCCTCGTTCACGCGCATGCATTTTTTGCATACCTGGCTGCTAAGAAACCGCAGTGTCACGTGACCGAATGACGTCATGACGGAATTTATTTCCTAAATAAATTGAATTCACGATAAGCCGGATGCGCCTACGAGTTATTTTAGCGCAAAATGTTTTGTTGTTGGGATATAAAGACAAAAAAATTAATGTAGGTAGGCGTTTTGTAATATTTTAATTTTATGGTGTATCAAATTCATAAAGTGTGGTTGTTCTATGACGATAGAATGGTTGTGTTCCGAATTTCCCGCAGGGAAGTCGGTAGGAATCGGGTTGTTTGAGCCCGTCGCCTCTGGGTTCTGTCAATGCCCAGGTCTGACAACCGTTTGGTAAACATAGGTAGAATACACATATTATAAACCTTCCTTTTTCTTGCATAGGCATTTCTTTGTTCTTCATGACTTCACTTTATGACATGACTAATGGCATGAGATCTACAGGATCTGCGGTCACCATGGGCGTTCCGCAGGGTTCAATTCTAGGTCCTTTCTTGTTTTTAATTTATATAAAACGACGGCACGGTTGGTGCAGTGGTTGAGCGATTGACTGCTGCACTGCGTGTCGCGGGTTCGATTCCCGCACGGAACAAATATTTGTATGACCTGCAAGTAGTTGTTCCGTGTCTGGCTGTTTGTGTATGTGAGTATAAATGTTTGTAAACGCATCCACGATACAGGAGAAATTCCTAGTGTGTAAACGTTATTTTGTGTGTAAACGCTAGTGTGTGGCAACGTAATTTTAAATAAAGAAGAAAAAAAAAATATATATAAATGACTTACCTTACCACATAAGGGATAATCATAAGATCGTATTATTCGCAGATGATACTTCCCTTATTTTTAAAATCAAACGTCAGTCAACTTTGAACAAGTGACCGTACGTGTGTTCATTTCATTTCATTTCACTAAGTGACCAAAATCGTTTCCGAGTATTAGCTATTCTTCTTTCTGCTTCTTTTTGAATGCATTCTTCAGTAGATATTAGCTGTCCTAAGTATACGAGTATGTATTCAAGTACGAAATTGTATTTGCTTATTTACTTTTATGATCTCTGTTTTTAAAGAATTTAACATTATTTTTGTTTTTGTTAAGTTCATTGACAGACCTGCCTTATCACTTTCAGCCTAAGTTAGCTGTTGCAACATTATTTCTAGGGTTTCCGGGCTATCAGAAAACAAAATTAAGTCGTCTTGCGAAACGTGGTGACTCAGGTTTTCCCCATTTATACTCGTATATAGTTATAGTATTCGTCCACTCCAGGTTCCTTATTATCATTTCTAAGACGGCTGAAAATAATTGAAGTGAGATAGGGTCTCCTTGGCGTACACCTCTTTTAATAGGAAATTCGTGTTCTAGTGTGTCGTGTGTGTGTAGTGTGAGTTTTTTTATATTCTTAAACTTTTGTAGGATTTGTCTAAAGGGCGTGAATGTGATCTGTGTGAATTGTTGAAAAATTTCTGCGGAATCCGGTTTGTTCTTTAGGCTGATTTTCTTCAAGGGTATTGGTGATTCTAGATACTATAATTTTTGAGAATACCTTGTGAATATTAGACATTAAGCTCTGGTCTCTAATTTGCTGTATCTCCTTTTTCATCTTTTTTATGTAGCAGTACTTATAATTGTCGATTTAGTTCAGTCCTCAGGAATCTTTTCCGTATTAATAATTTCGTTAAATATTCGTAAGCTTTGGAGCATTCACTGGTAATGTAGTGTGTAGGAGTTATGGGGTGTGAATTTGAAAAGCTTACCAGTAGCAAAAAGTTTTTAGCGCGCGGAGCACGTTATTTTTCGAGTTCAGACGATAGTTGAAGTGCAAAGGCACGCGGAAGTGCGGCGCCACTTTCGCCCTTCGTAGACCAATCGGATTGCTCAGCGAATATGCGATAAGCAATCCAATAACTTAATCAAATCAAACCCTTTTTACCACACACAAAGGCTTGAGTACTAGTTGTAGGGTGAAAAACTATCCAAAATTCCTAAGACTAAATGCAGTAAGTAATACCTATCTTAAAGAGAACGGTACGTAACATGCCGCTCGCCTTAAAATAATGTATTTATTTTAACCTTAGGTTACAGACATTATCAAAAATTTTCAGAGACAGGCATTCATGCTTTCGCAGCATTTTTCAATACTCTCTCAGTATTGAAAAATGCTGCGAAAGCATGAATGCCCAAAAAAAAACAAAAATAAAGTTACTCTTACCATAGATTACCTGATTAAGATTCGCAACAATATTAACTAAAACTTACAAAATAATTATTCTAAGGGCAAAGGACATATTTTAACTACTGAGCGTTTTACAAAAGTTTAGCCCATTTGTAAAGTTACGACACGAGTAACATTGTCGGAACCCGGACGAAGAGCATGGACACGAGCCAGTCTCCACTGTAATGGTGGCAAATTATCATCACGTACAACGACAATAATTCCTTCACGGAGTTGCGAGCCGCGATCTCGGAACCATTTATTACGTTGTTGAATTTCGTGTAAATATTCACGACTCCAACGTTTCCAAAAGTATTGCACACATTGTTGTACCCTTTTTTTTTTTTTTTTTTTTTTTTTTTTTTTTTTTTTTTTTTTTTTTTTTTATTCCGGGGTGGAAAATCCTCATGGATGTCCTCCGCCCTGGGGGGGGCAGAGGGGTCTGTCAGACTCTTACTGACTAAAAACCACCCCGGTGTTCCCAACCCACACCTACGCCGGGGATCGCGGGAACAAAAGCGACTTCCGCAATCCCCGACTGGTGCCGGCCCGCCTCTGCGGGCCTCTCCTCAGGTCAGCGGAGGGAGTGAGGTGTTTGACTCCCTCCGCGACGTCCAAGAGGGGCGCGCGTGGAACACTACGCGCCGCCGCCTCGGGTCCTGTTGAATGGGGGGCGACGGACGTCCCCATGTCCGTCACCCCTGGACCCATTTAGGGGGGCTGGAAGAGGGCGTTGTCCGCCCTCCGCCGACGCCCGGTGCGCCTGCTGCGGATCGGGAGTAGAGTCGTGATCTCCCTCTCCCTCTCCGCAGCCTCCTTCTGCGAGATGACAGTTTCGCAGAAGGAGACCACCGCGTCCCAGGACTCTTCGCTGCCGACCATCGCACTCACTACGGCCGGCAGCGACAGGTCACTGCCTACTTCACTGATGAGGGCACGGCGCGGCTCCTCCCAAGCGGCACACTCTGCCAGCGTATGCTGCGCCGTGTCCTCCCGGCAGTCGACGCAGTGGTGACACCGAGCGTCCGGCTCCCTGTTTATGCGACACAGGTACTTCCCGAAGCAGCCATGCCCCGAGAGCACCTGCGTCGCCCGAAACGACAGGGAGCCGTGCCTTCTCCCGAGCCAGTGGTCGAGCACTGGCCGGACCGCCTCGATGGTGCCGAGGCCGGCGGTAGGGCTCGAAAGCCTGTTCCGCCATTCCGCCACCAGGACCTCGCGGAGCTGTGACCGGCGCAGCTCCAAATTTTGCTGCGTCAGTCGCTCGCCCCGCGCCCGCGTTTCCTCGCGCCACCAGTACAGTGACGCGAGCACCTTCGCCTCCAGGTCCCAGGGCGGGGATCCGGCCAGTATACAACCCGCCTCGTAGGAGATCGTGCGATAACCCCTTATGACTCTGACGGCCATAGCCCGCTGCGGTTTCCGCAGAACGATTAAGCTGTTGGCCGTCAGGTCAGCCGCCCAGATCGGGGCCCCATACAGGGCCATCGATCGCACGATCCCCACGTAAAGCCGCCTACAGGCGGCGCTCGGGCCCCCCAGATTGGGAAGCAGCGTTGACAGCGCCCCAGCCGCGCCCAACAACTTGGGCGCAAGCCGCCGGAAGTGGGGGCCGAAATTCCACCGGCTGTCGAGCACCAATCCTAGGTACTTCATGGTAGACTCGACAGCTATTTGGGCCCCCCCCACCACGATGTGTAATCCCGGCGGCGGCGCCCGCCGGGGGCCATGAAAGACCATGGCCTCCGACTTGTTGAGGGCCACCTCCAGGCCTAGGCGCCGTATGCGGCCCACCACCTGTGAGACCGCAGCCGTCGCCAGCAACGCTGCCTCCCTGTACGAGCTCCCCCGGGCCGTGACCAGCGTGTCGTCCGCGTAACACGTCAGGTCCACGCCCGGCTGGAGCTCGCCCCGCAGCACCCAGTCGTACCCGATGTTCCACAGGAGCGGTCCCACGACCGAGCCCTGCGGAACACCGCACGACATGCGGCGCTGCTTTCCGCCATCACGTCCCACGTAGGTGACACACCTCTCCGCCAAATAAGCCCCAACAATGCGGCGGAGGTAGGGAGGCACCCGATGGTAACGCAGTGCCTCCCGAATACAACTCCAGGGCAGGGTGTTGAAGGCGTTAGAAATGTCCAAGGACACCGCCAACATCACCCCGCCCCGAGACACCGCTTCCTCCGCCAGGGCTCTCACTCGCGATATAGCGTGGATAGTGGAGCGCCCATGCCGAAACCCGAACTGGCTATCGTCCAGGTCCGGCCCCTCTCTGCACAAGTGGCTTACGAGGCGGGCTGCGATAATCCGCTCGAGCAGTTTTCCCACCTCGTCTAGCAGCACTATGGGCCGGTACGCGGACGGCGAGTCCGCAGGGCGCCCCGCCTTCCTGAGCAGGACCAGACGACCAGATTTCCACTGAGTGGGAAACTGGCCCCGCTCTAGGCACGCTGAGAAGAGTCCTGTCAGTTGGGGCTCAAGCTCCTTCAGAGCGAGGGCTAGCACTAAGCCGTGGATGCCATCGGGCCCCGGAGCAACGGTTTTTGCCCGGAGCCGCATCACGGCCGCCCTCATCTCTGCCTGTGTCACCCGTGGGACGCTGGCGTTCTCTTCCTCAAGCTCTGTGGCTGTGGGCAATGCCATCGGTGGCGGAGCATGCTCCGCTCTCGCCGGGAAGAGGGCTGCGACCACCTCCTCCAGCAGCTCTGGTTGGAGACTCTCCGTAAGCGGAGGCGCCCAGGCCCGGAGTTTCCCCCGGACCGCACGATAAGGGCGCCCCCATGGATCACGGTCCAGAGTCTCCAAACTCTCCTCCCTAGCACGCGTCTTCGCCTCACCTATGGCCAGCCACAGAGCCTGCTTCGCCGCGCGGTACACCTCATACAGCGCGGCTTCTTCGTCAGGGACCCGACGACGTCTTCTCCGGTATCGGGTGTACTGGCGTCTGACGTCTATACACGTGACGCGCATCTGCGCGATTTCGGCAGACCACCAGTACACCTGGCGCCTTGTAAATTGCGTGTGAACCCGGGGCATGGACGCGTCGCAAATTTGCGTCATCGCCCCGTGGAACCACTGCGCCTCCTCATCGACGTCGACGGGTCCGGCAGTTGCCGACTCCCGGAACCAGGCCTGGACAAAAGCGGCCTCCTCGAGCAATTCCCTGTCAATGCGCTTTCGCGCCCAGCGCGGACCGTCCGTCCGCGGGGCCGACGGACTGCGGCCGCCCGCGGTCTGGGCGGAGACATCGAAACGAATGTATCGGTGATCCGACAACGTCTCCACCTCCACGGCGACACGCCAGTCGTGGACACGGCTCGCGACAGCGGGGCTAGCGAACGAGACGTCCACAATAGACCCGCCCCGCTGCCGCACGCACGTGTACTCCGAACCCCGGTTGAGGACGGCCAAGCCGGTCGTGACCGCCCACTCCTCCAGCGCCTCGCCCTTAGCATCGGTGATCGGAGATCCCCACGCCGCAGACTTGGCGTTAAGATCCCCGAGCAACAGCACCGGGCGAGGATGGAACCGGCCAACGACGGCACCCAACTCGACAAGGAAGCTCTCGAAGTCGGCGAGACTCTTGTTGGGCGAGAAATATGCCCCAACAATACCAATGCCGTCCGCGAGGGCGGCTACCCAGCCATGACCTCGGGACGGGTTGACAAGAGCCCCGCCGATGATGGCCACCAAACCGTCCAAGTCACCCAACCAGTTATCCCTGGCGGGGACAAAATACGGCTCGGCGACCACAGCCACGTGAATCGACTACTCTGCCATACTCTGCAGCAAGAGATCCTGAGCTCTGGCAGAGTGGTTGATGTTGCCCTGGAGGACATGGAACAGCGCCATTAGGCACAGTCCATCCCCTCCGCACCATTCCTAGGCCGGGAGTCGGCCGGAGGGCAGCCAGGCTGAGGGGGGTGTAAAGAGCCCCCGGCAGCCTTGGTTGCCCCTCTCTTTTTTTTATTGTTGCCCTTTGGGGTGCCACAGGCCTTTCCGCCGGCTCTGTGCCCCGCGGGCCTCCCTGCAGCTGTACACAGGCTGCAGTTCGGTGCCTCGGAGCACTCGGCCGCCTTGTGGCCGGGCCGACCACAGCGGAAACACTGATCGCTGCGGTCTGTTTCGCAAGTGCACCGTGCCCTGACATGCCCAATGTCCAGGCAACGGTAGCACCGCATGGCCCTGGGCTGCAGCAATCTTGCTCTTGCTGCAACCCACCCCACCAGCAATCGACCCTGGTCAGCGACCTTGTTCGCCGCTGCCACCGGGCACCGCACCCAAATCGTGCCGAGCCCGGAGGCATCGGCGCGGATGTCGCCTGTGTGCACGGCGCCAGGCGGACACCCTCCGTCTCGGGCGATGGCCGCCACGACCTCAGCCGGTGTCGTCGAGTCGTCCAGGCCATCGACGCGCAGTTCAGCGCTCTTTACGGGCCTGGACACCCGGACGTCCTCCGGGTTGAGGACCTCCCTCAGCTTGGCAGCCAGGATGTCCGCCTTTTCGCTGCTCGAGGCACCCGATAGCTCGAACAGCCGCGCCCCCGTTACCGTCGGCCTCAATTTGAAGCCGGTCGGTGTGCCAAGGTCATTGTTGTACCCTCCGCCATCTAGTGAGTCGATTTGGAACATTATCGAATAGTGAAATATCTGGAAGGGTCGTCAACGGACCTCCTATTGAAAAAAATGTGATGGTGATAAGGGTAACGGATCTAATGAGTCTGCACTTAATAAACAAAGTGGACGTGAATTCAGTACCGCTTCAATTTGACAAAGAAGGGTGTGCATCTCATCCTAAGTTTGAGTTTGCGTACCTACCGAGGACTCGACGTATATGATGTTTGAAACTTTTAACACTGGATTAAAAAAGGCCACCAAAATGTGAGGCATAAGGAGGTTGAAAATGCCAAACCTTGTTCTAAAACCTTACCATTAAGAGTGGCTTGAACAGAATCGTTGCGTAAAAAAGTATACAATTCTTGTAGATAATTATTACAACCAACAAAGTTCCTTCTACAATCATGTAAATGTCGGTGCATAAACATCTACGGGACGTGAACTTATTTTGTTTTTTTCTTGAAATTCACGTCGTTCACGTCGTTGGTCTCCAAATTTAGCGGTCAATAACATATTCTATGCTAAATTACCTCTTCCAAACATTTTTTTGACTTTAATAGACTCAAAAACGTATATAATTTTAAAATACTAGCATTTTGAAAATGCTAGTGAGCTACGTAACTACTATCGCATCGCAAGCGTATTTTTCGATAGCGCCTGTCAAATTAGTGACTCATGGTGCCGTTTTGTATGGTGACAGCTGAAAAACGTTAGTGACTATCGAATAGATTACGTTAGGTTTCTTACCTATCGAAATCTATAGTGCTCTTGGTACGAATTTCAATTCTTTCTGTGACCGCTAGGGGCGCTGTTCAATTACTTTTCATATAAATCATGTACGGAGACGCTAGCGAGTTTTGACATTATTGAAATCTATTTGATTCACGTTAATACGCTAGCGAGTTTTACGCTAGCGTATTAACGATGACAGCTCATGGTAGAGGTACAGTCCGTGTAGAATCGAGGGCGACACTGAAAGTTTTTAGAACCGGCCACTTTTAAACGTTATAAGTAATAAAAAAATAAGTTCAAATTTTGAAAATGGAACTTTTTGCCATTTGTTTTCGATTTGGCGGCAAATTAAAAATTATATATATTTAAGTCAACAAGAAAGTTATGATAGACTTCGATTGGCCTTTCACCATGAAGCCCCATCTCGTGCCACTGCTTACAACTGGTTTAAACGCGGTCGCACTAATCTCACCTATGATCTGCTAGAGGGACGGCCTTCTTCGGCGACGACTGAAGATAACATCAGTGTTGTGTGATGAATCAGTGTAGTGCGGCGTATGATAGAGACTGACAAAAGAGTGACTTATCAGCAGATTCGGACAAGCTTAAGCATCGGTATGAGTCAAGTGCACAAAATCCTCCATGAACATAGCGGTCAGGAAGCTTTGTGCCTGGTGGATACCTCATAATTTGACAGAGGCCCAAAAACTCCGTCGTGTTGATTGGTGTCGTGAAATGGTTCAAAGATTTAACGGAGATGACTCAATTGCTGTGTTCGACATACTTACGGGTGACGAAAGCTGGATTTATTGTTATGATCCTGAAACTAAGAGACAGTCTGCTGTCTGGGTGTTTCCTTTCGAGAAGTTGCCAACTAAAGTGAAGAGAGGTCGAAGCGTGGGAAAAAAGATGGTGGCCTCGTTCTTTGGAAGGACAGGTCATTACGCAACAATTGTTTTAGAGGATCAAAAACAGTTACTGCAGAGTCGTACACTAACAATTGTTTGCCACTTGTCTTGGAAAAAGTTCGGGAGAAACGACCTCTCAGATGAATCCTCCTTCACCACGACAACGCCTCGTCGCACACCGCCAAGCAAACAATCGACTAATTGGCGACGTCAGACGTGGAATTACTGGGTCACCCGCCTTATAGCCCCGACCTCATCTTGCGATTTTTATTTATTTCCGAAAATAAAAGAAAAACTTCGAGGAAAACGTGTATGGGCGCCGAGGAAGCAGTGGCTGCGTTTCAAAATGCCGTCGAAGAGACCCCTAAGGTCGAGCGGGCAAAGTGCTTTTCTCAGTTGTTCCATCGGATGCAGCGATGTACTCGTATTGATGTAAATGGACACTATTTTGAAAATATATAATAAAACTAATAACTTGTTAGTTTGTTCAGTTTTTGATTTTCTAAGAACTTTCAGTGTCACCCTCGTAGCAATAGTCGATATATGAAAATATTAATATCACAAAATAATCGCACAGTAAGCAAGAAACGCATTACCTACGTAACTTGGAACTGCAATGCAAGCAAAGCAAGTTCTGTGAAATCAAGCAGAAAATAACTGGTCAATTCAAAATAATATGTCAATGTCCCCTTAAAACTACTGAAGCTTTAAATTCCTCACCCGCGCTTTCTGCTGTCTTACTTAGAAAGAATGTAAAGGCATGCCCTTTGGAGTTTAGGTTTCAGCTTACAAACCCCCAGGCTGTCATAAAAGCTTTTAAAGATCTTAAAATTAAATCAACAGAAGATCTATGGGGAATGTCTGTAAAAGTCTGTAGATCTATCATAGAAACCATTGCGTCTTATTTAGCTTGCATATTTAATACCAGTGTAGACCAAGGAGTCTTTCCGGATCTCATGAAACACAGTAAAGTAGTTCCTTTGTTCAAATCCGGTGATAGTAAGGAACCCAACAATTATAGGCCTGTGTCAATTCTGCCAGTTCTCAGTAAGGTGTTTGAAAACTTGATACTCAATCAAATGTTACGTCACTTTAATAAAAAATCCATCTTTCATGATCATCAGTACGGTTTCACCAAAGAGCGTTGTACCGGTTGTGACGCCGGTGTCACCCTAATAAAGAACATTTTTAACGCCTGGGAAGAAGCACAAGATGCCATTGGAATCTTTTGCGACCTCTCGAAGGCGTTCGATTGCGTAGACCATGAAACACTTCTGCTGAAACTGGAGAATTATGGGATTAGGAATACAGCTCTTGATTTGCTTAGATCATACCTGAAAGATAGAAAGGTTAAAGTTCAAGTCAACGGCACAAACTCATTAGGGTCTGAAATGGTAATGGGCGTTAATCAAGGTTCGATATTGGGTCCATTCCTCTTTTTAGTTTATATTAATGATTTACCCCAATTATTTCAAAATCAACCGAAGATGGTGTTATTTGCTGATGACACATCATTGATCTTTAAAATAAACCGACGATCACAAAATCTTGACGACATGAATAGCTTAATTGTTCAGGACCAAGATTGGTTTACGGTAAATAATTTGGTACTAAATAAAAATAAAAAACAAATGCATTAGATTTAAATTACCAAATGTTAGAAGTAGTGAATGTGACATCATATTGAATGGAGAAAAACTGGAATTTATTAATCAAACAGTTTTCCTAGGAATCACGCTAGACGAGAAGTTACAATGGGGACCCCATATAACATCTCTCGCGGGGCGGCTAAGTTCAGCCGCTTATGCTGTTAGAAAGATAAGACAGTTAACAGATGTAGAAACCGCGCGTTTGGTCTATTTAGTTACTTCCACAGTATTATGTCGTATGCCATTTTACTGTGGGGTCGGGCTGCTGACATTGAATCTATCTTTATTTTACAAAAGAGAGCCATTTATAATCTACGTCGTCGCGAATCTCTCAGGGAACTATTTAAAAAGATTAATATTATGACGGTACCTTGCCAATTCATTTATAAAAATATTATGTATAATATGTGAGAAAAAATCTACATCTTTTTAACAAAATAAGTGATAGACATAATTTTATTTATTTTATTATTTATGTACACACAGAAAAATAGATACAGATAAGACATAATCATAATTATGAGTACAAAGGTACTGCTTATTTCTTAAGAAATTTCTTCCAGCAGACCTGCGATAGGAGAAATGAGAAAGAAATGTAGACAATAGTGTGTGAGAACAAGAAGAGAAAAATATAAATATGCGAAGTCTTAAACTAAAATATTGAAATAAACCTACACGTATAAAGTAATAAATTAATATATACTTAAATAAATACATAGAGCTTAAATATATAAACATACATACTATAGGTATATAAATACTCACAGTTGAGAGGAAAGGTAATGCTCTTTTACTCGAAATTTGAATTGTGAAACAGTTTTTAAATCACGAATGCTAGGCGGAAGTGAGTTCCACAACCTTACTGCATGGACAGAGAAGGAATAGGAATAGTAGCTTGTTTTATGAGGATGAGATTTAAGGAGGGATCTAAGGTGTGATCTACATGGTGCGTCGCTAGGGCGAGCGTAAGAAAAACGCTCACGCAGGTAGGAAGGATAAGACGGGTTGTTTTAATACTAGAAATAAAGATAAAATAAATCAACTATTTTTCAGAAGTATCTAAAGTACATACATCTTTTATGGGGTACTGTGTTAAATGTTACAACAGAATACCTTGTGATATATTAGAATTAAATGAAAGAAAATTTAAAACTTTTATAAAAAATACACACACAAGCATATTCAAAGTCAAAGTCAAATCATTTATTTCAAATAGGCCCGTATAAGGCACTTTTGAACGTCAAAAATTTACAAAAAAAAATTATTGATTCTAGTTGCCCCTTCCAAAAGGTACCTAGTTTTCGTATGGAGAAGAATGGGCAAGAAACTCCACCGTTACTCTTTTAAAATATTACAAATTAGAGGATTATATCCAAGATAAAAATGCTTGGAAACAGGCTGGTCCTGCTCCATAGGACAATTTAGAATCTAGACAAAATCTAACTGGTTGCTAATTTAATTGTAATATTGATTTTATTGTATTGTTAATATTGATTTTACATTCTGTGATTACACACTGAGTTATTAGTACCTATTTCTTGTAAAAATGTTAGGAATATCGTATAATTTTACAATGTTTGTAAATATGTGAGCACTATGCATCTATCACATGATTAATATATCTGTCATTCCTTAATTTTTCATTATTTTTACCTAACGTGGTATAGTAATCTTATTCTAGGTGCATCGTCTTCACATATAATTATATAATTATTGATGTATACAAGATATTGTGAAAACATTTTAAAAGGGTAACGGTGGAGTTTCTTGCCCATTCTTCTCCATACGAAAACTGCCTTTTGGAAGGGGCAACTAGAATCAATTATTATTTTTCTGTAAATGTTGACGTTCAAAAGTGCCTTTTTTGTGCCTAATTGAAATAAATTATTTGACTTGACTTGACTTGAATGTCATGTCAAAGAAATAATAAATACTTACATTCATTCTATGATATGAGTGGATACTAAAAAAAAAACGCTGTAGTGGGCGGACCTAGTGTTTGTGGGGCCCGGAGCTAATACTACTCTGAGGCCTGCCTAATTAATCAACTAATTTCCATTTTGTCAAAAAGCTGTTTTCGGCAATGACGTACTAGGTAGGTTATACACGGTATAGAAAAAAAAAGAAGACAATAAATGCTCATATAGACTGGCACGAGTTGTCATGCGACGTGTCACGTGGCGATTCTGCGATATTATCATCACGACAGGCAGCGCGGCACCAAAGGAACATTTTGTATGGCGTTGCGTCGATATCACCGCAATATGGTGTCGCGCCAGCGACGCGTTATCGACACAAGAGAATATTTTGTGAGTCGCAGCGTGACAGGCTTCTGAGTGTATTGTCGCTCGCGTTTTCATAGAAATTGTTCTTCGGATATATATCGCAGAATCGAGTCGCACGACAAGTCGCGCCTGTCTGCATGAGCCTTAAAATATATTGTTTATTTATT
The DNA here is from genome assembly GCA_949128155.2 of Xanthia icteritia. Taxonomy (NCBI): domain Eukaryota; kingdom Metazoa; phylum Arthropoda; class Insecta; order Lepidoptera; family Noctuidae; genus Xanthia; species Xanthia icteritia. The sequence goes on from OX421945.2 coordinate 21,539,268, forward strand.
CATACTTAATATATTGTTTATTAAGACTTAGACACAAACAACTGTGGGACATTAATTAATGCAAAAGAAATCAACAGGTTATGTGTAGTTATGTTAAATAAATGACAAATCAACCCGCATTTTTGTGCTGCGAATTCCTTTTTTTGCTCATCATATTGTAAATCCTTAATCACAATTTATGGAAAGAACTGATAAATGATTTAGTCGATAGTTCTGTGGCGGATTTGCAGTCTTGGCCGCCCTAGGCCCCAGGCCATGTAGTAAGTATCAGCCGCCCCTTTCTCAGCACCCATCATATAGACTATGTACATAATGAATTACTTTATTGCCAACTTTTATCGAAATCGGTTCAGAAATATAGTTAACTATGAGTCGGGTTGGCGCCGCGAAATTCTATGACGCGTTTCAATTAGTTATTTGGACATATTTTTAAATGGTTTTAGATTATTATTGTTATACGATGCGGTGCAGTGCGGCCCGCCATAATGTGCGCGAACGTTTAGAATATATAGGTACCTACTTTGAGTTATTTATTGTGTATCAGTGAATTTTTTGACACGATTGGCCGCCCCTAATACTTTTTTTTACGAAACCCTGGAGAAAGAGGCTCTGCTCGACTGCGAAAAACTACGTTTGCGAAAAAATATACCGAAAACAAGTTATGTGGAATCCCCCTCTCCATTCGATAAGCGCGCACACGGTTTAACATTACGATAGGTGTTTTTTATTCACAACATCGTCCATTGTTTTCAATGGGGGCTGGAGGCCTTGAATCACAGTTTTGCTAGAACAAACGTTGTTCAGACCATGGTCTACTACCATTCTATAGCATCAAATATGTTATTAAAACAAACTAAACTAGGCGTTCTCAAATTAGTCATATGTTGCTTCAACGTGTTCAAAGATTAACCGTAACATCAAAGTACTCATCGCGGTAGCGATATGGCATTCAAAACAGAGTCCACGTGGACTACAAGGATGTCTGGCCAATGCGGCCGAAATACAAATAAATCATTAGCCTATGACATGCAATCGTGCGAAGTACCGCTCCACCCATTTCTTTTGTTGACTGCCGCCCCAGCCGCCCGGGCGGTAGCCAGTCTACCGAAATCTCTCGAGCGAGCGACGCGTGTGCATCCGATGTACTTACGTCACAGGCACACATCGCGCGTTTTTTGTGAAAATGAGTTTTATCTATTCGGAGTGGAGTTTGGATATGGTGCTTTTTTACGCAGTTGCTGGTGACAATCTGGCGAAAGCTAGGTACTCTTGGAGTCAATGTTGTCTTGGTGCACACGGAATCCGACCCGAAATCCGCCTCTAAAGCGACCCACCACTGAACCGGTTGTGTGGTAAGTTTTGTTTTTGTCTTGTTCCTGTAATATTCCAATAAATAAATAATACCTAATAATGTTACGTTAAATACAATGGGTACCCGTACCTAGTACCTCCAGGAAAGAATTAAAACCATGTCTTATAGTATCTACTGTAGTTCGCACCTAGAACGAAATGATATTGATAACAGTAGAGGTCAGCCACCTCGCCGCGTCGTCGTCGGTACGGCGCGTCGCGTCGTGCAATTGTACATAGCTAGAAAATACCTACCAAAGTTTGCCATACTAAGCCATAAAAATCTGTTTTGAAGTAGCCTCTTATCAGTGATAAAATACCTACCGAAGTTAACTTTTATCTTTGGTCTTTTCTAGTAAGACGTACAATAATAAGGGCTTACTAAATTTCGTTTATGGAGGTAATGCTGTGTCCCGTGCGAGAGCCGTGCGCCGCGCCGCAACTACTTTGCGACGCGAGCGCCGCAGTGCCTGTGTTGTAGGGAGTAACGATAATCCCGACGTTTTTAACTTTGTCTTTTTTGTGTTGAATCTGTGTATTTTCTACACTCAAATAATAATCACTGCTGGCCACACGAAAGCGCGCCCAAATTATCTACCAACCCTGAATAAATATTGTAACAATAGAGTTTTGATGTGGAACGTATGAACAACGAGAATAGTGAATAAACACCGACCTCCCCGGCACTTTGTTAAAGGATGTCGCAGAGTCGCCCGATGCGACACCGGTAGAACAATTTCCGCGAAGTTTTCATAAAAATTGTTGGAGTGAGTCGCACCGCGCCGCGCCTGTTTGCCGTCTGTCTCGTATTAAGGTTCCCCTTAATACGAGACCAACCAGGCGGTGCCTCCACCACGCATGCCACCCGCCGACATCGCCTGCCACCCCACACACTCACGGCACACAACAGATGCTGCCGAACTGTCTCCATACTGAGCATCCAGTGTATGCCGCACGAATTTCAACGTTAGCTTTCGAAGTAAATACAACCGTAGATAGTTCGCCAGTACCTAACAACTCGGACACGAATTCAAGTAAACTTTCCAACTTTACTAACGAGACAAGTTAACAGAAGTAGACCTTATTTCAAGGGCATAGGGAGTTACGTGGGTTCGAGTTAACATGTCTTTCTATTTGGTCTATTTACCTGCGGTGTTTGTTCAGGGCGTCGTGTACAATTTTCGGGGGGCAAACACGAGGACGCGGGAATTTGACGCGAGTCGCGGCACAAGGAACGATTCCGGAGGCACAGCATGAACCAGCCTCAATGTGACCATCACCCTAAGAGCTTGCTGCAGTGCGCTCTCTGACACTTACGTACAGTCGGGCATGCAGTCATGCCAAGCTGGTATAGCGCAGAATAATTTTTTTTCGACGTGTTGGACATGTACATCATTTATTTTCGATTCGAATATAAACTGAATATGTGCAAGGTACATAGCAATTGTTTCATTATCAGTAATGTTCAATGGCAACTTAGGTACATGCTTACAATATGATGTACTTACTTAAAATTAAAAAGTGTGGTGTAAATACAAAAAAAAACTAAATTCTTTCTTCAAATTAATACAGTAAAAGAAAAAAAATAAAGAAAATTTGATATTTTTTTTTAACGACAAAAAGTACGTGAAATTTATTTATTTCTTTATAACAGCACTTCGAGCAATATACAAATTTTCTTTGGTTCCGGAAATGGAGAATCGAGGTGAATCTATATGTGGTAGTTATTAGTTATATTTGATTCGGTTTAGTTTTGTCACAAAATAAACCGGAAAGCAGCATAATTTTGTCCGAATTGCAAACGCGCCCTTAACCCCGATAAGAGTCCGGCGGTTCTCTTCTCGAGACCGCTTCGTCTCCCCCTCCCACCCGGTCACTATGTATGGCAAACCAATCCCTTGGGAGAAGCGAGCTAAATACCTATGTGTGATCCTTGACCCATCACCTTACCTTCAGTAACCACATAAAGACGGCTCGTTCACGCGCCGCTTTCGCTTTCAGTAGGCTCCAATTCATAATGACCGCATGCAGCAAATTGTCACTTAAGTGCATTGCCCATCTACACTGCGGTCATCCGTCCCATCATGACCTAAGCGTGCCTAGTACACGCGGATGCAGACCCTCCAAAACCGTTTCCTTAGAAAGGTTACGAGAGCCCCCTTCTATGCCCGCAATTTGGATCATATTAAATGTCAAAAGGCTGCCGTCCAGCAGTTCATAAAATGCCTCTCAAAGCGTTTCTTTGACTCTGCTATAAAGCACCCCAATCCCCAAATTGCGGCAGCCGCCCGTTACACTACCTCCCGCATAAGTAGGATTCGCCGACCAAGGCATACACTCATCATTCCCGACGACGCTATTACCCTCCTCCAGGTGAGTAGTCCCACCACTAGCACAGTTCGCAAACACATAAACAGGCCGTTTATGTCCGCCTTCCTTCCGTCCTCGCCGCCGAGGCCCGCCGCGATGGAAATCGGCTTTCATAGAATTAGGGATTTTAATTTACAAGTGCCGGGTTTTTTGTCGGATATCGCTACTATTAGTTATTATCTCTTATTCTATTATTATTATTGCTTCAATTATTGTTCACTTGGCGAACTTGTGCTTTAGTAAAGGTATCTTTCCTAAACTCTTAAAAAAATCTACTATTACGCCAGTGTACAAGAGTGGACCCAGAGAGGACGTTAGTAACTTTATGCCTATATCAGTATTACCTGCTTTATCAAAAATATTGGAGAAACTGTTAAACAAACGACTAACAGACTTCCTTAATAAATATGGAATATTATCTGATGCGCAGTATGAATTTAGACAGGGCAAATCGACTGAAGATGCAGTAACACCTATAACATCTCTTGTTACTGAAAGCCTTGATCGAGGAAAGAAATGCCTCTCAGTTTTCCTCGATTTAAAAAAGGCTTTTGATACAGTGTCTGTTCCCATTCTTGTAGGCAAGTTGGAATCTTGGAATACATAGGAATAAGAGACACACCTCTTGAATTATTAAAAAGTTATCTTTCACATCGAACGCAAAAGGTTAAAATTGGACAGTATACAAGCAGAGATTCAGATATCACTTTCGGTGTACCACAAGGCAGCGTTCTCGGGCCCACGTTGTTTTTAATTTATATCAACGGCCTATGTGAGGTTAGGGCAGGTGGTGCTCGAGTGTTCACTTATGCCAACGATACTGCGATGGTCTTTATCGGCGACAATTGGGGGTCTGTGCGGCAGGATACGGAAGTGGCATTATCTAAAGTCGCTTCCTGGCTAAGAACTAATCTACTCACGCTGAATAGCCAAAAGACTATCTACATTTGTTTTGCCGTAACTAATAGAACCCAACCTGATATGTCACAATATCCACGACACTAATTGCGCTTGTCCGACTATCGAGAAGGTTGAGAAGACGAAATACCTGGGTATTTCGTCTGGGTATTTATACTTGATCAGCGACTCTCTTGGCATTATTACGTTGCATTGGTTAGTGAACGTCTCAGAAAAATGATCTGGATTTTTAAATTACTAAGACATGTTGCATCACCCAGGCTAATTCAACAAATATACACTGCTCTAGCCCAATCCGTTCTAACCTATTGCATTCCTATTTGCGGGGGTGCCTCTAAAACTAAATTCTTAGATGTGGAAAGATCTCAGCGTGCCCTTATCAAAACTATGTACTTTAAACCGTATCGTTTATCTACACACGAGCTTTACAAACTATGTGACCTGTTTGTTAACTGTAAGAAAGTTATTTATTCTAAACTCTACCTTAAAAATGCATAAAACAACTGTATTTGACCCTAGTACGCTCAGGAAAAGAAGAAATCACGGACGTATAGCCGGAGTTCGTACCGCATTCGCAAAGCGGCAGTATGTTACCCAAACTACCTACTCTTCTTTATAACGCCATAAGCAAGAAAATCCCTTTTAACCAAAAAACCCATAATGAATGCAAGAAAACCCTGACTGCATGGCTAAAGACTCTTACTTATGAGAAAACTGAAGCACTTCTGAATCCGGTTATTTAATAACAATATAAAAAAAAAAAAATTAAACTAAACTTACACACGCAATGAATGATAACATGGACTTGATAAAATTAATATACAATTGTCTACTTCACACTGATAATATGCTTTTGGTTTCCCTTTCTTACTCGCTCACACAAATACATACATACACACACACACGCACAATTGCACACTCACGACACGCACAACCACACCCTCACGCACGCAGAATGACACACGCACGTACACTATCACTCGTCTTTGCCTGAAAACGGAATCTGAGATAATTATCAAATTAGAAAAACAAGGTCAATTTCATTGCATCAATTTATTAATTGTTTGTTTTTTATAACCTTTTTGTCACAACCCGCTTACTTCAAAACCAACTTAGAATGACTAATGCTGAAATGGAAAGTTGAGTAAGTGGGGATGATGTACAAATTATCTGAGATTACGAATTCAAATATCTAATTAATTATTATTTTTAAATTCTCTAGTTTTGAGTTCTAGTATTTTTTTAATATTTTTAGTCTACCTACTTTGTAAAAGTTCTGTTATTAACAGGCTTTGTATGTTGTATACATAGTTATTGAAGAGGGAGGTCTTCTGGTACAGGAAGGCCTCTACAACTTCTTTAGGTTTCATGCTTCGTACGGTCCGAGGTTTCACGAATGTGAAAGCTATTATAGCATTGTATAATGCATTGGTGAGGAGCCAGTTAGAATGTAATGCAGTCATCTGGGCTCCGCATGAAGCTAAATATAGTCTCATGCTGGAGAGGGTACAAAATAAATTTATAAGATATTTATACATGCGTTATTACGGAGTCTATCCTTTTTACCCGTTAATGTATCCTACCTTATTTATTTTAGGTATGGTAGGATACAACGAGCTAAGGGTTAGGAGGGATCTTGCACTCGCATCATATGTATTTAAATTAATGAGAGGGAAGGTGCATAATGTACTTATTTTAGGCCAGGTGAGTGTGTGTTCCGGACAGGTATGTGTGGCGGCGACGGCAGCCACGACTGTTAATGGAACCGCGTGCTCGGACCAACCTGTTAAAAGAGGCGCCGCTGACGCGTGCACTCCGCACGCTCAACCTCATAGCGAGTGAGATTGACTTATTCTGTTGTTCTCTGGGTGAATTCACAAGGAATGCTTTGTTTATAATTAGTTATAGGTATTAGTTATAAGTAAAAATTAAGTTAAGTATTAATTAAGGCGCATTTACCGCATTGGTTAGCTGTAATAGTAGATGTATGTTGTTAAATAAATTAATAAATAAACTTATTTGCTAAAACCTGTTGATTATGAAATAAACTTTATTATTAGTTATTACTTTATACAAAAATGACACCCGAGTTAAGGCTCGTGCAGACCAGCGCGACGCGACGGCGCGACGCGACTCGAACAAAACAATTTCTAAGAAAAAATCACGGTTTAACAATAATCGATGTCGCTTCGCGCTGTCGCGTCGCGCTAGTCTGCACGAAGCTTTAATTCTGCACAAAAATGAAGGATTTATATTTTTTTTACGAAAAATTTGTATGACGCTAGTATAAAAATCTATTTATCTCTTAAACGCCAAGGAAAACCGTAATATCCTTACAGGCGGTTGTAGTACTAATTATTTATGATTTTTTATCATACTCCACATATCAATGATCGCTGCTGATTTCTTTATTAAAATCATCAAAATATTTTAATTTATTTTTACATAATATATATTATCAAACGGTTCCTCTTAGTGTCTAAGTTACGAACATCGTGAAGAATTTTATTGACCCAAATATCGCACCTTCAGAACAGTAGTGACGTATCTCAAAAAATCATTTTTTTGGGAAAACAAAAACGAAGTTTTGAAACTGCAAACTTTCAACTTTGAACTGATTTAAGATATAATTCTATACAATAATGTCTGGACAATAAAAAGAGACTTCGACGCCATTTTTTTTTTTTTTTTTTTTTGGGTGGGAAATTAGCAAATAACTTCTCCCGCTCTGGGTGGAGCGGGAGGGCGTGTCAGACTCTTACTGACTAAAACTCACCCGTGTTCCTTCCGTTGCCTTTACGTTGCTAGGGGCCTCGGTATCCCTTTCGGACTTTCCCGCAACCCCGGCAGGCATCGGTCCTATCGGACCCCTTCCGTTGTGCTGACATCTCTTTGAGGCGCGCGTGGAACACAACGCGCCGTCGACCAGGGCCTGGTCCTTATCGGACGGTGAGCTACCCATTGCTCACCGTCCGCAAGCCCGCGCCTACGGTGGCCGGGAATCGGCCTGCGATTCCCGACGCCCAGGGCGTCTCCTGCGGCGGCTAGGGGCGTGAGGGCGCGAAATTTGCCTCTCCCTCACGCGTTCTGCCTCCTCCTTCGCGAGCATTACTGCTTCGCAGAAGGAGGTGACGGCCTCCCATGCCCTCTCGCTCCGTACCATGGCCTGGACTAGGGCCGGACGCGAGAGATCCCCGCCGCCGATCGCCTCCACGAGGACACGGCGATGCTCTGCCCAAGCCGAACAGACCTCAACCGTGTCCTCCGGGCGAACCACGCAGTGATGACACCCGGGCGTCTCCTCCCGCCTGATACGAAACAGGAACCTCCCGAAACAACCATGTCCGGTGAGGACCTGCGTCAGGCGGAGACTTTGACCCCTGAGTTTGTTTTGGCAGTGATAGTCAGATAAGAAATACTAGCGCCATCTAGTACTAAACAATGACTTGTAAAAATGTCTTTCACACGTTCAGTGCTCAATTTAAATCTAGGTTTTTCTTAGCTATTGCAGCATTACAAACTGTGAAAATAAAATCTGTTGTATATTCTAACAAGATTTATCAGTGTTGGATTTAAAATATAAGAACTTAAAAAAAAAAATGTATGTCAGGAGTCAGTTATTTCAGGAGTCGAAAACTATTTTCACGGTTCCAAAATTCACAAAAAAATTTAAAGGTTGGTCAACCTTTTCTCGGGATGAGCGTTCTATTAAACATTATTGTATTTCGCGTCCCCACCTACTACTACATGAAATACTAAGAGATACTAAGTATAGCGGGAAGACCCCCTGGAAGCACTACTTTACTTCGTTTTACAGAGTTTTATAACACGGTTTCAAACCTCATGTCGTTGACTCTCCGCGAGGGTTATACATATAGGTTATTAATTAATTAAAACATGATGGGCTGAGTACTCATAAATTTATTCGAAAATATTTATCCACATACTGTCCATTACAAACAAAAACACTTATTTTTCAATAAAATTCTCATGAGCACTTCTTCGTATGTGCGCGGCGAGACGGGGGGAGTGCAGTCCGCTGATTTGGCAACGCTCACAGCGTCCCACCGCTCATTCGTCATTGTTGCCCAGATGCGCTTCTATAGGCGGGGGCCTATACAGCACGACGGCGTGAGCATGTCGGTGACGTGAATCGTGTATAAGTTTATGGCAAAAATCGCTAAACGCGCCTAAAGAAGTTTTTACTTCAAAAATCCAAAGTAATCTCTAAAAAACAACATAAACCCTTAGTATGGCGTAAATACTTCACGGAAGGTCATAATCTTTTTAATAATAACAAAACTACATATTTTCGGTAACGTAAACTTACATTTTTCATTTACAAAATGTGTATTTGTTTTAATAATACGCACAATACACTTCAAGCTTTGCTTAAAATCACGGTCACGAGGATTCTTCAAAGTCTTTCTGACTATGCCGATGTGCAAAATAAGCAGCTAAAGCTGATATCCAAGTGGGGATTTGATGGTGCTTCCAACCAAAGCCGATACAAGCAGAAAATGGAGGGTGAGCAAGATGTTTAAAGCATTTTCATGACCTGCTTGGTACCACTAAAACTGACGGATGAAGATAATAATATATGGACGAACCCAAAACCATGCTCAGCTTTGTATTGCCGTCCAGTTCAGTTTACTTTAGTAAAGGAGAGCGAAGCAGTTGTCATTGGTCTCAAAAGACAAATGGATGATAAAATTCAGGCCCTTATCCCCACAGAGTGCAGTAATAGTAACAGGGTGACTCATCAACTATATCGTCGATGACAATGATCGACGCCAAAGTCTGCACGTACCTTTCTGAGGCCAGATCAAATGCATCGTGCTACCTGTGCTTAGCAAAACCTACGGAAATGAACCGCTTAGATGTTGTAACATCACAGACTGTGTGTGCTGACATAAACGAATTTAGCTTGTCATCCCTACACGTACGTATAAAGTGTATGGAATGTCTGTTTCACTTTGCGTACAGGCTGGACTTCAAACGGTGGGCAGCGAGAAGTAATGAGCACAAAGAAATGTTGCAGAACAGAAAAAAATATATTCAAAATAAATTCAAAGATCAGCTATCTAATTACGCAACACATTTTCGTAAACGATTACGACAAATTTGTTTAATTTTGACAGTTCAACAACATTCATTGCGTTATTTAAGTTGGTGAGCACATTTTTTTTCGAAATTATGAAACAATGGATTAGCAATTTGTTTCAAAACGATACAAATTCCGATTCATCGTGTATTACGTAATTAGGGTACAGCTCAATCTGTAGATTGATATTGTGAAACAAGGCTCGGGAACTACCAATGACGGGAATACCGCAAGAAAGTTTTTCGAGTTTCCCAATAAAACTGCAGCTATTACCGGGTTGGACGAATATCTTATTAAAAGATTTGCTGTGATTTTGCAAGCGATAACATCTGGCGAGAAGATCGACGTAATCAAATTTAAAGATTTTGCCCGCAAAACAGCAAAAAAGTATGTGGAATTGTACGACTGGAACTACATATCGTCAACCGTACATAAATTATTAATTCACGGGGCTGACATAATCGAGAAAAATGATATTGTGCTGATTGGGACTCTCTCGGAAGAAGCCTCAGAGTCTCGAAACAAAGATTTTAGGAGGTTTTGGGAACATCATTCGCGGAAAAGAAGCAGGCAAGATTCTAATCAAGATATCTTAAATATGCTTGTTGTTTCTTCGGATCCTTTCCTAAGTGCACAAAGGCCTAAGTTAGATGCTAAGGGAAAGCAGAGCTTTTCTGCTGAAACTCTCGACTTAATTTAGTTTCAGGAAAATGAGTTCGAGTTTTTAGATATATCCAATCTGAATCGGAGTCCGACAACGACAGTGATAAGGAAAATATTATATTTGATATTAAACATTTCCCTTATCCTTATTTTTTCTATTTTTTTTTTAATATTTTTTTTGTTTTATATATGCTTAATATTTAGATCAATAACATTCTTCATAATTATCGATGTTCTTAACTTAAACACTCAAAGCAACCGTTTCATATGAAAATAAATAAAAATATTTTTTTTGATGATTAAAAAAAAAAATAGCAGCGATAACCATTATGTGGCGTATGTCAAAAAATAATAAATAATTAGTACGGTTTTCCTTGCTGTATAAGAGATAATTAGCTTTTTCATACTAGCTTCATACAAATGAAGTAGTTGTAGCAGTATGAAGTATTACGTTTATATGGACAATATAAACGTAATACTTAAATTATTTGCAATTTGAGCATATTTCACCATGTTATGCTAATATTCGGATTTAGACAGTATTTGTTTAGGTTCCTATATCTTTTGTTTTTTCCAAAATACTTACATTAAATTAAGTTTAAGCGTATTGCATTACGCACATTTTAACAACGTAATTTGACATGTTTTTTTATTGTTTTTTCTGTATTATAAACAATATTTGTAATTTTGTTTCAGCAGAAACATAGTTTATAGTATCAAGTTTAAAATTATTGAAACAAAAATTAGAAAAACCTTTTATATTCATCTTTTTTGGTATTACGGAACACATCCACATTCATCATAAATGTTCAATAGCTAGTAGAGCTATCGCGTCTTGTCTGAAAAGAAAATTGTCAATGTGTGCGTAGTCAAACTGCTCACGGTTAGTAGGTGCGCTGTGCGCGCTCCGACAGGCACGCACACCAGCGCAACGTGCATGTACACGCCGGCGGCGCGCGGCGCGGGCACCCGGCTCGGGTACTATGTGGTTGGGTGGGGTTCGCGTTCGTGTTCGGACTGTCGGAGTGCTTCAGTGCTTGTTGTCTTGTCAGTGACGATTACTTTACTGTGTTGTGCTGTGCGTGCGTTCATATTGTTTTGCTAAATTGTATTGTAATATTTCTGACACTATTGATCTATGCTGTGGTCTTGGATTTAGATTTGCCTTGTGATTTGGTATCGAGTAACTTACATTTTCACGGCCTTTGTTCTGTTTACGGATTTGGAAATATATATTAAGTACTTACGTTTTGGTTTGGTTGCCCAAATGGACTCCGAACGTTGGGATGTATCTCACAGTAAGTATAACCTAATAATGATATAGTAGCTGGGACATTCTCTAATGTTGAGGATAAAACGATTCTGGCCGTAGTATCCTGACTAATAAAACTACAATAGGAGAAAACTGAATGATTTCCGATACTTTTACCACTAGTGCAACTATCCATCAATAAAAAACAAATATATAAATTATTTTAATTACATTTATATGCAAAAATTTACCCGAAACGTCATTAACTCCTGTGTCCCATACGCCTGTTTCCGGCTATTTGGTCACATAAAATATTCAAATAGAAATAAAAATATTTTTTTTAAATGCGAAGTTGACTTCAAAGATCTAATATCTTCTATCTCATAATTTTAAAGTTTTCACTTAATAAACAAATTAAAAAATCAGCCTGTTAAAAATTGTTACAAAAAAATCGTCATTATTAAAACAAAATATGTTTGCAATTTATCTACGTCCCGAAAACTCAAACAAAGTCAGTTCAGTGCCTACGGGCAACCCCTCGGCGCCCCTCAGTTGAGCCATACACTTTGAATGGACTGCACGTGTCGGATTTCTCTAAAAGGTAAGTTTGAATTTGATTCTCCAAAATGTGTTTTTTTTAAAGTCATTATCCTTTTTTAGCATATCGTAGCAATTAACTATTGTGCTTATCATAATTTCTGCTTTCATTATATATCGTTAAAGGGTTTAAATCCCTCTTGAGGTGTTTTAAACAAGATCGTTTCATTTTCGACCAGTTACGACATGCTTTCTTGTGATCGTCATTATTGATAATATCATTATCCTGAAAACGTATGTAAAGTATAATGACGGATGGGTTAGATTAATGACGTCCGTGTTTTTAACAATGACAACCTATTAAGTTAATGACGCGGGCTATTGATATTATTGTAAACATCACTCTTAATTAAGTATCAACACTTCTTTACCTAAAGACAAGTTGGCAGTGTATAATTATTGGGTAGGTATTACTATCTCGTACGTAAATATAGACGTAAAATACCAAAATGTGACCATATTTTACGAATTTTTTACATGACTCGCTTTGAGTACCTACCTGTTTCAGCTGTTCTATACATATTTTTATTATGCTTGATTAAAATTAATTTTAGATAAGACATCGACATGCCTAGGAAGAAGCAATCTGAAGAAAGTCGTAAAGCAAAACAGAGATTCTGTCAGAAGCGCAGATATCAAGAAATTAAAAATGATCCAGAGCTTTTGGCTATAGAACAGGAAAAAAGGCGGAACAAATATAAAAGAAGAAAAGAAGAAGGTAAACTGAAGCCAATTGTTAAATTAACTCCTCGTGCCCAACGCGAACAAAGAAAAAAATGGAAGGAGAATTCTAAGAGGTAGGTACATACATTGTATATCTTATATTATGTTCTATTGTATATCTTATATCAAACAAAACATACATTCATATAACATTACATAATCAGTAAACACATATAGATACATAAGCATTTAAATGTAATATATTATGCATTATTTTAGATACAGACTACGTAAAAAGGGAGAAAAAGAGAAGGAACCTACATTTGATGCTGTAGCTATAGAAGCAATAGCAGCAGAAGAGTCTAGTGTTGATGTTACAGAACAGAAAGAAGATCCTTTACATGAATATTCTTCAGCCCTGAAGGAGGCAGTAAGAAAAATTAGAAACAAAGAACGTAAAAAGAAAAGTCAACTGATTAGCATTATTACAAAATATAAAAAGAAAATTGAAAACCAAAGGAAAACTATACAAAGATTAAATAAAACTCTCAATAAGCAACAAACAAATGACGACAATTATTGTACGCCAGTGTTGTGTAAGTCAAAAACTAAAGTTGTCATGGAAGCGGAAGAGAAATGGTATGTGGAAAAAGTTAGACAATTCTACACTGATGATGCAAACAGCAGTATCGCTGCCGGTAAGAAAGAATTTGTTACGAAAAACAAAATAAAGATGCAAAAACGATATCTTAATGCACCTTTAAAAACACTATATTTAAAATTTCGATCTGAGAGCAACATAAGAATAAGTTACTCCTATTTTTGCAAATTGAGGCCTTTTTGGACAGTGTTTCCAAAACCGATAAATAGGGATACCTGTTTATGTTCTCGTCATTGTAATATAGATTTATTGATAAAAGCTCTTCATAAAGCTGGCATAATAAATGTAAAATCTAGTGATGAGGTACTATCCAAGCTATGCTGTGACCCTAGGCGTTCGGCTTGTTTAAATAGAACCTGTAATAATTGCGCATTAAATAAACTCGAATATTTTAACATTTCTAGTGGCAATGTTACCTTTTACGAATGGAAAAAATTAGTAAAAGAAGTTATACTTAAAAACGGCAGCAAAAAACAACAACAGCTAACACAAAAATTTAAAGATACGATTAGTATTTCAGCAGCTATAAAGAAACTTGAAGCAGATTTGATACCTTTTTATAATCACGTTTTTAAAATTGTTTCACAATATAATTCTATTAAAACGCTTAAACAGAACCTTACGCTTCAGGATGCTTGTATTCATGTAGATTTTTCGGAAAATTATTCCTTGAAATTTGCTGCTGAAGTACAGTCGTTCCATTTCGGGGGCAGTCGCCAGCAAGTTTCCCTACACACTTCGGTTATGTATACCCATAATTTTAGTTCAGGCTTTGTAACTCCTATATCAGCATGCACAATCAGTGATTGTTTGCGTCACGATGCACCAGCTATTTGGGCTCATTTGGTGCCCTTATTACAGCACATTCTTAAAGTAAATCCCTTTATAGACACGTTACACTTCTTATCCGATTCTCCGTCGTCCCAATACAGGAACAAATACATGTTTTTTATAATAAGTCAAATACGTAAGGATTTTCCTCAAATCGTTAAAATAACATGGAACTATTCCGAAGCTGGTCATGGAAAGGGTGCTCCGGATGGCGTGGGAGCAGTCCTTAAAAGGACTGCCGACCGCATGGTGCTTTATGGTCAAGATATTGGCACATATGATCAATTCTGTGACATGATAACAAACACAGTTGAAAATATTACTATTAAAAAAGTGGATGAAAGTGAGATCATAACAAAAGAAAGCTTGATTCCAACTAACTTGAAACCATTTAAGGGCACCCTTTCCGTATATCAGGTCCTTTGGGATGTAACAGTCCCACAAACAGTTTTAAGAACACTAAGTTGCTTTGATTGTAATGCTGATAAAAAATGTATTCATGGGTATGATTTAGGTCGTATCACAAATAATAATCATGAATATGTGGAAAATATTGATCCTGATTATGTTGCTCCGATGTCCAAGGCCAATCATCACACTTATAATCCAAAAAAAATAAACATCCTTTCTGATGTAACAATAAAACAGGGTAACACAGTTATCGATCCTTTCAAAGATCCTAAACCATCAACATCAAAGATGTTTTGATTTTTTTTCTATTAATTATGTTTCCCTTTTATTAATAATTATGTAAAACTAGCTGTGATTGTGCAGACGCCAACACATCAGCCTGTCCATAGGGGTCCATCTGTCAATTTTCTGTAGCAGATTCACAAGTGATTAGTTGTTTTGTTGTGTTTTTTTTTTTCATAAAATATGATTATTATAAAAAAAAAAACAAGTGATTAATGTTTGTTAGGGAAAGACAGATTGGGGTAGGTTCATGTGAGGGCGTGTGTAACCGAAAATATTATGACTGGTAGAAAATATATGTTTATGAATAAATAATAAGAAAGGCTAAGCTTTAATTAACATTTTTTTAGGTAGGTACCTCATTTAAAAACTACCCAATAACTGTTTGTTTTTTGTTAACAATTTATAAAAAGACAGTATATTTATATAATCTTATTAGTGGAAAATATCCTTAGATATATTATTCGTTGAAATAAAAGGAAGAAAATGATTGAAACGTTTGCCACGATTAATATTGTTGTAATTGGTATTGTGAGACAAGAATGTTTAATTGTATTCGAAGCATAATCTATAATTTTGTATTAGGTACTAGCGGTTGAGAATAATTTATTAATAATGGTCTTTTGACATAGGTATCTACGTACAATTTATATCAAACTATCTAAATTTTGACATACTAGGCTGACATATTTCAAACGATCATTGTTTAAGTATCAATATAGGTTTATGTATAAAAAGTCAAAAAGTTATGTGAATCAAACATTGGATATAATTGAACAAACTGTGATTTTACTATTAAAATTATGTTGATTGTTAATTTTGTGTTTGATTTATTTATTTGGACGTTTTTTACCCCCGCAATTAACATTAGAAGTCATTGTTCATAACATTAGTCATTTATCCTCATTGTATTGTCATTTTCATCAACACATGGTCATTATTCTCAACAGGCATTTTTGAAAAACCTTGATATATTCCCAAAATAATAACATTACAATGGTGCTTCTTACATAAATTTCCTTATTATGAATCAAGTAATGATGTTAGAACAAAATAACTGCTTTGCCAAAAGGTTTATTAGCTTTCGTCAAAAACCGGCCAAAATATATTCCGATCAAAGAAGTAGCCAGCTACCTACCTTTTTAGCTACTAAGCCCAGGTTCGCACGGACGTATTTTTATCGCGGCGATTTTTTTTCGTACGCTGAATTTTCAACTCTCGGTATTGAGCCGAGCATCGAGAATCCATCAGAGCGCATCCAGCGCGTATCCCAGCGCGTCATGAAAACACACTGTTGGATTTTCAACTGTCGGCGCTAAGCAGAGCGTTGAAAATCCAATGCACGAAAAAAAATGGCCGTGATTTTATTACGTCTGCGCGAACGTGGTCTTTTCGTTTACATGTTTTTAAACTCCGCTCAAGAAAATAAACTTAAACTTAAATAAACGTAGGTACTTACTTACCTATAGCTTTTTTGTCGAAGTTTTTTTTGTATAAATTAATATTTACCTACCTGTCTTTAGATAACATTAGAACTAAATAAATTTAAATGTATTTACATACATCAGGTATGTTATCCGGACTTAACGAGTAGCCTGTATCTTTGTTATTATATGTTTCACGCACTGTGTTCAAATAAATATTATTCTTTCTTTCTTTCTTTTTCTTTCTTTTTATTGATTCGATAACTCGTGAAAGTGCGTTTCCGAACACCGCAATGTAAGACAAACTCTGTTTAAACTTAAGTTAACTTAACTAACCAATGGTGTCGATTCTCTTGTCACAAATGCCTAAAATGTTGGTGATTTTTCGTCTAAACTAGACTAAAAATTTGCTTATTCCTGTCAAACGACGATTTCCCATTCTGAAATAGAATAAAGTGGCACAACTTAACTATATTTTAGTTTGACAGCACCAAGATGGCACTGAGTTTTTAATTTAGTGAAAATTACAATTTTGCTATTCTGAATTTGACGTTTTTCACCTAAAATTTTAATTGTCTAACTATTACTCACCATTTTTAATCGCGATTAAAAATGGTGTAGAATACTAGGTATTAGTTGTCATGAACTTAAATTCACACCAACAGTAATATTTTTTTTATATTTTCCATACAAAAAGTGAAAAATTCCATAAAAAACACGTCGAGACTACCCCAATGCGCCCCTCCGGCTCTAAAAAAATTCACGGGGTAGGACAACCAAGTATGTCAAACTCAAACTCAAACTCAAAGCATTTATTTCAATTAAACCATTTACAGGCACTTTTGAATTGTCAAGAAGTCGGTCAGTCAGAAATATGAAGCTAGTTGCCCATTACAAAGCGTAGTAGGTACCTATGGAGAAGAACGGGCAAGAAGCTCCACGGACACTCTAATAATAAAAAAATTGTTACAAAATATTGGTTACATCATTAATGTTGAAATTATACATGTGAGAATGTAGAAAGACGTGCACGTTAAAAGCGTCCGTAATAAAAATATAAAAAACAAAGAACAATTCAAAAATTAAAATAAGCCATGGCAGCTAAGAGATGACCAGTCTCTACTGACGGCGCCCGTTCACGAACATGACGCATGGATTAGCACCATTCAGCTCAACCATTTTGAAGGGAGCTAAATGATCCAACACACGCGCCACCGCCAGCGAGACATTAGAGTGAGCATGACATAATCTCAGCCGCCAGGGCACATTTAAGTCAATGAAAGACATACCCAGTACCTAAATGGTAGCTTTATAGTCGGTACATAGTACTCACACATTTGCTATGCAATTATACAATGCTAAGACCTTGAATTTATACAATGCAAAGATAGTTTTTAAAATCTTTATGTACCACGTGGAGTCGCGATTGTCAAAATTATTTTTAAATTTAGAGATTTTTTTTTTGCAGAATTGCATTAAGATTCTCATAGCCAAAAGTAAGGATTTTTAGTGATCGTTTAGTTAGTTTAGTTCGGTGTACAAGAGAATCGGCACCATTGTGTGCCGTTTATCGGTTCCTTAACTATGTATATTTGACGTTTCATTTCATAGACTACATCAAATTTTAGGTTATATTAACGTATATTATTGAATTAAATTGCCAGTGAAAGCACAATACATATGAAAAAATATTCAAAGGAGAAAACAATGAGTGTTCTTCTTTAGCATCTTCTCTGTTTCAGTAGTTTTTTTACTGCGGTTTCCAGATTCCAATATGTTATTTAAATACTTAATTGATAAAGCACAAACGATTGGAAAGACAAATATACTTTTAACTTAAAATCAAACGGCAAAGCAAAAATAATACCACGCGAAACAAAAACAATGAAGTGAAACTAGAGATATGAAAGAAGTTTCGTTATAACAATGATGTCGTTCATACATCCGTCCATAAATAACGACTTATCATATTTTTTTTACTAAAACAGTGTGCCACATAGCTACCACCAAAAAAAATATTATAATAAATAAAACGAGTACTAAAGATGAATTAAAATAAAAGAATCTATTTGAGATGCTATCTCTTATACATACCCATGTAGCGGCAACTAAGGAACTAGTTATCGGTTTCATAGTTATTGAATGGTTAGTTCCGTATTTAGAAACGCAGTGACAATTAACCGACGTTTATCTTAAGTTTAACTTTAATGAATCAATAGCTATTGAGAGTTTATCTGGGGACTTCAGATACCGAGCATCAGCGAGCGATGACTACAGTAAGACTAGAGGAGCAGTAAACCGTCTAAATTATACACACGGCCGAAAGAAACGTGCCTCAAACTTCCGCTCCTCGAATTGAGAGATCACAGTATAATAAAGTAACAGTACTACGACTCGACAGTGACTTCGAAATCATTACCTACGGCCGCTCGGTCGATGAACCTTCCGCGCCCGTGCGTAACTGCCGCGCAATCGAGACTGTTGCGTAGGTACTGCATACACTGAGATTTTGAAGCGCGTCGACTCGGACGTTTTCTATGAAGACGTAATACTATTACTTATTTATACTGTGTCTCGGTATGTGCACAGTATAATAAACAACAGTATTATATCTCGGCAGTGACGTTGAAATAAGTACCTATGGCCACTCGGTAGATAAACCTTCCGCGTCCGTACGTAACTGCCGCGCACCCGATACTGTTGCGTATTGTTATTCGCCGAGATTTTGAAGCGCGTCGTTTCGGCCGTTTTCTAGCATAATCAGCCTATATTGTTCCCACTGCCGCTACATAGGCCTCTTCCTTGTGAGATGGTATCGGCCCTAATCCACTTCGCGGGACCAGTGCGGGTTGGTAGATGTCACAAGTCTTCGAATTTTTGATTCTAGGACATGCCGGTTTCCTCACGATGTTTTCCTTTACCGTTTTGAGAGCAGTGGTGATGAAATAATTTACACAAAGTAAAGCGCCTGTCAAGGTTCGATGTGTTTGACCCTACCTACAACTCGTAAGTCGCGCCCGATGCCACTGCCACCACTGCTCCGGCCGTTTTCTATTAGTTCTGCCGCCTATGCCGCCTGTGCTTAGTTCGGCTGCCTATGCTGTTAAAAATATTAACAGAATTATTTATTTTAGTTATTTTCATAGTCTTATGGGATTCTTCTCTGGGCAACCTGTGCGGACATTAATACTATCTTTGTTGTACAGAAAAGGGTTCGGGCCATTTACAACCTAGGCCCAAGAGATTCCCTTCGAGAAAAATTCAGAGAAATAAGCATTCTGACTGTAGCCTCACAATATATTTTTGAAAACCTATTGTATGTACACAAAAATATAACAAATTTTAAGAAAATGTCCGATGTTCATAGTTTAAATACCAGGAATAAACACAACCTTGTTGTATAACGCACACGTCTCCACAGAGTAGGCAACTCGTTCATGGGTCAATGTATACGCTTTTACAACAAACTTCCCATTGATATTCGAAACTTACCCATTAAACGATTTAAAAGCTGTATTAAAACCAAACTTTCTTTAAAAAGGTACCTACTATAAAATTTCAGATTATTAAAAAGATTAAAAAGCGTGGGATTGAGCTGCTCGCTCTGCTAAGCCTTGTGATAAAACCATAAAATTTGACATTTTAATTATTATGTAAAATCATTAAAATATACAAGTTTTATATTACATATTAACATGGTTGAAAATTATATACAAAATTACATGATTACTTTGTAAAGTATTATATTGTTTTAATTATTGCGAATGTGAGGACTATGTGTACTGTACCATCGATTACTGTTAGTAGTGGTACTAACACCACTTTTGATACGCCTTGTAGTTTAAACTATTAGGAGCGAAAACGGATGAGCCGCATATATTGAATGTTGTTCATCAAAATATGCAGGGTCTGTCCGGCAAAGAGCTAGAGTTAAGTTTATTTATGGAGAACTATGATGTTCAGGTGTTATGTTTGACTGAACACTGGTTGAAAGAACATGAAGTAGTATTTATCAATGATGATAATTTTACTGTACAAAGTGCGTTTGTAAGAAAAAGCGCCATTCGCGGTGGATCTTTAGTTCTTGTTTCAAACAAGTTGAAATGTAAACAACGTTTAGATTTAGTTAATCTTTCCATCGAGCGCACTATTGAGTTGTCTTGTGTTGAACTCGAGCGATACGTTATAATTTGCGTTTATCGACCCCCCTCTGGTGATTTTGTTAGCTTTGAATCAGTTATGGAGGATTCACTCAATAGGTTAAAATCAAGTAATAAAAGTATAATTTTATGTGGAGATTTTAATATTAATGTTTTAGATGTTACTCCATTAAGTACTAGACTTCTTAATCTCTTTAGGTCTTATAATTTAATTAACTTGTTTTTTGAACCTACTAAGATCACAGCAACCTCGTCAACTTGTCTTGATAATATATTTAGTGATTGTGATGCCAAAAATAAATTAGTGTCAAGTGACTTAACGTCAGACCACTGTGGTTTATTGGCTAGTTTCCCCATGCCATTACATAAAAAGCCGCATAAAATAGAATGTAGGCCTTATACAGCTAGTCGTTGCAATACGTTTAAAAATAATATAGCTCATAGAATTACACCATCTATAGTAGAACACGAGAATCCAAATGAAATCTATGGAGCCCTTTTTGATGTTGTGCAAAAAGAATACCAATCTACTTTCAAGACTAAAACTATTACAATAAATGGCACCTCCGTTGGCTTTAACCAATGGGCCACTCCAGGTATTTATAAAAGTAGAGCGAGACTATACGAGTTATATGGTATGAAAAAATATAGGTTTGATACTCCTTTCGTAGAGTATGTCAAAAATTATTCAAAATTATTTAAAAAGGTTAGTGTTTTTGCTAAATCTAAATTTTTAAGCGATACAATAAAAAATTTCAATAATAAAGTAAAAACCACTTGGAACATTATTAACAATGAAATGGGTAAATCGGTTAAGCAAGATAAACAACTTGAGATTATGGTCGACAACAAATTAGTTACTAAAGCAGCTGACGTAGCTGAGGCGTTTAATGAGTTTTTTGCAAACATACCTATAACTACGACTCGCTCCTTAAATTCGTCCCCGTCTAAAGCTGAAAACCTTTTGCTTAGTAGTGTGTCTAAAAGTAGTTGCTTATTTAGCTTCGAATATGTAGCGCCGCGTGATGTAGTTAATGTTTTTAACACACTCAAGTCTAAAAACACTGGTGATTACTGGGGCATCTCCATTAAACTTTTAAGCAATATAATAGACATCGTAGCCCCCTATCTAGCTGTTAAATGTGTTGATTTAGGAACTTTTCCTGACCTCATGAAGCGTAGTAAAGTCATACCATTATTTAAATCAGGTAATAAAAATGACGTTGGCAATTTCAGGCCTATTTCTATATTACCAGCATTTAGCAAAATATTTGAAAAGTTAATACTCAAGCAGTTGCTAAGATATTTTAATTTAAATAGCCTCCTTCATAATGAACAATATGGTTTTACAAAGGGTCGTTCGACTACAGATGCGGGTGTTGCTCTGCTGAAACACATATTTAACGCATGGGAGAACTCGCAAAATGCTGTTGGGGTTTTCTGTGATCTCTCCAAAGCCTTTGATTGCGTGCACCATCACACGCTTTTGCGTAAACTGCGTCATTACGGTGTGCAAAATGAAGCTCTCAACCTTATAAATTCTTATTTACATGATAGGTCCCAATATGTAGATGTTAATGGTGCGAAATCTTCCGGGCTACCAGTTCAGTTAGGTGTACCTCAAGGCTCAATACTGGGTCCATTCTTGTTCTTAGTCTATATCAATGACTTACCATTCTATTTAAAGGGTATCTGTGAAGTTGTACTGTTTGCAGATGATACTTCACTTATTTTTAAAGTAGACAGGAATAGACAAGACTTTGATGATGTAAACAGTGCACTCTCAATGGTTACGGATTGGTTTTCGACAAATAACCTAGTTCTCAATAGCAAGAACTGTGACGTACACGAAATGTGTAAAGTTCGCCCTTCCAAATGTTAGAAATCTAGGACCCAACACCGTCTTAGATAAAGAGTTGCTTGAAACTGTAAACTCGGCAGTTTTTCTGGGCATAACAGTAGATGCCAAACTTCAGTGGGGCCAACATATATCGAGCCTAGCGGGAAGGCTCAGTTCGGCCGCCTACGCCGTCAGGAAAGTAAGACAATACACTGACGTTGATACAGCTCGGTTAGTCTATTTTAGTTATTTTCATAGCGTTATGTCCTACGGTATTCTGCTGTGGGGCAAAGCTGCTGATATTCAAAATATATTTGTACTTCAAAAACGAGCTGTTCGAGCAATTTACCAGCTAGGTGCCAGAGTTTCTCTGAGAGATCTTTTCAAAGATATCGGTATCCTCACAGTGGCATCACAATTCTTTTTCGTCAACATATTATATATTAGGCATAATATACACTTATATACTAAAAACAGTGATATTCACAATGTTAATACTAGAAATAAGGACAAACTACGTACTCCCTTTCACCGGCTTCATAAGGTTCATGACTCATTTGTTGGGCTTGGTATAACCTTTTATAACAAGCTACCTTCTTCTTTGCTAGATTTGCCTTTTAATGCGTTCAAAACTAAAGTAGAATCCAACCTCTGTTCAAAGGCATACTATTCTATCAACGACTACTTAAATGATAAGAATAGTTGGTCGCTGTGATTAACTCAAGACAATGTTTAAATGTTCTTTCTCCAGAATTAGCTTATTACTGACAGGTTATATGAGTTTATATAATTGTTTATAATTTTACTTTATAAGTCAATTTATTTTATTTTAATATATTGTTGACATAATCTACTCATTACAATTTTTTTTTAATGAGTTGTATTGCAATATGTTAGCTAGCGACCTCGATAATTTTTTAATTTACCTCGATGGTCCTAGTTTATCAATTATAACTTCTAGTTACAGCTATTTGTAAGCGGGCACGCCCTTTATGCCTGGAGGCTTTTATTTAGATATTGTTTTCGTTAAGTTATTTTTATTTCTGCTTGAGTATAGTTCTCGATGTTTTTGGTTGGTATATAGGCGTGTGCTAGCTTTCATATGGCTATTAATTTTATAATTTAAATTATGTTTTGTGTTGCGTAATGTAAATATCATTTTGCATACTATTATATAGATTCATTTTTTTCTAACTGAACAGACAGCTGTGCTGCTGGGGAGTTTGTTGCGCCACTTCTTCTTCCCAGCTAAAGCACTAGGAAGTGGTGAAGGGTGGTCGTTTTGGGCGACTGTCTTATGTAATTTTGACGTTCAAAAAGTGCTGATTCTCAGCCTAGTTTGAATAAATGACTTTTGAATTTTGAATTTTTTGAATTTTGTGGATATATATTTTTTTCCTCTTTCATTATTTTTTCTTTCTCAGTTAGTTTTAATGATGGTCTGGCAGTTTGAGTAGTTTATGTTACCTACCCACATGTCCTTTCTTTGGTATTGTTCGTCGAGTTGAGCTCGTTAAGTTCTGAGTTGAGCTTCACGATTACTGACAGATGCTTGCACTGACTGGACAGGTCCACTCAAATCTGTGTGGGTCTTTCCTCAAAAGACCATTTCAGACACTAATCTACATGGTCCTTATATGGCCTGACCAAGATTATGTCTTGTCTGGACTTTAAAAGAGACTGTGACCTCTGAGTTTGTTTCGGTCTTTCTTCTCAGAGTAGTCAGATCGGAAACGTCGAACTCATCTAGCTAATTTTTTAAATATATATTTTTAATATGACGTGTAAAAATGATTGCAATATCAAAGTCAAAGTCAAAGTGTTGTAGTTGTAGACTGAGTTCCTTAATAAATATTAGGATTGCAAAGGAAAAAGAAAAACGTAGACGTGTGTGATGGTTGCTGTATTCAAAGTTTTTTAAAAAAAAAACAAAACATTTTTTTTATTGACATTAGAAAAATATTCATAAAACCTAACAAATAGTAAGTTGAATAAGTAGGTTTTACAACATCCGCCCTTAATGGCAATAAAAAGATAAAGTAGTAATGCTGAACACAATAGAATAAAATAAAACATTACTACCAGACTAAACAAAAATATAAAACATAAACCGACGAAAAATAAATAAATAGAAAAAATATTCTACTTACTTATCATTAAACCCATATTAACAACGCACCTAAGATGATCTATGCGCCTTAAGGGCTTGGTTAAAACATCGGCTGTCATTTTATCCGTAGGTATGAACTTTATATCTATAAGACCCTCAGTAACCTTTTCACGAATAAAATGATATCTCGTATCAATATGTTTAGTTCTATTGTGGTGGATAGGATTGAGCACAATTTTCTGTGCACTTTGACTATCGTTGTATAGCAACACCCTATGAGCAAAACCAGTAATGTCATACACTAACCGTCTGAGGAAAATAGCCTCCTTTGCAGCACTGCTCAAGGACATATACTCAGCTTCTGTAGACGATAAGGCTACCGTCGGCTGCTTCTTACACTCCCAACTAATAGGTCCACCTGCTAGCGTGTAGTAATAACCAGTGTACGACCGACGGTCATGTACACAGTTCGCCCAGTCAGCATCCGTGTATCCACACAGACGTCCACCGACTTTTCTGTAAGTAATACAGTAATCCATAGTACCTTTCAAATACTGTAACACCCTTTTAGCGGCCAACCAATGTCTCTTATCATGACAGTTATTAAACTGACTTAAATAGCTTGTAGCATAAGCTATATCGGGTCTCGTATTAACAGCTAGGTACATGAGACATCCTACCAAGTTTTGGTAAGGATATTCACCAAGAGATGTTGGATTACCTTTCTCCAATTTGTTATTCTCCAAAGGTGTAGACATTTCCTTGCAATCTCGCATATTAAACCGCTCCAACACTGACTGGATATAGGTCTTCTGACTGACCACAATTTTATCGTCAACACGGTTAACATTTAAGCCTAAACAATACGACAATGCACCCAAATCTTTTAGCGAGAAAAATTTCTCCAAGTCATTTTTGACAGCGTCAAACGAACTTTTTTCTTTATAAAAGACAATTAGATCGTCAACATAGACTGCAAGTATTAAGGTTTCATTACCAAACTTTTTTATGTAAACACATGATTCCGCAGATGTTCGTGCAAAGTCAATTTTTGATAGAATTTGATGCAATTTGATATTCCAGGCTCGAGCTGCCTGCTTCAAACCATAAATGGATTTTCTGAGCAAACAGACTTTACCTTCTGCCCCGTGCTCAGCAAATCCCTCAGGCTGTTGCATGTACACTTCCTCCTCTAAGTCCCCATTGAGGAATGCGGTATCGACATCCATGTGTTGGATCTTTAAATCCATTTCTGCAGCCAACGCTATAAGGGTACGCAAAGATGAATTTCGAACTACAGGTGCAAAAGTCTCGTTATAATCAGTCCCCCAAACTTGACTAAAACCTTTCGCAACTAGTCGCGCCTTATACTTGACTATTGCACCGTTCGGGTCCCTCTTTATCTTGAACACCCATTTACATGGAATAACCTTTTTATTTGGTTTATCCACTAATGTCCAAGTCTGCTTATTCAATAAGGCGTTGTACTCATCCTTCATTGCGGAGATCCAGTTATATTTATCATCGCTATTAACAGCTTCACGATAACTTTTTGGATCATCACACAACAAATCAACACCGTGAGTGCCGTATGAATAATAATCAGGAGGTTTACGTACTCTTTCAGGATACCTTCTCTCAGGACATGCATCGTTGAGTTCAACTGAAGGAACCAGGGACAGAACACGTTGTTCACCTGAATGTAGAGACTCCGTGTCACAAACCCCACCAGCTTCTTCAGTCGCGTCCACAAAATCGTCAACTTGCTCTACCTCCATGTCCACACTTTCTGAAATAGGTGAAGAAGTAGAAGCAGATGAGATAGAAATCGCCCGTGGCGATGTGGTATCTGAAGAAGTTTGTAATAAAAGATTAATGACATTAGGGCTCACAGCAGCTTCAGGCTGAACAAATTTGTCCTTCAATCCTGAAAAAATATTTTCAAAAAACGTAATATCCCGTGACTTAATCAACCTTCGAGGGTTTTCCGCGCTACGGAAATAATAACTCCTTGGATCGTCTGAATATCCAACGAAGATATGTTCAGAAGTTTTCATGTCTAGCTTAGTTCTCTGACATGAAGGCACATGAACTAAAGCTCGGCAACCAAACACTCTTAAATGAGACAGGTCGGGTTTACTACCACACCACATTTCATATGGCGTCATACCATTAAGTGCACGATGAGGTGACCTATTCTTTAAATAAACACTAGTCTCAACAGCATCCTGCCAAAAAGCTTTCGACAAAGAGCTCTGTGCCAGCAAGGAACGGGCCTTCTCCACAATGCTACGATTGCTACGTTCACTTACCCCATTTTGTTGAGGGCTGTATGGTACAGACGTTTCATGTCGTATCCCTTGAGCCTGCAAATAGTCTGTCAGGTCCTTGTTGACATACTCAGTACCATTGTCTGACCGAAGGGTTCGAATCTTAGTACCAGTCTGTCTCTCAACAAGTGCTTGGAAAGCACAAAAAAACTTCTGAACTTCTGTCTTAGATGACATACAATAAAGGTATATAAAACGTGTATAATCATCAACAAAAATAATGAAATATTTATTACCTTTAAAAGATTCAGTGGTCATGGGACCACAAACGTCCGTATGGACCAATTCTAATGGTGACGAAGCCTTTTTATACTTAATCCCTTTGAAAGGCTTCCGCGCCTGTTTAGCCTCTACACAAGGTACGCATGGTTCTTTGTCAACATCAGTATAATCTACACCAACAGCTAGACCTTTTTTGAGTAGATCCATACCAATACGGCAGAGATGTCCTAGACGCTTATGCCAAAGCTGAAACTGGGACAAATTAGTGTAAACATTATAAGCTGAAATACCTTGCGGTTTTACTGTACAATCTAAAGTGTACAATCCACCACAATTAGAACCATGTAAAACAGGATCCTTTTTAAAAGAAACATCATTAGAATTATAAAAATTACAGCCATTCGTATCAAAAACAATCGAGAAACCTTTCTCTACTGCCTTTTTGACTGAGAGTAAATTACAATCTAGGCCAGGAACATGTACAACATTAATAATCTTCTTAAAATTGGTTTTTGTGTCAATATCAACATCTCCTAAACCCACAGCCGGCAAACATTTACCATTTGCTACAGTTATCTTCCCATCACAGGATTTGTAACTATTAAACCATTCAGCATGTGGAGTCATGTGAGTAGACGCACCAGAGTCGATTATCCACTTCTCAGACATCTGAACACTTGGTGCAGACAAAGCCAGTCCCGTGACACCATCCAAAAACAATTCCGTGACACATGCATCCATATTCCCTGAACTAAAAACAGTCAGTCCCTTATCTTTAGAACAACTTTCTGTTGAGCAACTCGCCTTTGCCTTTTTCTCCTTCTTTTTGAGAGGACAATTAGGACTCTTGTGCCCTGGCTTCTTACATCGAAAACAAATAACTTGCTTGTTAGTATGCAACGCAGCCACATCATCTTTAGTCTCTTTCGTCATTTCGCTCAATAACTTACTTCTTACCAAATCTGTTGTGACTTCAACGCTCCCATTCTCAAGCGCCATTATCAAGGGCTCGTAGCGAGACGTTAGACCTCCCAAAATAATAGCTGCTAAAGAACTATCTTTAATGGTTTTGCCAATGTCGGCCAGGTCTAGTGCAGTTGTAGTTATTGCCGTTAAGTAAGCTTCTAAATCAGAAAAGTCAGATAAGGTGTACCTGTACAACTTACGTTCCAACGACAGTTTACGACCCAAACTACGATCCTCGTAGGATTTCATAAGAGCATCCCACGCTTCTTTTGCGGTCTTAGCTGGTCGAACAATCGAAATAGCAGCACCATCCACAGTAAGGCATATTTTAGAAAGAGCTTTTTCATCCTTCCGTACATCGTCGGGCGTCTTACTCCCTACGACAACTACTCCGCTTACAGTTTCCCACAACCCTTCATGGATTAACAACATGCGCATTTTAAATTTCCACAGAGTGTAACTTTCTCTATTACAAAGTATCGGAATACCATTTATTAGAGACATACCATGAACTGCAGACGACATGATGACCAATATGTTAACTAGGTATCAATTATTTCACCACCAATCTTCTTTTAAGTTCGATCGTAGATCAAATATAGATACAGAGCCGTTCGTGCTGATAACGTGTTGTAGTTGTAGACTGAGTTCCTTAATAAATATTAGGATTGCAAAGGAAAAAGAAAAACGTAGACGTGTGTGATGGTTGCTGTATTCAAAGTTTTTTAAAAAAAAAACAAAACATTTTTTTTATTGACATTAGAAAAATATTCATAAAACCTAACAAATAGTAAGTTGAATAAGTAGGTTTTACAACACAAAGTCAAATCATTTATTTCAAATAGGCCCTTATAAGGCACTTTGAACGTCAAAAATTTACAAAATGATTCTAGTCGCCCCTTCCAAAAGGTAGTTTTCGCATGGAGAAGAATGAGCAAGAAACTCCACCGTTACTCTTTTAAAATGTTTTACAATATTTTGTATAAGTACATTAGTTATATCATTATATGTGAGGACGATGCACCCAGAATAAAATTATTATACCACAATAGGTAAAAATAATTAAGAATTAAAAATGAAGCAACAACAGATAAACTAATTATGTGATAGATACATGGTGCTCACATATTTACAAACATTGTAAAAGTAGACGATTTTCCTAAAATTTTACAATTAATAAGTCAGTGTGTGAGGAATTGGTCACAGAATGTAAAATCAGTGTCATATATAAAAAATAAAATATACAATTAAATTTGCAACCATTTTGATTTTGTCTTGATTCTAAATTATCCTATGGAGCAGGACCAGCATGTTTCCAAGCATTCTTATCTTGGATATAATCCTCTAATTTGTAATATGCTTGTTTACAAAGTGTACTTTTAATATTAGTTTTAAATTTTCTTTAATTTAATTGCAATATTACAAGGTATTTTGTTGTAACATTTAACACAGTACCCCATAAAAGATGTATGTACTTTATATAATCTGAAAAAAGGTTGATCTATTTTATCTTTATTTCTAGTATTAAAATTATGTCTATCACTTATTTTATTAAATTCCTATTAAAATCCTATTTACAGAACAAATAATTTCATTTCATGTCATTTCATTATGAAGATATAATACTGTTACTTATTTATACTGTGGTAAAGGTACCTCGTACACATCAGCGAGCAATGCGCATTTGGCTGCCGAGCCACATGAGTGAAGAAACGGAGCAGAGAGAAAGGTGGCTTCGTCCATACTCATCCCCAGTTCGAATTCACCCGGTTTGTAAATCTAACTACGAAGGCGCAAAAGTACTGATAAGAAAAGTGCTAGTATGATTTTTAATTATTTTTATTCAGTCATAAACTCATAATACGCGGTAGAAAGTTAACAATAGGTAGGTCAATTTGTTAAAAAATATATAGAAAAAGATCAAGCCTGCCATAGTAAAATATATAATAAGTAAAATTAATACGAGATCATTATTTATTATTTAGAAGAAGAGTATTACCACATCGTAGCACTTTGCCGACAAACTGCACCCTTGCAGCTGATACGCATATAATAAAGCGGGCGATTTCGAACTGGGGATGAGTATGACGAAGCACAAATCTTCTAAAGAACGTGCAAAACTTTTTAACAATTTTAGTAGGTTTAGCTTAGCACAGGAGGATAAAATTAAATAAGCAAAACTTTAATCAGCTTTTTAACCGACTTCCCAAAAAGGAGGAGGTTATCAATTCGGTTGTATTTTTTTAATATTTTTTTATGTTAATTTTACCTCATAACTCCATCATTTATGAACCGATTTTGAAAATACTTTTTTATCTGAAAGGATATATATACTTCCGGATTGGTCCCATTTTTATCAAAATTTTGTTCTGATGATGGAATCTATAAGGAATTGAAGGAACTCCTCAAATATAGGCATACACATAGCGATTTTGGTATTTTCAGCAACAAGTAAAGCATTTGAATTCAGAAAGTATCATTTAGTGAAGTGGAACTGATGAAGAAGACCACAGATTGCCACCGAAATTCCTCAACGATAGGTATTTCACGGGTGGCGCCATTTATGAACCGATTTGGAAAATTATTTTCTGATTTGATAGGATACACTTCCAGATTGGTCCCATAAAAAAAAATCGGTTCTGATGATGAAATCTATGACGAATTGAGGGAACTCCTCAAATATTATAGGCATACACATAGCGATTTAGATATTTTCAGCAACAAGTTAAGCATTTGCATTATGAAATGGAACTGATGAAGAAGACCACAGATGGCCACCGAATCTACTCATTGATAAGTATTTCACGGGTGGCGATAAGATATCTCGATTAAGATAGTTAAGCGCCTATGAAGCACATTTAAATAGTTAATTCTGATGACCATCGAACTGATCTGAAGATGAAGCCAGAAGGACGGTACCGGAACTCGTCATGAAACAATTATCCTAGTCGTGTTTGGGCTTATTGGAATTGCCATGAGATGTACTCTGGCTATAATATATTTTATGATAGCTAATATGCCGGCATCAAATTGCGCTACTTGTGTCGTATGTTATGTGTGGCCTTGATTGTCAGAAGACAGATTTTGAAGCCTCGTTGTTTCCGTCAATGATCTGTCGCCGTGAGGTCGCTTTAATAATTTTTTGGCATCCAAATCTGATAAAACTATGCTTTCCAAACTTCTGACACGACTAAGCGCGATGTATATTTGCCCTTTTGTAAAGTTTTTTTTACCAAGGTCGATCACAGCTCTTTCGAGGGTTTATGGACTGTGACCGTCCAACTTAATATTAGAGGCAGCATACGCTCCACATCTCCGTTACCCCTTGCCGCCTGGAACGTAGTGCTTGTTGGTGGTATGGGTATCACTTTGAAAACTTTAAATTAGCATATCTTTTTATTGAATGAGACGATTGCAATAAACATAAACTAAATTTTACATCGTGATTATATTCTATTTACAATTTTAATAGGACTGTAAATAAATTTCAAAAATGTTATTTCTGTTAAATTGTATGTAGAAAAATGAATTCATTAGTACCATTTTGGGCCAATATGTCATTGAGATGCAAAAAAAAAATTAACCCCCTTTCTACACTTTCAAGTCAGTTTTGAAAAATGTATGATACCATCTTTATTATTATTACCTAGATAAGTTTATACCACGTTTTCTAAACCAAATGAATAAGATCTTTCATACAAACTGTATCCCCCATTTCACCCACAAAGGGGTTAATTGTAATCATTCCACTTTGCCCCACCAAGTCGCCCCACTGTTGGGGCAAATGCATACTACCCCATGGCATGGAGTCTTCCCCACTAGGGTTGGCACCTTAGAATTTGTGTAGGTATGCTCGTATTTTATATTTTTTTGGAAAAGAAAGAAATGTATATCGAAGTAAAATGTAACTAGGACTTATAAGATTTTATTTTATTTGTAACAAGTAATTAATCTGCGATTTTCAACCGAATTTCTTCCAGAAACAACTAGTATATAAAAATTTATAATAAAATAATAATACCAGTGTATTAGGTACTGTCCCACTGCAGGGCAAAGGCCTCTTCTCACACAGAGAATGCACGAGCACTGATCATCACGCTTGCTCAAGAAAGGTTGGTGATTTCAGATTTATATTAACTATAGGTCCATGTTTCCTAACGATGTTTTCCTTCACCGATGTCAATAATGTCCAAGATAGACTTAAAACTCAAACTCAAAGCATTTATTTCAATTAAACCATTTACAGGCACTTTTAATTTGTCAAGGGGTCAGTCAGAAATATGAAGCTAGATGCCCATTCCAAAGTATAGGTTCCTAAGGAGAAGAACGGTCAAGAAACTCCACGGACACTCTTTTAAATCATAACATTGTTACAAAATATTGGTTACATCATTCATGTTGAAATTATACATGTGAGAAAAATGTAGAAAGACGTGCACGTAAAAAGCGTCCGTAATAAAAAGATAAAAACAATTCAAAAATAAGCCGTGGCAGATAAGAGATGACCAGTCCCTACTGACGGCGCCCGTTCACGAACATGACGCATGGATCAGCACCGTTTAGCTCAACCATTTTGAAGGGAACTTAACGATCCAACACACACGCCTCCGGCGAGACATTTGAGTGAGCATGACATACTCTCAGCCGCCAAGGCACATTCAAGTCAATAAAAGACGTACCCAGTAAATGGTAGCTTTATATATTAGAAGTTACATGGTCACAGTGCCCACACATGTGCTATGCAATCATACAATACTACGAGATTGAAGTTATTCAATTCAAAGATAATTTATGCAATCTTCAGCAGCTCCAACAATATTTTTGAATGCTAAAATTAAATTATTTTATGCGCCCTTGTGGAGCTGGACCAGCGTTGAGCCAAGCATTTTTGTCACCGATATAATCCCCCAGCTTATAATATGCTTGGCCGAATAGTGTACGTTTTATACAAGATTTAAATTTAGTTTCATTTAGTTGTAGTATGTGGGGAGGTATTTTATTGTAACATTTTAAACAGTACCCCGTGAAGGATGAGTCTACTTTCGCCAGTCTGAAACCCGTTTGAACTAATTGGTCCCGATTTCTAGTACTATACTTGTGTCTTTCACCTCTTACTGAAAAGATTAAGATTTTTCCTGACGTACATGATGTTTTCATAGATATATTGACAAGGTACCGTCATCCTAGTTCGTAATGCTCAAGTTTGAAGAGTAAGTTTTCATGATTTACGCAGTCAAATGCCTTGGAAAGGTCGCAAAAGATACCTATGGGATCTTGAGTCTCCTCCCACGCTGTAATGTCTTTTAATAAGGTGACACCGCGTCAATCGTACAACGTCCTTTGGTGAAACCATATTGCTGATCGTGTAAGATTTGGTTGGTGTTAAAATGATTAAGCATTTGATTGAGCATTACCTTTTCGAATACTTTGCTGAATACCGGCAGCACGGATACTGGTCTATAACTGTTGGTGTCTTTATTGTCCCCAGATTTAAAAAGTGGTATAACCTTACTGTATTTCATTAAATCCGGGAAGACTCCTTGATCGACACACAAATTAAATATTAAAGCGGAGTATGGTGCTATAGTCTCCATTATGGATGTACAAACTTTGATAGATAATCCCCATAGATCTTCGGTTAACTTGATTTTAATTTGCCGAAAAGCTTTAATAACTATCATAGGGTTTATATGTTTAAATTGAAATTCGACGAGACGTTCGCTCTTAATAAATCAATTGAGACATCGGGTGAAGAATTTATAGCTTCCGTCGTTTTAGATGGTATATTACTTAAGAAATGTACAAATTCTTGAGCTATTTCTAAGTTAGAGCTTATTACACCACGTGAAGTCTCCAATGTGTAATCAGTGTTTCGTACTTTTTTCCTATTAGTTTCATTATTTATAACTTTCCAAACTGTTTTTATTTTATTTTCTGCTGATTTGATCTTATTGCTAATGTACAGGGCTATCTTGCAGGTATTTCTAAAAAATTTGGATTATGTAGCAATATACTTGTTGAAAGTTTCAGTGTTAATGTAAGGCTTAAGGCCGTACAGCTCGAAAAGCCTTTCCCCACTTATCCTAATTCCTCTAGTTGCCCATTCACTAAATATAAAATTAGGACATATATATTTTGTTTTCTTTTCAGTTTTATTGAATTCAGTGTGCACTACTGAAAAGAAATCCTCATACAATTTATTTGCATCGTCTATGTTGTGGCCCAGAACACTTAACTCATTATTTAGGATAGTATTGAATCTATTTAATTTGCCATTTGTTATTGGTCTAAATCGTATTTGCACTTTTTGCAAAGGTGTTTTAAACTTAAAAGTTACAGTTTGTCCACTATGATCAGACGGCAAATAATTTACGAT
The DNA here is from genome assembly GCA_949128155.2 of Xanthia icteritia. Lineage (NCBI taxonomy): Eukaryota > Metazoa > Arthropoda > Insecta > Lepidoptera > Noctuidae > Xanthia > Xanthia icteritia. Next base: position 21,573,798 of record OX421945.2, read on the forward strand.
GGCTTTAGCTAAATAATCAAAATCGCAGAAGACATTATCGATACAAGTAGCAGAAGTTTAAGTTACTCTAGTTGGTTCGGTAAAAATATTAGATAAATTGAACGATTTAAAAAGGCTTAATAATCGACTGCTATTTAAAGTATCTTCCAGAATATTAGTATTAAAATCACCACAAATTATTGCGGTTTTGTTACTGGATGCAAGTTTCGCTAGGACATCTTCCATTAAACCTCTAGAAAGAAGAAGAAGAAAGAAAGAAAATACGTTTATTTGCGGTAAACATGACGCAAAAAATAACACAAAATTACAAAATGGAAACAAGTTCAGGGAAAATACACGCAGCATAGATTTACGGTTAAAACAACTGCCCGTACTATATAGTTCTCATAATTAATTAGCATTTGGTAATCCTTTAACCAATGTTCAGTGACTTTGTTTTTTCTAAAAACATTTCAATTTCTAATAATTTGCAAGAGATACCTTGAATATTTTGATGAAATAATTTCAAGGCATTCTGCTGATCTCCTTTTTGGTAAATATTTATTTTAGAGCCAGAAGATACCTTGTTGTTGTTAGTTATAAGAATATTCTTACTTGTACCTTCTGTTGTCTTACAAACTAGTTTAAATGACTATCCGGAGTTGACCCCATGACCCCAATGACCTCAAAACCAGGCAGAGAGCTCAAAGTGAGTGAGGGACATGTAACCTCCTTCGTACAATCTGTATAAATATTTATAGCATTTGAGCTACATTTATTCAGGCTCACCTCCTTATTATTAGTACTATTATTAATCATTGTGGTGTTAATAACACAAGACTTCGACATACTACTTATGTCTGAGTTTATATAAAAACCTAATAGCCTTGCTAGTATGTGTCTAAAACGAATAGGCAAATACACAGTATTCCTAGTCGATTTAAAAGTGTCCACAAAAATATTGGTGTCAAGAAATACAAGCTTGTCACTGTATTGACTAACCAAGAAGTGCATATGCTTATTAAGCATATGAATATAATTGTTTTGTCTATTTGTCAATCTTTCAAAATATGGGAAAGCACACAATATTATTTTACTACAATTTAACTTTAACAACTCAGTTACACAGTCAGTGATTTCTTCTTTTTTTACCTTAGAACTACTACCTACAAATACAGTAATGTTGGTTTTAAGATTATATACATTTCCTGTTACTGATGCCATTATTCGTTTGTAGGTTGACCCTGGAATACAATAATTTTGAGTAGAATAACACAGGTTGTTACTAATAGAAAAGAAAATACTAATAGAAAGCAAATATGAATTGAAAAAGTCACATTGGTACTTGCTCGGATTTGAACCCACAACCTCATGCATGAGATGCGAGGCCTTAACCGCTGGGCCATCATGACATACTAAATTACCAAAAATATATTTCTGTACTTTCATTTAAAAACACTAAACATATTCCACTGAAAAAATTTAGGCATTCCTCTTTGCCCCACCAGCGGGGCGGCCTGGTGGGGCAAAGTGAAATGATTCGTTAATTTTTGAAAAATCTTTTGTTGTTTCCATTATTCGACTGGTATGCGAATTTGTGCGGGGTAGGTATTTCAACTAAAAAGTGAACAATAAAAACTTATTTACAAAAAAAAAAACAATTCACTTGAATTCCACAAAAATACACCAAAAAGTGAAAAATTACTTGAATTTCAGAAGTCGGTGGCAAACACGAAAATACAGAACCATATAGTATAGATTAAGATGGTTCACAGTTCGCATTTCTAGAGCCATTTACAACCTCGGTACAAGAGATTACCTTCGAGACAAATTCAGAGAAATAAACATTCTGACTGTGGCCTCGCAATATATTTTTGAAAACCTATTGTATGTACACAAAAATATATAAAATTTTAAGAAAATGACCGATATTCATAGTTTAAAATAATATTTACTCATAGTTTAAACGATTTAAAAACTGTATTAAAACCAAACTTTGTAAAAAAGGGTACTATAAAATTTCAGATTATTTAGAAGATAAAAAAACGTGGGATTGAGCTGCTCGCTCTGCTAAGTCTTGTGATAAAACCATACAATTTGACATTTTAATTATTATGTAAAATGATTAAAATATACCAGTTTTATATACATATTAACGTTGTTGAAAATTATACATAAAATGACATGATTACTTTGTAAAGTATTATATTGTTTTAATTATTGTGAATGTGAGGACTATGTAGTTTTTTTTTTCCTTTTTCTTTAATTTTTTCTTTCTCAGTTAGTTTTAATGATGGTCTGGCAGTTTGAGTAGTTTATGCGGCCTACACAAATGTCCTTTCTTTGGTATTGTTCGTCGAGTTGAGCTCCTTAAGTTCTGAGTTGAGCTCCACAATTACTAACAAATGCTTGCACTGACTGGACAGGTCCACTCAAATCTGTGTGGTTATTTCCTCAAAAGACCATTTCAGACACTAATCTACATGGTCCTCATATGGCCTGACCAAGATTATGTCTGGACTTTAAAAGAGACTGTTACCTTTTGAGTGGGAAATTATCAAATAACTTCTCCCGCTCTGGGTGGAGCGGGAGGGCATGTCAGACTCTTACTGACTAAAACCCACCCGTGTTCCTTCCGTTGCCTGTACGTTGCCAGGGGCCACGGTATCCCTTTCGGACTTTCCCGCAAAGAGACTGTTACCTCTGAGTTTGTTTCGGTCTTTCTTCTCAGAGTAGTCAGATAGGAAACGCCGAACTCATCTAGCAAAATTCTTTTAATATGACGTGTAAAAATGATTGTAATATCCTATTTACAGAATAAACAATTTCATTTCATAGTTGAAGCCGTGATATAGTTATATCCCTAGGGATATAGTATGAATCTTTTTCATATATATTATGGTATATTTTACCATACAGAATAAAATATTTTCGTTTTTGCCACCGACTTCCGAAATTCAAGTAATGTTTCACTTTTAAGTGTATTTTTGTGGAATTCGGTGGTTTATGTTTTGTAAAAAAGTTTTTTATTATGTAGTGTAAGCTACAGCTCAGAAATACAGGGTTTCGCAATAGAAAACTAAACACATTATTTAAACACAAACATATTTATTTCCTTTTCCACAATATTTGTTCAAACACTGAGAAATCACCAAAGTACAAGTCTTGTACTTACCCGCTAATATTAATGTTCTCGTTGTTCTCTGCTCGGCGCGGCGGCGGCGTCTCGAACAAGAAGGCTGGCTGTCAGTTGTCTCTCTTATCGAATGACAGTGAATGTCGTGATGAACGAATAATCGATTGAGTGACATACGAGTATTAATCGATTAAATAAGTAGGGTTACCAGATACAAGCTAACAGTAGGTACTATGATTTAATATTTTTGCTCTTGGACGTGCGGTCACATGAGTAAAGAAACGGAACCGAGGGTAAGCTTCTAAAGAGCATTTATATTTTGTTAGGGTTGGCACAGGAGGATAAAACAGAACGTTAATCAGCTTACGTGTTTTAATTTTAAAACGTCGTAAATACGTTGGTAGGTCTACGTATTTCAAATCATAAACACCAATCATATGACATTAAGTGTAAAAAAAGGTTGACTAATGTTTCACCAAAACACCATCGACAAGTTTTTAGTTTACAACCAACGTTTCGTATTATTTATTTTACAAACAAGTTATTCCACATATGTTTTATTTTATAAATACTCGCTTTAGAAACATTTATTTAGCAAATGTGTCTCTTTACACGTGTTTCGCTTGATATTTATTTATTTATAAATTTTTCATTTCATATTCGGATTCTTTTGGAAAAATCACGTTAATACTAAATATAATTTTCTAGTAAATTTTCTAAACCAGTCACAAAGTGATCATGGTTGCAATTTACTGAAGTTCTTTAATAAAGTATTTATTTCTATATCGCCAGTTGTAATGTAAAAAAAATATACAGTTCGACTGCAATTTTTTGTATGGGAGCCCCACTTAAATATTTATTTTATTCTGTTTTTAGTATTTGTTGTTATAGCGGCAACAGAAATACATCATTTGTGAATTTCAACTGTCTAACTATTACGGTTCATGAGATACAGCCTGGTGACAGACGGACAGCGGAGTCTTAGCAATAGGGTCCCGTTTCACCCTTTGGGTACGGAACCCTAAAAAATGACTTTGTAAAAGTAAACCTTATTAATGATTTATTTACATAGCGTAGGTTGTAACTATACATAAACAAAAGGGTTACTAATCAAGCCAATATATAAATAATTAATTTAATTTACTGCAACGCATGGGCAGAGCCTATTTTCCCAAATGTGGCAGCCCCATAGACCCCATTTCACAAGAATAATGTATGCCGGCGTGATCGCATGTTGATGTTATTTTGTTGTGAATTCTCTAATCCTCATCTATTCACCTTTTAATTTAATTAATGCAGGCTGCTTGACCACCAAAACGGAGCTGGAAAATTGTAATCAGTGAAATTGCACAATAATTTAATATCTAATATTTGATTATTCAAAGGTGATAAAAAATAATTCTAAGCGTACTTATTAAAAACGTTTATTTACGAAGCACACACAATTTACTTGACGCTAAATAAAATTACGGAATTGAAATAAAATAACAAAAACACCAATTATGTCCAAGTGGGTAAGTTAACACAAGTCAGTCTAAGTTGACATACCTTAGTTCTTGCTGCAACACCAGCACATAGATGGTGGGACTATCGCTTATATAACTGGCAACAAACCCAATGCTCTTCGATTTGCTATATAATTCGTTGTAATAAAGGCATGCAGCATCGGAGTCATCATCATTATCAGCACCTTGAGTAAAATCTTGCGCAGGTTCAGCATCCGAGTCATCCTAATGGCTAGCACGCTTCACTTGCTTTCGAGCTGTTAACACTCTTGCAATATTTCTTTTATTTTTTATTTTGGACTTGGTCTTTAACTTCGTCCATGATGGATGACATACTATGTCATCTTAAGCCGACGGTTGCTATGTCATCTTAAGCGGACGGTTGCTATGTAATCTTACCCTACAAGGTAAACAATATTTGCCGCAAAGTCAAAGTCAAAGTCAAATCATTTATTTCAAGTAGGCCCGTATAAGGCACTTTTGAACGTCAAAAATTTACAAAAAAAATTAATTGATTCTAGTTGCCCCTTCCAAAAGGTAGTTTTCGTATGGAGAAGAATGGGCAAGAAACTCCACCGTTACTCTTTTAAAATGTTTTACAATATTTTGTATAAGTACATTAGTTATATAATTATATGTGAGGACGATGCACCTAGAATAAAATTATTATACCACAATAGGTAAAAAGAATTAAGAATTAAAAATGAAGCAACAACAGATAAACTAATTATGTGATAGATACATGGTGCTCACATATTTACAAACATTGTAAAAGTAGACGATCCTCCTAAGATTCCACAATTAATAAGTCAGTGTGCGAGGAATTGGTCATAGAAAGTAAAATCAATGTCATATAATAAAAAATAATAATAAAATATACACTTAAATTTGCAACCAGTTTGATTTTGTCTTGATTCTAAATTATCCTATGGAGCAGGACCAGCATGTTTCCAAGCATTCTTATCTTGGATATAATCCTCTAATTTGTAATATGCTTGTTTACAAAGTGTACTTTTAATATGAGCTTTAAATTTTCTTTCATTTAATTGCAAAATATCACAAGGTATTTTGTTGTAACATTTAACACAGTACCCCATAAAAGATGTATGTACTTTAGATAATCTGAAAAATGGTTGATCTATTTTATCTTTATTTCTAGTATTAAAATTATGTCTATCACTTATTTTATTAAAAAGATGTCGATTTTTTCTAACATACATAATATTTTCATAAATGAACTGGCAAGGTACCGTCATAATATTAATCCTTTTAAATAGTTCCCTGAGAGATTCGCGGTGACGTAGATTATAAATGGCTCTGACAGCTCTCTTTTGCAAAATAAAGATGGATTCAATGTCAGCAGCCCGACCCCACAGTAAAATGCCATACGACATAATACTGTGGAAGTAACTAAAATAGACCAATCGCGCGGTTTCTACGTCTGTTAACTGTCTTATCTTTCTAACAGCATAAGCGGCTGAGCTTAACCGCCCCGCAAGAGATGTTATGTGAGGTCCCCATTGTAATTTCTCGTCTAATGTGATTCCCAGGAAAACAGTTTGATTAATAAATTCCAGTTTTTCTCCGTTCAATATGATGTCACATTCGCTACTTCTAACATTAGGTAATTTAAATCTAATGCATTTGGTTTTTTTTTTATTTAGTACCAAATTATTTACCGTAAACCAATGTTGGACCTGAAGAATAGAGCTATTCACGTCGTCAAGATTTTGTGACCGTCGATTGATTTTAAAGATCAATGATGTGTCATCTGCAAATAACACCATCTTCGGTTGATTTTGAAGTAATTGGGGTAAATCATTAATGTAAACTAAAAAGAGGAATGGACCCAATATTGAACCTTGAGGAACGCCCATTGCCATTTCAGACCCCAATGAGTTTACGCCGTTTACTTGAACTTTAACCTTTCTATCTTTCAGGTATGATCTTAGTAAATCAAGAGCTGTATTTCTAATCCCATAGTGCTCCAGTTTCAGCAGAAGTGTCTCATGGTCTACGCAATCGAACGCCTTCGAGAGGTCGCAAAAAATACCAATGGCATCTTGTGCTTCTTCCCAGGCATTAAAAATGTTCTTTATTAGGGTGACACCGGCGTCAGTGGTACAACGCCCTTTGGTGAAACCGTACTGATGTTCATGAAAGATGGAATTTTTATTAAAGTGACGTAACATTTGATTGAGCATCAACCTTTCAAACACCTTACTGAGAACTGGTAGAATTGATACAGGCCTATAATTGTTGGGTTCTTTACTATCACCGGATTTGAATAATGGAACTACTTTACTGTGTTTCATGAGATCCGGAAAGACTCCTTGGTCTACACTGGTGTTAAATATGAAAGCTAAATAGGGCGCAATGGTTTCGATAATAGATCTACAGACTTTTACAGACATTCCCCAGAGATCTTCTGTTTTATTTTAAGATCTTTAAAAGCTTTTATAACAGCCTGGGGGTTTGTATGCTGAAACCTGAACTCCAAAGAGCATGCCTTCACATTCTGTCTAAGTAAGGCAGCAGAAAGCGCTGGTGAGGAATTTAAAGCTTCAGTAGTTTTAAGGGGAATATTAGCAAAAAAGTTTTCAAATTCCTGAGCTATTTCTACATCTGAGTTGATAGTGCCATGTACCATCGAAGAAGTTCATATCTATACACCGTAAGGACTATTTCTGCTTGCAGCGCTCGGCCGCTATAGAACCGGGGCGGTAACAGATGTGGTCATCGTGTTCACGGGATTTTGTTTTCAAACTGCTTAGATATGAAGTTCTTCGATAGTACAGTCTCTAAATTAAATTCAGTATTTCGCTGTTTTTTCCTACCTGTTTCATTATTTATTATTTGCCAGGTAATTTTTATTTTATCATCAGCTGATTTTATTTTATTGCTAATATAAAGAGCTTTGGCTATTTTGCACACACTTTTAAAAGTTTTTGAATATTTTGCAACATACTTATGAAAGCTTGTATTATTCGTATGTTGCTTTAGGCCATAAAGTTCAAATAGTTTTTCCCTGCTTTTACGAATACCTGCAGTCGCCCAATCACTAAATAAGAACTTTGTGTAAATATTTTTAGTCTTTAGTGGCAAAGTGTCATTAAATTGCGTGTTTAATAGTGAAAAGAACTCGGCGTAGAACTCATTTGGGTCACCTATATTATTAAAACTCTGAACACATAATCTACTGGCCAAAGAATTATTCAATTTCTCTAAACTTTTACATGTAATTGCCCTAAACCTTATTTGAATTTTTTGTAAAGGTATGTAGGAGCAAAATGTTATTGTTTGTCCACTGTGATCTGATGGCAACTTGTTTACAATTTGTTTGTGTAAGTAATCACAATTACAAAAAATATTATCTATACAGGTGGCAGAAGAAGCTGTCACTCGGGTTGGTTCAATAAAAACATTTGACAAATCAAATGACCTAAAAAGACTTAATAATCTGACAGTATTCGAGTTATTTTCTAACAAGTTAATATTAAAGTCACCACATATGATTATTGACTTACTACTAGTACTAAGTTTCTTTAATACATCTTCCATTACAGAATCAAACACAGATAGATTCTGGTAACTTGGAGGTCTATATACGCATACTACAACATGCTTATCGAGCTCAACACAGGACAATTCAATGTTGTGTTCAACAGACAGTTCAATGATGTCTTTTCTTTCTTTCGATTTAATAGAATTTTTAATTAATATTAATGACCCGCCATGTATCATACGTTTTCGGCTGAAATGGCTGACGACACAATAATTTTCATAATTAATTGACATCACTTGATGATCTTTTAACCAATGTTCTGTTAAACTAATGACCGCCTCTTGTGAAATAAAGCTTTAAGTTTAAATCATTCTTCCATATTCATAGCTCATATTAATCACAGTTCATAACAAAGTATTGACTACTTTAAAGAACCAAAAACGTACGTGATACAAATTTATCGGCAGAAATACTTTTAACACAAAAATATTTTTGAGTGACGAAATCAAAACATTGCACACCACATCTAAACAACGCAAGCGGGTGGTCCCTATAGTTTTGAGTAATGATGCCATCTGCGAGCCGACATTTAAACATCATCTAGGCACTTGTGGCACATATACTTTAACAGATGTAAGTACTGTGTCATCTTACCTGAGTATGTCATCTTAAGCACAATTCCCGTACTTGTTTGCCGTAAATTTTTTTTAAGAGCTAGAGGCGCGCAATTTGAGCAGACTCAACATGTTTTATATGGAATTTTTAACTTTTTGTATGGAAAATTATTAGGTACCTGCATGTTGAGTTTTAGGGGTTTATGCGTTTCATAAAGGGGGTCGAATTTTGCATTATTCTTACGATTTGACACACCATTTTCGAGATGTATAAGAAAAAGAAAAGGAAAAAATAGATACAGTACTGTTTTTGTACCTGAAGTCGAAATCGTTAAAAATAGTCAGATTTAGTTAGACAATCAAAATTTTAGGTGAAAAACGTCAAATTCAGAATAGCAAAATTGCCATTTTCACTAAATTAATAACTCACTGCCATCTTAGTAATGGGTACTTCTCTGATTTTGTGCAAATCACATGTCCGTGAATATTTTGGCGAATCTAGACATCCTAAAAGCCCACCAATATTTTTTATCTATAATTGGGTAGCCTAACTTTTAATGGCAAGAAGAATTAAAATTAATCATGACGAATTAATGACTCAAAATAATATTTTAGTAGCTTAAATTTCATTACCCTCAGTGTCTTTGATGCGACGAGTTAGAAAAACATTTTTATTAAATTATACGTAGAGGTTTATGCTGCGAATTGTTGCTTGAGGAACCTCAAGTACATCATAAGGAAATGAATTATGATTTTGCAAGATATAATATTGTTATTATTTTAATACATTGTGATAAAAACAATTTGTCGTTAAAAATATTACATTACCTTCAGCCTATCTTGAAATAATCAAACATCGTGCAGTATTACATCGTCCCTGGATCGAGCACCCCCTCCCGTCTCCGCACTTGCCGGTCAGTCGGTCAGCAACAACAAACGGGGCAGGACGCGCGCCATTTTTTTCGCGACCGTTAAAAAAGTTCGACAACTACGCGCTTCAACCAATTTCGGTTTCATTACATTCAGCGGATTTTTGACGTAAGTAGTTGTGTTTTTTTCATACTTTTAGTCATAAGGCAATTGTTATAATGTATGTTTATGTTTATTATTATCATTATGTACCGTAATCGATTAATTGCAGAGTAAAATAAAAAACAGTTTGAAAAATTCATTACCCTCACTTTCATTACCATCGATTACCTTCAGCTTTGAAGTTGAGGGTAATGAGACTAAAATGAAGGTAATGAATTTTTCATATTATTCTATGTGATATCCTATTCAACCCTATTATACTGTCAAATTCTAAGCGGACACCGGTGCCCGCTTAGAATTTTACAGTTTAATATAAGATTTCATTATACGGTTTTAACAAATATTATCCATTTCAGGAAACAAGTATGGCTAAAACTAAAACTAAAAAAACGCGCGAAGAAAAGCTTGCTCAAGCAAGGTTGCATAAAAGGAAAAAGTACGAGGAAATTAAAAACGATCCCGAGAAATATGCAATTCAGAAGGAAAAAGAAAGACAGAGATACTTGAAACGAAAAGAACAAAATAAAATAAAATCTGTTGCTAAAATGACACCAAGGGAAAAAAGACTTCAAAGAAAAAAATGGAACGAAAATAGTAAGCGTTATTTAGAGAAAAAGAAAAAGGAAAGGGTAATACAACAGATGCTGATTGATAATTCACCTCCAACAAGTGATAGAGAAGAAAATGTAGCTGAACAAGACCCATTAGAAGGGCCATCACACCAATCAGTAGAGGTGTCTAACATGAACTGCAAACGGTGTCAAAAGAAGGATAAGTTAATAAGAAGACTTCGTTATAGTTACAAGAAAGAGATTGGTAAACTAAAACAGGAAAAGGAAAAAGTTATTAAAGAAAAGGATGCAATGAGAAAAATGTTGATAAGGCAAATAAATAAACAACGAAGAATACAAGGAAACCAACAACAGCCATCAACAGGCGAGAAAGTGGATAATTTGATAAAATCAATAGACGAATACAAACGAGAAGAAGTAAAGAAAAAAATTTTATTTAGAGAAATCATATCGAACAATTTAAAAGATGGATTTAAACTTTTAAGAAAGAAAGAAAAACGAGAGTTTAGCGATATAGTCATGAGGGACAAAGACCGTTTCAAGAAGCACAAAGTTTTAGGTAAAGCGTCGAAATTTACAGTGCGAGACAAAAATAAAATATGTCACAGCAATGAATCAAACATGGATACAGAGAGTAAAATTAAACAAGACGTAGAAGATTTTTTCGAAGATGACAGCAATACTAAAATTTCTCCTGATAAAAAAGAATTTATCACACGTAATGGACAAAGAAAACAAAAACGATATTTATCGGACACATTAACCAACCTCCACAAAAAGTTTATGCGCGTTCAAAACAGTAATATTGGATATTCTACGTTCTGTAAATATCGACCATTTTGGGTTCTTTACCCTAAAGAATCTGATCGTAATACATGTGCTTGTAAAATACACGTAAATTTTGATTTGTTAGTCAAAAGTCTTAACAAGAAAAAAATCACTAAAGAGGCAAATGGAACTGCTATATTGGAAAGCTTGTGCTGTGATATACACAATGAAGAATGCTTAAATCGAACATGTGAGGTATGTCGAAACAGAGTAATTAATTATGAAGAATTTAGCAATGAAGAGAAAATAAACTATTATCAGTGGTGCGCAAAAAAAGAAACCTACAATGTCAAAGGACAAGATAAAACAAAAATTGTTACCGTAAAAACTCGATTACAAGATTACCCACGAAACGTTATCCAAAAATTGGAAGATTCTATAAAATCATGCTATATGAAACATTGTACTAACATCGTTGTCCAGTACAAGAGCATTAAATCTCTGAAAGCGACAATGACTACCAAGGAGGTAATGTTACACATTGATTTTTCCGAAAATTACTCTGTCAAATTTAATGAGGAGATACAAAGCTATCATTTCGGTGGCAGTCGATCGCAAATAACGTTGCATACTGCGGTTGCATACTTAATTGATCCAGAAACTGGAATCATGAAGTCCTACAGCGTTTGCAGTATCAGCGAATGTAATAGACATGACGCAAGTGCTATATGGGCACATCTCATACCACTATTAGGTTATGTAAGAGAAATATCACCTCTGATAGATACAGTACATTTTGTATCTGACAGCCCTTCAAGTCAATATAGGAATCGCTACATTTTCTTCGTTATTAGTCAACTGCAACAGGATTTTCCAGAGTTAAACTTTATAACCTGGAACTATTTAGAGGCTGGACACGGCAAAGGAGCACCAGATGGAGTTGGTGCTGTCCTGAAGAGAACCGCAGATAAAATCGTACAATTTGGTAATGACATTGGCACAATGAAAGACTTTTGGGAGCTCATTCAAGTCAAGGTAAAGAATATCAAACTTCTATCCGTCTCAGAGCAAGATATTGAAGACAAAAAATTTCCCTCGTCGGTTCAAGGATTTCGTGGAACGATGTCTGTGCATCAAGTGCTTTGGTCATCTAACAGGCTTCAAATAACCTTCCGAAAACTAAGTTGTTTCTTGTGTGAAAACGGTGAAATATGTTCACATAACTACCATCTTGGATTTATGAACTTACCTTGTCTTTATGAAAATATCGATTCTGAACATCTACAAGGTTTCTTAAACGAAAACACGACGAACGAAGTCCTTCGAGAAGTGACAAATTCTCAAACACCTACCCCTACTAATCAATTCCTGAATAGATTAACCACGGAAGCACCGCAAAATATGAAAAATTCATCAAATAGTGCCCAAAATAATAACAAAATCACCATACTATCTGACGTAAAAGTACATTGGACCAACACTTCTTTTATTGGCAATGAAATGAAGAAAACAGATAATACCAATTTTCAACTTGATTTTCAAAAGTTTGTTTCTGGAAAAGTCACGGTAAAAGAACAAGGAAAAGAACAAAATAATCCCGATGATATTTCAGAAAGTGACAATGCAAGAAAATTATTCAAAAAGGATAGAAAAGTGAAGAAAAATTTTTTTGACCAGTCAGATGATAGTAGCAGTGGAGGAAACATAAGTGAAGAAGTCAGAATTGTAAAGAAAAAATCACGCATTACCTCATTTTTTGATGATTCTGATGATGATTTTAATTTTTTTTAATTTACCAAACCCAAAGAATTGACATTGTTAGGAATTTAGAACTAAGAATTTTTTTTTGAGCTTACTTGTGGCTTTTTTTTTTGTTAAATATTTTTTTATTTTGTATTCATAAGAGAGATTATCTGCCCTGTTTTAAAAATAATATTTTTGGCGATATGACATAACTGCAATAAAAAAAGAATATAACTGTTTTTTAATATGTTTCGACAAGAAACAAGAGCTTGCTATAACTTTAGTGATTTTGAATAAGTATGTTATTAAGCAGATATTATTAGGCAGGATAGTTATGTTTCATATTTTATATAATTACGTTACATTAAGTAATTATAATTTTATATTTAATTGAACTCGTAGCTTCTTTATGTAAGACGTGACTGATTAGATAACGAAACTTATTTGATTTGCGATAGGAGACTGAATATTTTTTCTGTTATGTTTTAAAGAATAAACTCTGATTGTGTAAAACTTACGAGATTTTATTTACTTCATCTAATGATATAATCCAGCATTTTTTATTTATTTATCTTAGACTCATTTTATTACCAGCCATTTTTTTTCATTACCTTAGTCTCCAGTTTCATTACCAGTAATTTTTTTTCATTACCTTAGTCCCCAATTTCATTACCAACTCCACTGTTTTCATTACCATCAGCAGTACAGAATTTCATCGGTCAATATCTACTTATGTAATGCGTATAATGTTGTATAAATTACATAAATAGTTTATGTTCTTGATACCAATTCTCGTGAAAGTTGAAAATAAGGAATTGAAAATTTTCTCACATTTCTGTCAGAATTGCACTAAATCATAGAAATACCCTAATGTCAAACTAAGTTGTGTCACTTTAGTCTATTAAAGAATGGGAAATCGTCGCTTGACAAGAATAAACAAAATGTTGGTGATTTTTAGTTTAGTTTAGAGGCACTTCACTTAGATTTTAGTACGTTACCGCGCGTCGTCATGAGACCGAAGCAAATTATGCGCGTTTATAAAAAAACGCAATTAGAGCAACAGATTAATCAAAACAGGTTAATATTTGACAGCTATTTGCGACGTTGCCAACTTTTAGGATAAGCGCTCTTTTAAGCTACTATTTGATGTTTTTAAAAACACTTACAGTCAAAATGAGTTCGGACTCTTCGGAAGAAGCGTCAGCAACAAAAACACTTGATGCAGGCATTCGCAGCAAGGTGAAAATTACTAGCTCACCCATACAAATGAAACTATTCCGCCGGCAACTCGAAATATTGTTTGTTGTATTGTTATTACTTGTCTTTGAACGCACGGTGCGATGTCATACTCGATGTGCGATGTAGAGAATCCATCATATTAAAACAACGCTATCTAGTAGTATCGACGCTACCTAGTATCTACCTACGCCGACTCCTTGATGGCGTTGTAAACTACAGTATCTAGCAATTACTGAGACGCTCTGATACTACCATCTGTTAAAAAAATTGAGAAAGAAAAAAAACCAGCTCAATAGCCAGACTTAGGGAGGTGTCATTTCTTTGTATGGGATTCGGTATCGTACGTAGTATTATATTATCAGTGCCCACTGGTTTGACTAAATGCCAAATTGGAAAAGTCTTTCTATTGTTTGAAAATTTTGCAAGCCGTAAGGTGAAATGTATCGGGACCATTATAAAAATTACATCTTATCAATTACCTAGTTATTTTTGTAATTTCTTTGGATATTACGTCACAATTCACTTATACATTATAAGTGAGTCTGGCAATAGTAAAGAGTAAAACGTTACCAAAATACAGTTAAGTCAGTATTAGATGTAAACAGGACTTAAGTATTGATATATTGAAATCTTTCTTTGAAACCTATCTTTCAATCAATTCCGATTTTTTATTAAAATATTGTTTGACATCTGACAACATTTAAGTTTGGTTTCGTTGGCTGATGTACGTAAGATTCAGTTAAATAAACATTTATTACGTTTTTCAATGCTAGGGTAAAATAGATGTTCATAAAAACACATAAACATAAAAAAATAAGATATATTTTGTATAGCATGAAGTTACGACACGGCGCCGGCCGGCGCGGCGCCACGAAATGGGGCCCGTCCGCGGGCCATTTAACAATAAAATAATATTAAGTTAAAATTAAAGGGGGACCCCCTTTAATTTTAACAAACAAGAAACATGTTTTTTTCGGCGTTTTTTTGCTAAATATTGTACGGTGGTACGGAAACCTTCGTGTGCGAGTCTGTCTCATACTTGGCGGGTTTTTTTACTCATGAGACCGAGCGTAGGTAATTATGTCATGGACGCTGCTGACACTTAATCCGTTTCATTATGCATGTGTACACTGCTCCTCTTTGCGACTTTATCCGGCGCACCCAGGGTAGGGTGACCGTGACGACCGGATTTTTATGAACAAGTGCGGCTTTATGGCCTTTTGTGAAATTCCTATTAGGTACACAAAAAATTGATAAAATTAAAATGAAAAGTTCAAAGTCGTTCAATCTATTTAATAATTCTGGAATTTTTATCTGGACTTTGGTGACCCTTACCCTGGGAGGCAGCTCCGATAAAAGTTCAACTGTCACTAACGAGACACGATAGATTTTTTATTGTTATCGCCTTACTAGGTAAATCGACAGTTAGGATATCAACTTGATAACTGGCTAATCTTTTTAAAACGGCAGGAGCTATTCGGGTACAGCTCGTGTCCACAAGATGAAGAACTGGTAAATCTACTTATTATAACCTGCAAAAATATTTACAGAGCCACGACGATCAAGTAAAAAACGCTTATGGCCATCGGTTCCCAGACGAAAACACGCGAAAAGAAATAAAGCTAATAAGCGTCCTTTGAGGTGAGTAATCGATCATTGGTACGGTAATTGTACTCTGTTATGTATGAGCGGTATACTGCCCTCCGAACTAGAACAACCGTAACTAACATTTTTATGAAAAATTTGTATCTATAATGTTCTCTTTAACGTGTTATTTAAAAAATCCTACTCTAACGGAGATAGTGTTAGTCATAAGAGCATAACTATCAAATATATTCTTAATTTAAACACCGTATGAGCCCTTGCGGCCCTTTAGCTTAATGTGTTTATTTAAGTTTAATAATGCATCGAAAATGTATCCCAAAAATAAACAAGTATCCCGTAAGTTACTATACGGTGAATATCTGAACTATATTCAGTTATTATGCGAAACTAATACTAGACATAACAGCAATAACTGCTATTTACGGTGGTTTTCATTACTGATGATAATTAATATTGTACTTATCTACTACTGAAAACAAATATATTTGGATCTTACTGTCGTCGTTATGTTTAGTACATAAAAAAGTAAGATTTAATGCAAAGCATGACAGCAGTAAGTCAGTAACTATCAGTTAATAACAAGTTTTGATAGTAATATCTTACTTGGCTACCTACTTTCTTACTGCTACGACATTAATGTTAACTACGTTTGTAATTTTTTACCGCTCATAAGGCTAGTAAACGAAATTCCTAGACATAAAAACCGTAACTATGTGACATACGGCGCTCATGCTTACAGTTTGTTAATTAAATAATTATGTTGCTCTAGCCATAAAGATTATTTGTTCAATTAAAATTAAAGCATCAAGTTTAACACCGCTTATTAAACACTTATTTCAAGGGAACGTTCGCTACTTTCGATTAAAATTATTCAAGATGAAGATTTTCTAAAACTGCGAAACTGAACACAAATTTAAGACTACTTACTAAATACTTTATGCGCGATTATCTCGAATCTATACTTTGTGTAGTAACGGTTGTCTAAGTTAGGAGGGCAGTATAGATACAATCAAAACTGATTGTGTCCTTGGAGAATAATTTTACGGCATGTAAAAATATTTTATTATTATTTACACTTTATTACTACGCGTAGGTAGGTACTGAATTAAAATAAACGGAAAATAATTTTATCTACCTAGTCTCATATCGTAAAATTCGAATTAAGTATAAACTTCAAAACGAGTTTAAATTGGCATACCTACTTTATAAGTACAATACCGAATTGAAAAATAGAATCATAAAAACTTTTTCTCTAACAAAATAATGATATAAAAAAATAAATTACCAATACGGTATAGGACAAATCCAAGAAGTTACTATCACCAAGGAGTTTCAATTAATTTTTCCTAATAGAGCGCGCAAATGCGTTCCATTGGGGCGCGCTATTTTTATTATACTTAGTACTTATTACAAAAAAATGTTTTTTTCATCCCACCATCTCGGAAAGAGTATTTTTAATCTTCAATATCTGAGTGGAAAAGCCGTTTTTATTCTCTAGAGGATAAAGTAAATTGAATTTAGAACATCGTGTGCACTAAGTTTGTGAATTAAAAAAAACATTAAACCTATTTACTGCTACCTCTATGGAATGAAATGAAATGAAATGAAATGAAATGAAATGAAATTGTTTATTCTGTAATCACTTTTACACGTCATATTAAAAAAAAATAAGAAGAAAATGCTAGATGAGTTCGGCGTTTCCTATCTGACTACTCTGAGAAGAAAGACCGAAACAAACTCAGAGGTCACAGTCTCTTTTAAAGTCCAGACATAAACTTGGTCAGGCCATATGAGGACCATGTAGATTAGTGTCTGAAATGGTCTTTTGAGGAAAGAACCACACAGATTTGAGTGGACCTGTCCAGTCAGTGCAAGCATTTGTCAGTAATCGTAGAGCTCAACTCAGAACTTAAGGAGCTCAACTCGACGAACAATACCAAAGAAAGGACATTTGGGTAGGTCGCATAAAGTACTCAAACTGCCAGACCATCATTTAAACTAACTGAGAAAGAAAAAATTAAAGAAAGAGGAAAAACAATAAAAATAAAATATCCACATAGTCCTCACATTCACAATAATTAAAACAATATAATACTTTACAAAGTAATCATGTTATTTTGTATATAATTTTCAACAATGTCAATATGTATATAAAAAACTGGTATTTTTAATGATTTACATAATAATTAAAATGTCAAATTTTATAGTTTTATCACAAAGCTTAGCAGAGCGAGCAGCTCAATCCCACGCTTTTTTATCTTCTAAATAATCTGAAATTTTATAGTACCCTTTTTTACAAAGTTTGGTTTTAATACAGCTTTTAAATCGTTTAATGGGTAAGTTTCGAATATCAATGGGAAGTTTGTTGTAAAAGCGTATACATTGACCCATGAACGAGTTGCCTACTCTGTGGAGACGTGTGCGATGTACAGCAAGGTTGTGTTTATTCCTGGTATTTAAACTATGAATATCGGTCATTTTCTTAAAATTTGATATATTTTTGTGTACATGTAATAGGTTTTCAAAAATATATTGTGAGGCTACAGTCAGGATGTTTATTTCTCTGAATTTTTCTCGAAGGGAATCCCTTGGACCTAGGTTGTAAATGGCTCGAACAGCCCTTTTCTGTAGAACAAAGATAGTATGAATGTCCGCACAGGTTCCCCAGAGAAGAGATACTGAATGTGCAACTGACTTATAGTGCCTTACTATGGTGCCGAATATATCATACAACTTTTTTTTAATTTGTTAAAAACTCAGACTCGGAACCTTCTTGGTGTTCTTTTTTCAATTTGCTTTGTACGCGGTTCTTTACGCGGCATTTTTTCACGTCATTGTTAAACCTTATATTAAAAACAAGAAACTTGAAAACAAGTGAAAAAACTAAAATGAGATGATTCTAGCGACGAGGAAGTTTGCTTGACGCCAACAGAATTGACTGAAACTGTTAATAATGCGCAAATGAGCTTTCTCCCTCAACAATCACGCGAGAAGTATTTAAAACAGTACGATATGTTCAACACGTGGCGACTAGCAAAAGGAGCCAAAACTTTCTCAGAAAACGTTTTGCTGGCATATTTTATAGAATTATCCGAGAACAAGAAAGCAAGCACTCTATGGAGTACGTATTCGATGCTAAAAGCAACAATAAAGATGAAAAAAGACAAACATATCGATACCTATCCTAAATTAGTGGCATTTTTAAAAAGAGCCTCAGCTGGTCATCAACCAAAAAAATCGAAGGTTTTCACAGTATCTGATATTGAAAAGTTTCTTAACGAAGCACCCGATTCCGTATATTTGGCGGCAAAAGTAAGTCAGTTGCACATTCAGTATCTACTTAAGTATATTAATCTCAATTAAATAGTATACTTAGTAGATGTTGATAGGCATAATTATGCGTTCATATCAATTTTATTCATTTATCTACTACAATACTCTTTACGTTACAGGTTGTTCTTATTATTGGAATAAACGGAGCATGTCGAACTAATGAACTAACACAACTTAATGTCAAAAACGTTGAGAAACATTCAGATGACTTACTATTAATTAATTTACCTAATACAAAGACAAAAAGAGACCGCAACTTCGTCATTCGCAAGGAATACGTAACGATTGTTGAGAAATATCAAGCCTTACGCCCGCCTAACACTCCAATCAATCGATTTTTTCTACAGTATCGCAATGGAAAGTGTGTTAGACAGCCTATGGGTACTAATAAAATTGGCAGTATCCCACGAGAAATAGCAACATTTCTTGAACTTCCAGAACCCCTGTTGTACACGGGTCATTGTTTCCGACGAACTTCAGCCACACTTTTGGCTGATTCCGGAGCTGATCTCCTGTCCCTTAATCGCCACGGAGGCTGGAAGTCCAATGCAGTTGTAGAGGGATACATAGAGGATTCCATCCAAAATAAGTCTAAAATATGTGAAGGCATCGTAGGAGCCATTACACTGAAAGAGCCTCAATCGGATCCTTGGACTGGCCCTTCTACATCAAAAATAAGCCGTTATGAAACACCTAACCATCTCCTTCTCTCTCCAACATTCACGCCAAGGGAATCCGATGAATCGGTACAACTATTAAGTATGACAGATAGTTTACCGAAAAACAGTACACAAGTGACTAACACCAATATTACAGTACCAAACAAAAATATTACACTCAATTTAAATAACTGTAGCAACGTTACTTTAAAATTTTCTTAATTATACCTTAGTATTATTTTGTTATAATTTAAAGATTATTCTGTAATACTTACCTGTCATAATGTAGTAATTAATACCTAAACTGAAATAAAAGTGTACCTATCTTGTGATTGTAAACGTTTTTTTTTGCATTTAATCATTTCCTCGCTGAGGTGGAATGAAAAGTTACGTGTTGCACTCGAGTGCAAAGATTTTTCACCTCGTGCTCTTTTGATTCCCTCGCTAACGCTCAGGATTCTAATTTTGAATCACTCGCTGCGCTCGTGATTCAATTTTAGAATCCTTCGCTTGCTCGGTCATCAAAATTGAACACGCGGTTAAAAAGCAACTTTGCACTCTTGTATAACAAATAACTATTTCCAATTTATAATTGTTTGTGGTAGCGCCCGCTTTAGCACATGCACGGTGGTGTGCTGGGTTTTAGCGCCTATTTTTTACTCTTTTAGTTAGTAGTAACTTTCATCTTTTATTTAGTAGCTTCAATCTCAATGTATGAGAGTAGATAAAGTATTTTATGAAACTGCACATAACTAAGTATTATGCAACAGTGTCACAAACTACTCGTACTATTGTGATTTCAATGATATCACAATAATAATTATGCTTACTTGCTTTAAAATAAGTCAAAATCATAAATAACTGTTGAACTGAGTTGGTGTGTCCCCGAGCAGAATGCCGTGCTAGCCGTTTTTGTGCAGTTTTTTGGAGCGAATTACTTGTTATTTAAAAAATCTAAATGGTTAGTTGGTGGCTTGTTATTTAAAACCTTTACAGCCTAATGATCTCTGACTGACCTGACTGATGACTGCAGATCTCACAAAAAATATTACGAATATCGGAAACACTGTCGATTTACCAATACCTTCAACAAGTATTCGAGACATAATACCGTGTCCCAGGTAACTCGCCCAGTAAAGCGATCGTTGCAGAGTTTACGAGTGTGTAAGTCAAGACTGAACTGGTCTCCTGTGTTCGTGGATTTAGCTTGCTGTCTTGATTTGGATTTTTATTATTAATTCAAAACTCATAGGACTTCCAGGACAAAAACAACCCGTATTTCTGGACGAGCACCTGAGTATATCTGCAAAGAAACTCTTTTGCAAACTGGGCAAGACAGTTCACAAAACAACGAACTGCCTATTATGAACTTTAAAAAAACCAGGCCAATTCAAAGTTCCAGGCAATTCAATTCCCTGGCTGGTTAAATTTCGTATTATAACATCCGTAATTCTGACCGACTTCACGCTGGCTAGTTTGTCTCTGGCTGGCTTGTAATTCTCTGCCGTAACATTCAGAAACACAAATAAATATTTATGGGTAAGTTGCGGTTTTATTTAAATCACGTATTTTATGATAAAAATAATAAATATATCTTATAGTTACTAAAAGTAGGTGAAAATATGAACGCAATGTATATTGTATTAAATAATTTACTTTTATTCTATTTTTCCGTGTTTGTAAATTGTAACGCGAGATTCTCTTAACGATAACGTTTCCGAACGTATTCCACTTGAAGTTCAACGGGGAATTTGACATCTTCATTCATGGACAATGTGTTTTGTTGCAACTTACAAAATAATACTATCGTATTGTTTGTATATTAGTACTCACTGTAAAAAGTACCGCGAAACTTATGCTGATAGTTTTCTTCGATTAACGCGGTGTAGTGCACTACGAATTTCTTCCACAGGGACAAACGGTGATTATAGAGTATTATTTAGGCGTCATGAGGCGTTTGCAAGAGAATATCCGCTCATAACGGCCCAGATTTGTGGTACGAAAATTCATAGATTTTGCACCATCGCACAAAGCCATCAGAGTTCTTAACCAAAAACTCAGCGAATGTCATCGACCAAGTGCCGTACTCACCTTGGCTCCGTCTGACTTTTTCCTGTTCCCGAGACTAACAATACCTCTTCGAGGAAGACGTTTCGAGTCGATTGAAGCTATAAAAGAAAATTCGCTGAAGGAGTTGAAGACCATACCTCAATCAGCTTACCAAAAATGTATGAAGGACTGGGTCAAGCGCTGGCGTAGCTCTATTTATTGCAAGCGAAAAGGCCTACTTTGAAGGCGACAAAATAAATTTTGACGAATAAATTACTTTTTTGGTTTTATTGAACGATTCCCAGTAGATTTTACACGGAATGATAAGTAGGTACTAGTTTCAGAGTATAAACAAAAATATGGATAATGAATGGATATTAGTAGGAAGTATAGAAATGGTTGGTGGTGTGTTGTTTTTCAGTGTTTTTATTAAATATCCAGTTTTCAACATGATAATAATATCATGGTGCACCATTTAATAGGCAGTTGTAATTATTATAGTTCAGTGGGTGAGAGTTATCGCCCTCGGCGGCGCCTAACTTATGTTTAGTTGGAAACATTGTGGGAGTTTTTCAATTTTACCGATATTTCGGTATTTTGATCAGAAGTGCCACTTTCCAGAGTTTCCAGAAACTCAAACGGTACATATTCGTCACACGTGATGTTTGAAATGAAATGCGTTAATTTTAAAGATAAAATCTTTTTATTTTCTTATTTTAACAGGGCACAACGTGCACCATGACCCAGACCAATTTTCTCAGTCCTAGATGTACAGGAAGTCTGAAATAATGTTGCCAGTTTATGAAACTAGAGATGTAACACAAATGAAATCCTCCACGATCAACAGTATGGTTTCACCAAAAGACGTTGTACGACCGACGCCGGTATAACCTTATTAAGGCACATTTTTAACGCGTGAGAAGAGGCCCAAGACGAAATGGAAATTTTTTGTGACCTCTCCAAGGCATTTGATTGCGTCGATCACGAAACCTTACTCTTGAAACTTGAACATTACGGACTTGGAAAACTTGCGCTCAATTTAGTAAAATCTTATTTAAATGATAGACAACAGCAAGTTCAAATATACGGTATCAATTCACTAGGTTTAAAAGTAAAAATGGGTGTGCCACAAGGCTCGATTTTGGGTCCATTCCTCTTTTTAGTGTATATTAACGATCTACTCCATTTATTAAAAAATCAACCACAAATGTTGTTATTTGCTGACCATACTTCCTTAATTTTTAAGGTAGATAGAAGTGCTACAAATTTTGACGACGTAAATAACGCCCTACTGCAGGTCCAAAATTGGTTCACTGCTGATAATTTAGTATTAAATGAAAAAAAAAACTAAGTGCATAAAATTTTCTTTACCAAATGTTAAAAGTAGTAATTGTGAGATAGTATTGAATCAAGAGAAACTAGAATTTGTCGATAAAACTGTTTTCCTAGGGATCACGCTCGACTCAAGGCTACAATGGGGTCCTCATTTAACATCTCTTGCAGGACGGCTAAGTTCAGCAGCATATGTTGTCAGAAAAATCCGTCAATTAACTGATGTAGATACCGCGAGGCTAGTCTATTTCAGTTATTTTCATAGTAACATGTCTTATGGTATTCTGCTGTGGGGACGGGCTGCAGACATCGAGTCTATTTTTATTCTGCAGAAAAGAGCTATCAGAGCCATATATTATTATCTCCGTAGGCGCGATTCTCTAAGGGAACTGTTTAAGGACATTAACATCATGACGGTACCTTGTCAATATATCTATGAAAACATCATGTACGTAAGAAAAAATATACATCTTTTTAGTAAAAGAGGTGATAGACATAATTATAGTACAAGAAATAGGGATCTATTAATTCAACCAGGTTTCACACGGGCTAAAGTAGACTCATCTTTCATGGGGTACTATTTAAAATGTTACAATAAAATTCCTCCCCACATACTTCAACTAAATGAGACGAAATTCAAATCTTGTATAAAACGCACACTATGTAGGAAGGCATATTATAAGTTGGGGGATTACATAATTGATAAAAATGCTTGGCTCATTGCTGGTCCTGCTCCACAAGCATAAACTAATTGATTAGCATTTGAAAATACCGTTGGAGCTGCTGAAGATTTTAAAAACTATCTTTGCATTGTATAAAGTCAATGTCTTAGCATTGTATAATTGCATAGCACATGTGTGAGTACTATGTACCGACTATAAAGCTACCTTTTAGGTACTGGGTATGTCTTTCATTGACTTGAATGTGCCCTGGCGGCTGAGAGTATGTCATGCTCACTCTAATGTCTCGCTGGCGGTGGCGCGTGTGTTGGATCATTTCGCTCCCTTCGAAATGGTTGAGCTGAATGGTGCTAATCCATGCGTCATGTTCGTGAACGGGCGCCGTCAGTAGAGACTGGTCATCTCTTAGCTGCCGTGGCTTATTTTAATTTTTGAATTGTTCTGTTTTTTATATTTTTATTACGGACGCTTTTAACTTGCACGTCTTTCTACATTGTTCTCACATGTATAATTTCACCTTAATGATGTAACCAATATGTTGTAATAATTTTTTGATTTAAAAGAGTGTCCGTGGAGTTCCTTGCCCGTTCTTCTCCATAGGTACCTACTACGCTTTGAAATGGGCAACTAGCTTCATATTTCTGACTGACCGACTTCTTGACAATTCAAAAGTGCCTGTAAATGGTTTAATTGAAATAAATGCTTTGAGTTTGAGTTTGAGTTAGAATAAAACGAATAATGGCTATGGCTACCCACTCGAACTAAGTATAAAACTATAGAGTGTATGTTCATATGGATTTGAACACGTGACATTTTCTTATGTTAACTGGATAACGTTCGAATAATTTCGCCAAAATAATTCAGTAAAAGCTCCTCTGAAACGCCGTAAATTGAATGGATTGTGAGGTTACTTATTATCAGTTTTAATATGTCAAGAAATGTCAAACGAACGTTTATAATACGGTATTTCCAGTCAATAGTCGGGCAGAAGCCGGCCAGGGTGTCACGTGACCACTGACTGGCTTGTTTGACAAGTTCATAATACGAAATTGCAATAGAGTTCTGTTTACGCCGTAAACTGCCTGGAAATAAGAGTTCATAATAGGGCCCCAGTATGACTATAAGTTTTGTTGGTCTACTAACGGCAACATCTTCCTACGCAAACAACTAGGACATAAACAAACACTTATTAAATCGGAAATTACTCTACAGGAGCTGCAAGAAAACAAATTACTACTACTCGTGTCGGTAATACTGGCTAACTTAAATTGCCGATTCATATCTTGTAACATGTAGGTACAACATTCCTCTTTTAATAGCATTATCAGCCTATAGTGTTCCCACTGCAGGGACAGAGGCCTCCACTCTTCGAGAGGGAGTGGGCTGTAATCTACCATGCGGGCCTAGTGCGGGTTGGTATTCAAAAGTCATTTATTCAAACTAGGCTGAAAATCAGCACTTTTCGAACGTCAAAATTACATAAGGCAGTCTCCCAAAAACGCCCGCCCTTCACCACTTCCTAGTGCTTTAGCTGGGAAGAAGAAGTGGCGCAACATACTCCCCAGCAGCACAGCTGTCTGAATAGTTAGAAGAACATGATTCTATACAATAGTAATAATTTACTTTACACAACACAAAACATTAAATTAAATTATTTTCTATATGTCACCTAGCACACGCCAATATACCAACAACAAAAAAGTAAAAAGAACTTAATACCCGAATGAAAGCCTCCAGGCATAAAGGGCATGCCAAATCACAAATGATAAACTAGCTAACAATCGAAGTAAAATAAATAAACAGTTAATTACTAATAACAACAGCAAAAACCATGGTCAGCAAGACGACCAGTCACCACAAGCAGCACCCGTTCACGAGCATAACGCAAAGGTCAGCCATTACCCCCCTCGCCATATTTGAGGGAAGGAGGCAACCCGACCCCCGACGCTACCGCAAGCAGTGACATCTGAGGGAGCATGACGAACTTGCTGCCGGTTGCTCAGACAAGATTAGTATGATCAATTTTCGAGGTCGCTAGCTGACCATATATTACAATATATCTCATAAAAATATATTGTAATATATGGTGATGGTATGATGTCACATGTCTTCGAATTTCTGGATCTAGGACATGCCGGTTTTCTCAGGATGTTTTCCTTCACCATTTTGAGAGCAGTGGTAATGAAATTATTTACACAATTTAAAGCACCTGTCTGGGTTCGAACCCACGACCTACAACTCGTAAGTCGGGCCCGTCACCACTGGGCCACCACAGCTCTGCACTTTTTATACTATATGATATATCTTTCTAAATAATGTTCTTATTAAGGAAATTTATAAACACTCACGGTACTAAACGACACACACTAACATATCTCCAACCCACACACACACCAATTTCTTCTTATCATACCACCAACATAACACTTACTCACACCATTGCGCATAACCCTGAAATTTTAAAGCTCACCTGTTCGTAGGCCTATTTTATTTCTATTTATTACTGTATTCAACAACATTGGGTATTATTTATTCTACAAATGGCTAATCTAGTTGAAAATATTATCACTGACTAAGACGACATTGAAATCGCGAAGGCCTATTCATGTATTCCGGAAGATTGCAATCAGTATTTAATGGTTTAAACGGATCTACAACTATTCTTCATATCAATAATACGTAGCATAAAAAGGAAGGAGGGCTATAATTCTCACTACACAAAGCAAAAAAAGAACCAGAATGACGGTGTATATTTATACATTAAAAATCAAATCCAATACACAATTGATGAGAACCTGATTCCCTAAATGGCAATTGTCTCACGTGCCAAATAAATAATGAATTAGCAATAATTGCCATCTACCGATCTTCCTCATACAATACATAGCAAGGGCTTGAGCTCTTCCTCCATAGTCTGCATAACGTATTTGTTTATATAGACGTCAGACCCTCCAATATAGATGAACGTTCAGCCAACTATTTAACCCTCAACGCTACTCATGGCCTAGTACGTGCACATTCTTTTCTAACAAGAATAAACTCCTGTATTGACCACGTTATCCTAAAAACTAATAAAACTACAACTGTACTTATCTTAGATTCTCACATCACCGACCACCTTCCGCTACTTGTAAACATCGATAGTAAAAAACCGGTAAAACAAACAGTCGTGGCATACAACATTCCTATGATAGACTACACAAGGGTCAAAAAGGATATAGAACACCAGTATTTTTCCCAAGTTATAAGTTCAGATGACCCTAACGTTGCCTCAACCGCTGTAATAAGCACAATCAAAAATATTATTAATGTGCACAGAAAAATAATCCAAGTTCCCAAAATAAACAGAAGCCTAAAACCGTGGACCACCCCGGTCTATTGAGTTTTATTCGCCACTGTGATAGATTCCACAAAAAAAGCACGGAAATCACCTGATAATCTAATTCTACAAATACTTATAAAAGGTACCGTAACTATTGCAATGGCCATCTTAGAAAACTTAAAACATTATATAACAAACACGAAATAAATAAAGCAAAACATAATCCCAAAGCACTTTGGAGTAAAATAAAAGACATCAAAAACACAAAAAAAATATGTGCACCACCTGTAGGTGGTGCACATATTTTTTTATTTAGTATTATATTATATTATATTTTTTTATTTAGTATTCAGCAGTTCTGTAGAACTGCTGAATACTAAATCTGATCCAAGGGCGGCAATTAACTCTATATGTCATTTCTTTGCCACAATTGGAGTTGAGCTAGCCTCTAAAATTCCTGCAACTTCACAACAGCCCATCAAACAAAAAACCTCTAATAACGCCTTTGTAATCCTTGAAGTGGATGAATCAGAGGGGAGTCCACCATCATGAACCTTAGGCAGGATAGTGCAACTGGTTGGGATGGAATACCGTCTACCCTGTTGTAGGTTTGTCTGAACACCCTTGTTCCTCTAATAACACATATTATTAACGTTTCTATTACAAAAGGAGTATAGAACCTTTCAAGAGGGCCTCAGTTTACCCGATACACATAAGCGGAGCCAGAGACTGTATTAACAATTATAGTCCCATATCAGTACTCTCGGCTGTCTCTAAAGTTATGGAAAAGTTAATTAACGGAAGACTAATAAATTATCTAATAAAATACAAAATTATAGAATCCAACCAGTTTGGATTTAAAAAAGAAACTTCTACCGAAGACCCTTCAAAAAAAAATATTCATCATCTCGAAAACGTGAGAATCAATAGTAACAGGTAATTTGTAGGTACAACTCGAATCGCACGCGCCGCCGACAAAGGGAAGAGCGATGCATAAAGGTTCAAAGCATGTGGTGATACGGCATGAACTAGTTTGCATGCAACAACACAAAATTTGTTTTCAAAATTGTTTCCAATATTTTGTTTGTTTCTATAACGTTTGTATTACCAAGACAAAACCATTTCGCTGCGGGAAAACAACCATTAAGATTCCGCGGTTTATATCTCTGATGGTTCAGCTTGCACCCGATGAAACTGAAATCGAATCTCTAATCATGAAGTTAAAGACCGACCGTGCCATTGGTTGGGACTCTATCTCAAACAATTTTTTTTAAATGTCAAAACACGTTATAGTTCCACACTTCACCATGATTGTTAAGTTAGCGTTGAGCGTTGAGCAGGATGTTTTCCCCAGTGTCTTTAAAAGAGCTCTCATGACACCTGTCCACAAGAGTGGGGAGCCTGACAGTGTTACAAATTATAGACCTAAATTTGTCCTTCCAGCGCTCTCTAAAGTGTTAGAAAAAGTCTTGAATAAACAACTTATAATTTTTTTAGAGCATAATAATACACTTTATGCTTCACAGTTTGGTTTCAGATCAGGGAAAAGCTCTTTGGTAGAATATGTTCCATAAAATCTCGATCGTAAAAAAAGGAGTATTTGTTGACCTGCGAAGGCATTTGATACTGTCTCGATCCCTATTCTTGTGGAAAAGTTAGAAAGATACGGTATACGAGGGAACGTGCTTAGAATTTTCGAAGATTTTCTTTCGGGTGGTCAGCAAAAGGTTAAAATAAATAGATATACTAGCTCAGATGCATCTGTCACAGGCGACGTGACCGACCTATGCGTCATCGCCATCGGCGAGTGAGCGGAGGTGCGGTGCGTGGAGCTGGTGGGTGCCGACGGACACTCGCTTCCACGGACTCCACCGCGACGGACGATATTCCTCTCTTATTAACTGTTTATCCGGAAATGTTATAATTGATAATAAGCACGGCATTAAACCATTGCCTAAAATACAGTCCACTCCTTTTATTGCTACCCGTGCTAACACTGATCCGGCTCGAAGGACCAATGTTAGCACGTCGTCTGCGCGTGCCGGCTGCGTGTATATTCGATGCGATTCCCAATAGCCGGGCGCCGCTCACTCGCCGATGGCGATGACGCGTAGGGCGGTCACGTCGCCTGCGCGTGCCGGCTGCGGGCATGTTGGATGCAATTCCCAACAGCTCTAGTTTTTAAGGGAGACACTTGGGACGAAGTACAACAAACTGCGGAAAAGGAATTACGCAGGGTGCACTTGTGGCTGAAGCAAAATCTTTTGACTTTAAACGTTTCAAAAACTCTATTGGTTTAGTTTACGAATTCTCACGTGAAACGGCAAAGTATGGTGATTCGTTTCCACACATGCGAGACAATAAATCAGCAATGTTCTCGTCCATATGTTAATAAAACTCCGACAGTTCTAGTATCTTGCAGTACTTCTAGACGAGAACATAACTTGTAAGCCACACATGAACATGATTTCGTCACGTGTTAGAAAATTAATATGGGTTTTCAAAAATCTTAGGCATGTTGCTAACCTGGACCTTCTTCGTACTGATTACTATGCCCTTGTGCCATCTGTCATCGAATACTGCATTGGAGTATCTGGAGGTGCATGTAAAACGCATATCATACAACTGAAGAGAGCTCAGCGTCAGGTTCTTACTGTGAGGCAGCTTTTTGTTTATCAGGTTATTATCAAACTGCATGTGTCTACTCATTACGATCCTGATAAATTAAGCAGCAAACGTACTAATGTATTTGACTCCGTAAGAACACGTACTGCATTAGCCAGACGTCAAAGGCGTTTTCTTTCTGTGCAAATTTACAATCAAATTAATAAAATATTAAACATTTACCCGCTCTCTTTTCATTAATGCAAGTCTAAGGTTAAGAACTGGCTTCTTACTCTTAACTACGAAGAAACGAAAAAATATTTGATTCGGTAAAGTGAACACACCCACACACTACTTTCACGCTACATTTTCAATACCGTAAAGTACTATTGTAATTTCTGCAAGCTCAAAATTATCATGTTCATTAAAAATCTTAATTGGTACAAAAAAATATAATGCAATGAATTGGGAGAAGGCCCTGAAATCTGACATACAGGGTCTCAGAGGCTTCATAGGTTTTTGTAACTCCTAACTTATTTCAATAAAGATTTATTATTATTATGAAACCTCTTGAACTCTTCAAGGATTACCTTCAAAACAGAAAATAGGCTGTTAAATTCAATTCATGCCGAACAAACTGTCACATACGGAGTCCCGCAAGGCAGCGTCCTGGGACCTACACATTTCAAAATCTATATAAATGACCTGTGCACGCTATCTTTACATAAATCACAAATCTTCACTAACTTATGCAGATGACACCGCGATTGTGGTCTATGGTAATACTTGGAGCGAGCTAAAGAATATTGCGGAGCAGTCCTTAAAAACTGTTATGAGCTGGCAGCAACTCAACCTACTCACCCTAAACGTGACCAAAACAAACTTAATTCCCTTCTTTATGAATTATAGGAACAAAGCTCCACCAGAATTTGTAATCACGGCACACACGTGCTCTGATCTCAGTTCTTGCTCGTGTGGGACGCTTACCGGTGTTAACACGCGAAGTACCTGGGTGTAGTGATTGATGACGGACTGAAATGGTATAACTAAATAGATAACACTGCTTCAAAAGTCAGAAGACTTATCTAAATTTGTTTACATTACTGAGATATTGCGCAGACACTAACATTTTAAAAATGGTTTATCTAGCACTGTCAGTCCGTTATCACCTACTTACTGCCTCCCGGTATGGGGAGGGGCTGCTAAAACCAAGTTTATTGTACTGTAGCGAGCACAGAGAACTGTCCTTAGGGTGATGCTTGGCAGACCATACAGATTTCCTACTACAGAATTATATGCGGACTGCAAATTACTTACTGTGAGACAGCTATTTGTCCTTCGGGCCACTCTCAGAAAATATAAACAAATTCTCCCATCAGACTAAGAGCAAAGCAAAAAATGTAAACAGTATGCCACAAAACTGCATTCGCTCGGCGCCAATGTTACGTTCTAAGTACATTAATTTACAAAAATATATCGGTGGTGGAAGTTATAAATGCTATAATTATAATAATAATAACATTTGAAATTGGACCGACTTATGCAATCAGCAACCAATCCACACACATGTCAAAATCGAGATAAGTATACAGAAAGCTTTCAAAATGCAACTTCTATCGACACTGTAAAGATCAAAATGATTTGACAATTTTGACAGAACAAAACATTTCTATGACAAGGATATCACATGGCAAGAGATCTGCAGGATCTGCGGTCACCATGGGCGTTCCGCAGGGTTCAATTCTAGGTCCTTTCTTGTTTTTAATTTATATAAATGACTTACCTTATCATATAAGGGATAATCATAAGATCGTATTATTCGCAGATGATACTTCCCTTATTTTTAAAATCAAACGTCAGTTAGTCAACTTTGAACTAGTGAACGATGCGCTCTCAAAAGTTGTGCATTGGTTTAATGTAAATAATCTTCTCCTGAATGAAAAAAAGACTAAACTCATTAAATTTGCAACGCCAAATGTCAGGCAGCTAAATACCAATGTTCAAGTTAATGGAATAGAGCTGGACCCTGTTGAGTCGACAGTTTTTCTTGGAATCACTATTGACAGTAAATTACAGTGGGGCCCACACATAGAAAAATTGTCAGGAAGGCTAAGTTCGGCCGCGTATGCTGTTAAAAAAATTAGGCAGAAAACTGACGTAGGTACAGCCCGAATTGTTTATTTTAGTTATTTTCATAGTCTTATGTCATATGGAATTCTTCTCTGGGGAACTTGTTCGGAAATTAATACTATCTTTGTTCTACAGAAAAGGGCTGTTCGAGCCATTTACAACCTAGGTCCGAGAGATTCCCTTCGAGAGAAATTCAAAGAAATAAATATTCTGACTGTAGCGTCACAATATATTTTTGAAAACCTATTGTATGTACACAAAAATATATCTAATTTTAAAAAGATTTCCGATATTCATAGTTTAAATACGAGGAATAAACACAACCTCGCTGTACACCGCACTCGTCTCCACAGAGTAGGCAACTCGTTCATGGGTCAATGTATACGCTTTTACAACAAACTTCCCATCGACATTCGAAAGTTACCCATTAAACTATTTAAAAGCTGTATTAAAACCAAACTTTGCAAAAAAGGGTACTATACAATT
The DNA here is from genome assembly GCA_949128155.2 of Xanthia icteritia. NCBI lineage: Eukaryota > Metazoa > Arthropoda > Insecta > Lepidoptera > Noctuidae > Xanthia > Xanthia icteritia. Next base: position 21,606,091 of record OX421945.2, read on the forward strand.
TTAGATTATTTAGATGATAAAAAAGCTTGGGATTGAGCTGCTCGCTCTGCTAAGCCTTGTGCTAAAATCATAAAATCAATACCAGTATTATATAAAAATTACATACAAAATGACATTATTACTTTGTAAAGTATTTTTTTTTATTTTTTAAATTTTTGTGAATGTGAGGACTATGTGGATTTTTTAATTATTATTATTTTTTCTTTCTTATTTAGTTTTAATGATGGTCTGGCAGTTTGAGTAGTTTATGAGGCCTACCCAAATGTCCTTTCTTTGGTATTGTTCGTCGAGTTGAGCTCCTTAAGTTCTGGGTTGAGCTCCACGATTACTGACAAATGCTTGCACTGACAGGACAGGTCCACTCAAATCTGTGTGGTTCTTTTCTCAAAAGACCATTTCAGACACTAATCTACATGGTCCTCATATGGCCTGACCAAGATTATGTCTGGACTTTAAAAGAGACTATGACCTCTGAGTTTGTTTCGGCCTTTCTTCTCAGAGTAGTCAGATAGGAAACGCCGAACTCATCTAGCTAATTTTTAATTACTTATTTTTTTAAGATGACGTGTAAAAGTGATTCCAATATCCTATTTACAGAATAAACAATTTCATTTCATTTCATTTCATTTCACATAACACCAGTTGTAGTTGAGTAAACTAACGAGATTCATGCCCCATGGTAATCCGACAATCTAAACAATCATTGAAATTGTTTTTTTTTTCATAAAGACACATACCACATGGTCCCTTATAAAATATTTTTTTATCAATTATGTAGAACCATGCAGGTTGGTTCTTGTTTACATATTAAAAACTGCATAATACTATATTTGGACGTATTATGCGAAAGGGAACCAACCCACACAATGACAGTTTCGAGTTTTTTTTTTTATAAGATTGTGTGTAGATAGTAAACTGATCATAATTTTATTAAGATTACGCTGCAATATAGTGTAAGATACTGCGTTTTATTGATGTTCGTGAAAAAAAAATGGTTTTTAAATGTAAAAACTGTTTTTTTTTATTATCTCTGGTTCTATATATAAATCTCATATTTTTTAAGGAAATTTAATTGAAAAATCACACGCCCTGCGTTGAAATTTTACGACAACTATAACTTATATGTAACTTTTTTTAAAATGCTAACCAAATAGGAACGCATAACACATAGGAAGAAAACTGTAGATGGTCATAAAGTGTCTTGGCTGAACACAAAGGAAATAATGCTCAAAAAACATTTCCTCTCTTCAGGTCTTTGACCGAGGATTATAAAACGGTTAGCATAAAGAAAGACGTTCGCTCGCTGCTAAGAGTAATATGCTGGCACGACGATTTGCGAAGTGTTCAAAGCAAGTCAAAATCACTGTTTAACGCATACTGCCGGAACCTTTACACCTGTGCCCTATGGTACAAATACACACAGCGTGCTTACAACACGTTGCGTGTACAATATAACAACGCATTCAGATGCATACTGGGCTTGCCTTGGCGGTGTAGTGCGTCCGGCATGTCTGCCGAAAACAGGGTAGATGACTTTTACGCAGTCATGAGAAAGTCACAGGCCTCTTTTATGAATCGAATACATACATCGGACAATGGAATATTGAGGGCCATATACGAGGTTAATTATTTCTTCGTATATGGCAATTAATATTCCAGCTAAATTAATATTGTAATATTGATTATTTTGTTTTTGTTTTCTAATAAGTTATAATTAATTAATTAATTGATTGAATGAATTTGTAATCTGTATTTGTATTTGTATTTGAGTCTGTTGTAAATTTTTATATGGGTGTATTCCTGAAATAAATTATTTGAATTTGAATTTGAATAAAAAAAATGTTCGCGGTAGGCCAACTTTTTTTCTTACGAGGGAGTTAATGGAACCTCTTTGGCCAAACGGGAAGCCTGTTCATGATTCTAAGTTACAGGACCTACAGAGCCTTGTGCACATCATTCCTAAGAATCCCATGGCTTTTATATGAATCTTGTGGGAGACGATAAAATTGATGATGATCTGGAAGGTTTTTCAGGGCAACCTGATTTCGCAATAGAGGAACCAGATGAGTGAAAATTTGTAGCTTTCACGAGATACTAACTACTCGACTTTAGAAGTATTTAGGTATATAAGTGATTTTTCAATAAAATTTCCTTAAAAATCATGAATTTTCTCATTTTGACCAAGTATATTATTTTAGCTACCATTCTATTTAAAGGGTATCTGTGAAGTTATACGGTTTGCAGATGATACTTCACTTATTTTTAAAGTAGACAGGAATAGACAAGACTTTGACGATGTAAACAGTGCACTCTCGATGGTTACGGATTGGTTTTCGACAAATAACCTAGTTCTCAATAGCAAGAAAACGAAATGTGTAAAGTTCGCCCTTCCAAATGTTAGAAATCTAGGACCCAACATCGTCTTAGATAAAGAGTTGCAACTGTAAACTGTAAACTAGGCAGTTTTTCTGGGCATAACAGTAAATGCCAAACTTCAGTGGGGCCAACATATATCGAGCCTAGCGGGAAGGCTCAGTTCGGCCGCCTACGCCGTCAGGAAAGTAAGACAATACACTGACGTTGATACAGCTCGGTTAGTCTATTTTAGTTATTTTCATAGCGTTATATCCTACGGTATTCTGCTGTGGGGCAAAGCTGCTGATATTCAAAATATATTTGTCCTTCAAAAACGAGCTGTTCGAGCAATTTACCAGCTAGGTGCCAGAGTTTCTCTGAGAGATCTTTTCAAAGATATCGGTATCCTCACAGTGGCATCACAATTCATTTTCGCCAACATATTATATATTAGGCATAATATACACTTATATACTAAAAACAGTGATATTCACAATATAAGTCCTTTCTTATTTCTAATTTATATAAATGACTTACCTTACCACATAAGGGATAATCACAAGATCGTCTTATTCGCAGATGACACTTCCCTCATTTTTAAAATTAAACGTCAGTTAGTCAACTATGAACAAGTTAACGATGCACTCTCTAAAGTTGTGCATTGGTTTAATGTAAATAATCTCCTGAACGAAAAAAAGACTAAACTCCTTAGATTTTCAACGCCAAATGTCAGGCAGCTAACTACTAATGTTCAAGTTAATGGAATAGAGTTGGACCCTGTAGAGTCAACAGTTTTTCTTGGAATAACTATTGACGGTAAATTACAATGGGGCCCACACATAGAAAAATTGTCAGGAAGGCTTAGTTCGGCCGCTTATGCTGTTAAAAAAATTAGACAGATAACTGACGTAGATACAGCCAGAATTGTTTATTTTAGTTATTTTCATAGTCTTATGTCTTATGGGATTCTTCTCTGGGGAACCTGTGCGGACATTAATACTATCTTTGTTCTACAGAAAAGGGCTGTTCGAGCCAATTACAACCTAGGTCCAAGGGATTCCCTTCGAGAAAAATTCAGAGAAATAAACATCCTGACTGTAGCCTCACAATATATTTTTGAAAACCTATTACATGTACACAAAAATATATCAAATTTTAAGAAAATGACCGATATTCATAGTTTAAATACCAGGAATAAACACAACCTTCCTGTACATCGCACACGTCTCCACAGAGTAGGCAACTCGTTCATGGGTCAATGTATACGCTTTTACAACAAACTTCCCATTGATATTCGAAACTTACCCATTAAACGATTTAAAAGCTGTATTAAAACCAAACTTTGTAAAAAAGGGTACTATAAAATTTCAGATTATTTAGAAGATAAAAAAGCGTGGGATTGAGCTGCTCGCTCTGCTAAGCTTTGTGATAAAACCACAAAATTTGACATTTTAATTATTATGTAAATCATTAAAAATACCAGTTTTTATATACATATTGACATTGTTGAAAATTATATAGAAAATAACATGATTACTTTGTAAAGTATTATATTGTTTTAATTATTGTGAATGTGAGGACTATGTGGATATTTTATTTTTATTGTTTTTCAGTTAGTTTAAATGATGGTCTGGCAGTTTGAGTACTTTATGCGACCTACCCAAATGTCCTTTCTTTGGTATTGTTCGTCGAGTTGAGCTCCTTAAGTTCTGAGTTGAGCTCTACGATTACTGACAAATGCTTGCACTGACTGGACAGGTCCACTCAAATCTGTGTGGTTCTTTCCTCAAAAGACCATTTCAGACACTAATCTACATGGTCCTCATATGGCCTGACCAAGATTATGCCTGGACTTAAAAGAGACTGTGACCTCTGAGTTTGTTTCGGTCTTTCTTCTCAGAGTAGTCAGATAGGAAACGCCGAACTCATCTAGCATTTTCTTCTTTTTTTTTTAAATATTTTTTTTAATATGACGTGTAAAAGTGATTGCAATATCCTATTTACAGAATAAACAATTTCATTTCATTTCATTTCATTAATAGTAGAAATAAGGACAAACTACGTACTCCCTTTCACCGGCTTCATAAGGTTCATAACTCATTTGTAGGGCTTGGTATAACCTTTTATAACAAGCTACCTTCTTCTTTGCTAGATTTGCCTTTTAATGCGTTCAAAACTAAAGTAAAATCCAACCTCTGTTCAAAGGCATACTATTCTATCAACGACTACTTAAATGATAAGAATAGTTGGTCGCTGTGATTAACTCAAAACAATGTTTAAATGTTCTTTCTCCAGAATTAACTTACTTACTGACAGGTTATATGAGTTTATGTAATTGTTTATAATTTTACTTTATAAGTCAATTTATTTTATTTTAATTTATTGTTGACATAATCTACTCATTACAATGTTTTTTTTTTATGAGTTGTATTGCAATATGTGGGTTAGCTAGCGACCTCGAAATTTTTTTAATTTACCTCGATGGTCCTAGTTTATCAATAATAATAACTTCTAGTTACAGCAATTTGTAAGCGGGCACGCCCTTTATGCCTGGAGGCTTTTATTTTTAGATATTGTTTTCGTTAAGTTATTTTTATTTCTGCTTGAGTATAGTTCTCGATGTTTTTGGTTGGTATATTGGCGTGTGCTAGCTGTCATATGGCTATTAATTTTATAATTTAAATTATGTTTTGTGTTGCGTAATGTAAATATCATTTTGCAGACTATTATATAGATTCATTTTTTTTTCTAACTGAACAGACAGCTGTGCTGCTGGGGAGTTTGTTGCGCCACTTCTTCTTCCCAGCTAAAGCACTAGGAAGGAAGTGGTGAAGGGTGGGCGTTTTGGGGGACTGTCTTATGTAATTTTGACGTTCGAAAAGTGCTGATTCTCAGCCTAGTTTGAATAAATGACTTTTGAATTTTTGAATTTTAGCAAGGAACCAACCCACAAATCAGCTGTTTTTCAACAAAGAACCAGAAATAAAAAAAATATAAAAACACTTTACATTAAAAAAAACTACTTTTTTTTCACATATATTCATAAAACGCAGTATCTTGCACTATATTGCAAAGTAATCCTATCATAATTATGAACAGTTTACTTTCTATACACAATTTTGTTAAAAATCGTGCGGGCACGAGCATGATCACCACTTTTACTTACGACGGATTTGCGATTTCAAACTTATGTTACTTAACTATTCGAGGCTTAACTACTCGCTCAAATATTCGAGGTACCTTGTTGTCACTACCCTACTCTAAGTTAATTACGTACTTAAACAGACACGAAAATTAACTTTGTTTTATACTAGGTACCTATTTATTTTTGTAGACGGGTCACTAGGTCACAGTCATGACACCTCCAAGATGACTATCAACCGGTTTTCAGGGTTCCGTACCAAAATGGTAAACAGGAGAAGGCGTATGGTGCGACTCAGTCTGTCTGTCCGTCTGTCTGTCACAGCCGGATATCTCAAGAACTACTAATGCCATCAACTTGAAATTTTAATAGTTTAGTTGTAATAGATTTAGATGACGTGTGCCCAACTATTTTGCAAATAAGAAAGACATATTTTTTTAGCATGTAAACTTCTTTAGGCGCGTTGAGCACTTTTTGGGTGAACAAAAATCATGGAACTCGCGTCATCGTCACCGAATGCTTTCCATGAGCTATATGTATACTGTGTATATATGTGTACTTTTTGGGTGAAAAAAACGCGTGAAACTCGCGTAATCGTCACCGCACGCTTCCCATGAGCTACTTAGTTTTCACTTCTATCGGCAGTCCCGAAAGACTACCCGCATGTTTTTTTTTGCAACAGGGACTATACGTGGGCCTTAAAAATTCGAAGTGGGGCTACTAGGGCTTGTGGGGTATCATATGAAATAGCGCTATTTGAACATACACAAAAAAAAATTTTTTTAGGCCGCGTAATTTTCGACTTTTGACGAAAAAAAAATAGTTCCCCGTATCTCTGAAGTTTGCATAGAGAAAAATCTGAAATGATTCAATGTGATAGAAGTTTATGTAAAGATTACACTAAACTGCAATATTCTACACCGCAGTATTTATGTTATCTGACGAATATAGGCCTCGCCAATGAAAATTTATACAAATTTCACGTTTCATAACCAAAATGGCCTCCTTCCTACCTGCTCGCAGATTACTTTGTATTGGGTGAAGCACAATTGTAGTTTTTTCTGGGCACAGAACTAGGTACCTATACGACTAAAGCTAATAATAGTAAAGTACTGTCCGCTTGTTCGCACTTCCATCTGTCCGTCTGATTCACAATCTGAATGATTTTTGAAGGTCATTGTTAATCTATTGCTTCATATTTTCGAAAAATGTATCTGTTCTTCAACGTAAATAACGCAATAAATGTTGTTATCTGTCAAAATGAAAGCCATTGCTAGGTACTCAAAGTGTGTTACGCGATTACCTCCCAGCTGTCCGTTTGACCGCGGGAGGCGGTGCTTGTATGGTTGTTCTGTGTAAATAATAAGCACAACGACGTAAACTAGATAATCTTTAACATCATCTTAGATTATTTAGGTTGGCCGCGATGTCTAAGGGGGAGGCACACACGATTTATTTTTGATTTGTGTGTTTATTTTTACCCGACTATGGCGAAGCAAAAAGGAGGGTTATGATTTTGACCGGTATGTACGTATGTATGTTCATCTGTTCCCTGTTCATTGGAAGATCAGTCAGCTGGTTACAGGGCATGTGACGTCACCTTAATATAGCGCACTCTAGAGGACATAGTCATGAACTAAAAAATATATGTTTTTAATGATGCCATGCTGGGTATCAAATGAAAGGACTTAAGTAGCATAATTATTTCAAAAATATTTATTTTATAACCCAAAATAATTTAAATAAAAATAAATGTTATAAAAATAAATGTTATACAAACTAAAACCCAACTAAGACAAAAAGTCAACTTAATGGGTATAAACAAGACATCGCAGATAGAGATAGAGAGATAAAAAATCCAGAGTCACACGTGTTAGGTAATAGGTAATACGGGGTGGTTTCCGCAACTCCACGTCAAAGTGCGTATTTTGCGTACGGGTGGGAAAAATCGGTTATTCGATCCACCCCAGTTCCTCAAAGAAGGCCAGCAATGCCTTGGTGTTACTGGCAATCTCGCGTAGAGTACCTGGGTTACCGAAGTACTTTGCCCTGTAAGTGGCCACCACCGGGCAGTTTAACAGCACATGAGCTGCTGTCTCATCGAGGACGATGCAGGTCCTGCAGAGCGGACTGTCTGTGACTCCTATGACAAAGAGGTGTTTATTAAATGACCCATGGCCAGTTATAGCTGCTGTAACCGTACGCAGCTGCTGTTTAGTTAATCGGAAAACCTGTTTCGTGAGGCGGCCATCGATCGAAGGGAGTGCTTCCTTAGCCTGCCTACACTCGCCTTGGTCCGACCATAGTTTGTGATGCTGATCCCTAGTTCGTTTCCTTACCAGAGTGCGTAGGTAACCGAGTCACACGTGTTAATAAATCAACAGATTACGTGTGACTCTGGATTTTTTATTTCTCTATCTGTGATGTCTTGTAAATATCTTTTTAATTGACTTTTTTGTCGTAGTTGGGTTTTCGTTTTTATCTAGTTTTGCACAGCCCGACTGCAGCCAGACTGTTGTCGCGAGTCGCGACGTGACCAGCACTTTCCTTTTCGCGTAAAGAATTATTGTCATCAATGTATTTCGATTTCTTGATCTTCAGTTTGATTGCAGACAACGTGCTTCAACATCAGGCGTTCAGTTGGTTGAAGTACCACCAGCCACAGAGCTTGGAACAGAAGGCCCTGAGTAAGTACCTACAATTAATACGATACATCAACATCCTACCTAGGCACAACCATTCGATACGCTGCCGAATTAAAATTATAAGGTGCATTTAGGAGGATCTCTACAATAATTATTTCATTTCATTTCATACGGGTCACGACCTGTGACACCGCAGCCGTCGCCAGCAACGCTGCCTCCCTGTACGAGCTGCCCCGGGCCGTGACCAAGTGCCGTGAAAAAGTTCCAAGTTTTAAGAAAATTTCCACAAAGTGGGAAACTGGCCCTGCTCAAGGCACGCGGTGTAGAGTCCTCTCAGTTGGGGCTCTAGCTCCTTCAGAGCGAGACCAGCCACAGAGCCGCCTTGGCCGTACGGTACATCTCATACCGCGTGGCTTCTTCGTCAGGGACCCGCGACGTCTCCTCCGGTATCGGGTGTACTGGCGTCTCACTGCCACGAACTCGACACGTAGTCGCACGATCTCGGCAGACCACCAGTACACCTGGCGCCTTCCTGAATGCGTGTGGACGCGGGGCATGGATGCGTCGCAGATTTGCGTCAAGGCTCCGCGGAACCACAGCGCCTCCTCTTCGACGTCGACGGGCCTGATCGTCGCCGACTCCCGGATCCAGTCCTGGACAACAGCGGCCTCTTCGAGAACCTCCCTGTCGATGCGCTTCCGCGCCCAGCGCGGGCCGTCCGTTCGCGGGGCCGATGGGCTGCGGCCGCCGGTGGTCTAGGTGGTGACGTTGAAGCGGATATATCTGTGATCCGACAACGTCTCCACCTCCACGGCGACACGCCAGTCGCGGACACGGCTCGCGACAGCAGGGCTAGCGAATGATACGTCAACTATCGAACCGCTCCGCTACCGCACGCACGTGTGTACCAAGCCCCGGTTTAGGACAACCAAGCCAGTCGTGACCGCCCACTCCTCCAGCGCCCCACCCCTAGCATCGGTCACCGGGGATCCCCATGCCGAAGACTTGGTGTTGAGATGCCCTAGTAAAAGCACGGGGCGATGTTGGAGTCGGCCTACAACGGCACCTAACTCGACAAGGAAGTTCTCGAAGTCGGCGAGGCTCTTGTTGGGCGAGAAATACGCCCCAACCGCGAGGGCGGCTACCCAGCCGTGACCTCGGGACGGATTGACGAAAGCCCCCCAATGATGGCCACCGAGCCATCCAGGTCTCCCATCCAGTTATCCCTGGGGGGGACAAAGTACTTCTCGGCGACCACAGCCACGTCAATCGACCACTCTGCCATGCTTTGGATCAAGAGATCCTGAGTTCTGGCAGCGTGGTTGATGTTGCCCTGGAGGAAATGGTAAAGCGCCAATATGCGCAGTCCATTTCCTCCGTCGCACCATCCGTAGGACGGGAGTCGGCCGTAGAGCACCTAGGCTGTGGGGGGGTAAAGAGCCCCTGGTAGTCTTGGCACCCCTTCTTTTTTTCTGGGCGGGTGCCCCACAGGCCCTTCCACCTGCCCTGTGCCCAGCGGGCCTCCCTGCAGCTGTACAGAGGCTGCAGTTTGGCGCTGCGAAGTACTGGGCGGACTTGTGGCCGGGCTGACCGCAGCGAAAACATTGCTCGCTGCGGTCTATTGCGGCGGTGCACGTTGTCAACACCCTACTCCAAGTTAATTACGTACTAAACAGACACGAAAATTAACTTTGTTTTATTATTACTATTTAACTCCCTATTTATTTTTGTGGACAGGTCACTACCACAGTCATGGCACCTCCAAGACGACTATCAACCTGTTTTTAGGGTTCCGTACCAAAATGGTAAAAAGGAACCCGTACGGTGCGACTCAGTCTGTCTGTCCGTTTGTCTGTCACAGCTGGATCTCAAGAACGACTAATGCCTTGAAATTTGGAATAGTTTTAGATGACGTTTGCCCAACTATTTTGCAAAAAATAAAGTTTTTTTTTTTTTTTAAGCCCCGTACTGTCCCTAGTGTACGGGGTCTTAAAAATTCGAGGCGGGGCTACTAGGGCATGTGGTGTATCATATGAAATAGCGCTAATTGCACATTCTCAAACATTTTATTTTTAGGCCGCATTGTTTTCGACTTTTGACGAAAAATTTAAAAAAAAATAGCGTTCCCCCCCTTACGTCCGAAGTTTGCATAGAGAAAAATCTGAAATGATTAAATGTGATAGAAGTTTATCTAAAGATTTCAGTAAAAATAAAACGATGTCTCGAAATAACACAATTTTTCAAAAATCATGAACAAAAATTACATTAGTTCCACTACCGGTCAAGAGATGGCGCTGACTTAAAACTAAAATATTCTACACCGCAGTGTTTAAATGATCTGACGAATATAGGCCTCGCCGATGAAAATGTATAAACTTTTCACGGTTCACAACCAAAATGGCCTCCTCCCTACCTACTCGCAGGTTGCTTTGGGTGAAGCGCAGTAGTAGTTTTTTCTGGGCACAGAACTATTTAGGTACCTACACGAATGAAGCTAATAATAAAGTACCGGTAAACTGCCCTAACTTTGCCTGGCGTCCTAAGTTTGCCTATAATGAAAATGATGTAATATCTTTTTCATTTTACTTGTATGGCAATCGAAACTTAAAGCTGTCTATAAAATCTCAAAGTTTCCTTTGCCATACAAGTAAAATGAAAAATATATTACATCATTTTCATTATAGGCAAACTTAGGACGCCAGGCAAAGTTAGGGCAGTTTACGGTACTGTCCGTTTGTTCGCCCTTCCATCTGTCCGTCTGTCCGCCCATCCACCTGTCCGCCTGTCCATCTATCCTCCCTTTGAAGGACTGTACGTAAAGTAAGACATCCGAAATGTTTACATATGATGGTACGGAACCCTCGGTGCGCGAGTCCGACTCACTCTTGACCAGTTTTTATTTATAAGATTCAAAGACGTGATGGGTCAGATGGAAGGGTAGTGAAAAAAAAAAAAAAAATTATCGGTTTATCCCATTCATTGATCACAGTGTGGTCAATGATTTTAGCCGAACCATTTTACGACGTGAATTTCAGTAAAGACACCTATTCGACGCCAGCACCCTAATTGCATACCTAACAAATCATATCGCCTCCATTGGCACATATTATCAATATTTGTATTGCTGACGGTATTTTTCCAAATAGCCTAAAAAATGTTATAATTAAGCCAGTATTTAAACAAAATGACAAAACTGATCCAAAAAACTATAGGCCAATTGCTAAGATACCTATAATTTCTAAAATTTTTGAAAAAGTTATTTATAATTCACTTTACACTTATTTTGAGAAATATAATTTATTTTGTGTGGAACAAAAAGGCTTTCGAAAGAAATGTGGAATAAATATGGCTCTATATGATTTACTTTCCACTGTCATGTCATGTGTTGATAATAAAAATCCTGTTTGTGCTATCTTCACTGACATGAGTAAAGCTTTTGACTATGTAGATCATACACTACTTAATACATAAATTACATGCTTATGGTATAAGAGGTAATGTCCTCGACCTCCTAAAATCATACTTAAGCAATAGATACCAATGTACTGAAATTAGTAGATTATGTCCTAAAACTAAAATTGAAACCACTTACATATCGAAACCAAGACTCCTAAGGTATGGCGTACCTCAGGGCAGCGTGCTTGGACCATTACTTTTCTTAATAGATATCAACGACCTCCCAAAGATGACACAACAAAAAATGGTTCTCTTTGCCGATGACAGCACAGCTATAATAGAATGCACTAATCCCAATAATTATGAAAACGAGATTAATGACTCACTGACAAAAATAATACATTGGCTTAACTGTAACAATTTAGTAATAAATTTAGATAAAACAAAAATCATGCAATTCCATCAACGTCGGGCAAATCCCACTATAAATTTGACTCATAAACACAAAAAAATAGAATTAGTTAATACTGCTAAGTTCTTGGGTATAATGGTAGACGATAAATTGACATGGAAACCACATATAGAACACCTATGTAACAGACTGAGTAAATCTGTGTACGCACTCTATCAATTGTCTAAAAAGGTAAATATCAGAACGTTACTGACAGCTTATCATGGACTAGTCGCTTCAGTGCTTCGGTACGGAATTATATTTTGGGGGCAGTCAACTGACAGGGAACTTATATTTAAGATGCAAAAACGCTGTATAAGATCTATGTGTGGATTAAAGACTACTGATAGCTGTGTACCATCCTTTAAATCACTGAAAATACTAACACTACCAGCATTGTATATTTTAGAATCTGCAATATTTATAAAAAGCAACCCCCACTTATTCGAAAAAATGTCTGATAATAAAAGAAAGCCAATACGTGCTCAATATTTGTCACTGTTATGTAATATAAAATGCAAGACATCTTTAATGCAAAAGAGTTTTTTTGGCATTGCGCCAAAGATCTATAATAAAATACCAGACAATATTAAAAATATGCCTCAAGTAAAGTTTAAAAAAGCTCTCACATTATTCCTAATTGACAGATGTTATTATAAAATTGAAGACTTTTTAAATGATAATGTTAATTAATATTGAAATTTAGTGTAAACCAACTATTTAATTAATTATGTAAATTTTTCTTTTTTTTCTTTTATAGTTGATAATTGACTACGCATGTTTCCTCTAAAAATATTTGTATGTCAAAATTGACAAGACATAGCGCACTATTTAGTTCTTAAGATCCATCTATCATAAAACCTATGTTTCACAAATAAATTGATTTGATTTGATTTGAACACACTTTCAATCACAATCGGAATGATTTTTGAAGGTCATTGCTAATCCATTGCTTCATATATGTTCGAAAAATTTACTGTTCTTCAACGTAAATAACGCAATGAATGTTGTTATCTGTCAAAATGAAAGCCATTGCTACTTAAAGTGTGTTACGCAATTACCTCTCAGCTGTCCGTTTGACCGCGGGAGGCGGTGCTTGTATGGTTGTTCTAAATAATAAGCACAACGACGTAAACTAGATAATCTTTAACATCATCTTAGATTATTTAGGTTGGCCGCGATGTCAAAGTGGGAAGCACACACGATTTAGTTTTGATTTGTATGTGTATTTTTACCCAACTACGGCAAAGAAAAAAGGAGGGTTATGATTTTGACCGGTATGTATGTATGTTCATCTGTTCCCTCATAACTTCTAAACTGCGCTGTAGCGATGGAAGTTATAGGGCATGTGACGTCATATTAATATAGCGGCCTCTAGAGGACATAAAGTAATGAACTAAAAAAAAATGATTTTTATGATGCCATGTCGGGTATCGAATGAAAGGGCTTAAGTAGCATAATTATTTCAAAAATATTTTTCTTATAACCCCAAAATAATTTACATAAAAATAAATGTTATAAAAACTAAAACCCACTACGACAAAAAGTCAACTATAAAGGTATAAACAAGACATCGCAGATAAATAAAAAAATCCGGAGTCACACGTGTTAATAAATCAACAGATTACGTGTGACTGGATTTTTTATTTCTCTATCTGATCTCTTGTAATTATACCTTTTTAGTTGACTTTTTTGTCGTAGTTGGGTTTTAATTTTTATCTAGTTTTGCACAGCCCGACTGCGGACATATTACAGTTGTCGTGAACTCGCGAGTAGCAACGTGATCAACACTTTCCCTATCGCGTAAAGAATTATTGTCATCAATGTATTTCGATTTCTTGATCTTCAGTTTGATTACAGACAACATGCTTCAACATCAGGCGTTCAGTTGGTTGAAGTACCACCAGCCACTGAGGTTGGAACAGAAGGCCCTGAGTGAGTACCTACAATTGATACGATACATCAACATCCTACCTAGGCACAACCATTCGATACGCTGCCGAATCGAAATTATAAGGTGCATTTAGGAGGATCTCTACAATAATTATTTACCACTTAATAACCAGCCAGCTTTACCAGCCTATATATTATTATATATATATATATATTACTTAACTATAAGTCCACAGGTTTCCTCGCGATATTTTCCTTCACCGATGACAGTGGATGTCATAATGATGATGTGATGTCGTGATGAAATTCACTATTACAGGAACAGTGGTGACGTAAGCAATTACTGCACATACACCATTGTAGGAGCAGGGGTGACGTAAGCAATTGCACATTCACTATACAGGAGCAGTGGGGACGTAAGCAACTGCATATTCACCATTATAGGAGCAGTAGTGACGTAATTCTTTCTTCGTCTTGTTACATTCACCAACCTGCGTTGGATAACGGCTCATTCGCTTTCACAGAGAAGAGCTTATTATGTTGATCTTTGAACTAACATCTCTGTTATTGTCTTCTAGTGTTATCAAACAACAGCCCATATCGGAAATCGCAGAAGCTGTCGAAGAGCCAGAGCTGTTGCCGAAGCTGCGGCAGCGTCGGCCGACACCGATGACATCGGCTAAGTCGACTCGCTCAAATATTCGAGGTACCTAGTTGTCACCACCCTGCTCTAAGTTAATTACGTACTTAAAGAGACTTGAAAATTAACTTTGTTTTATACTACTTATTGCGTAAATTCTGCGAATCCATCGAGACAAATAATCAAGCTGTAAGGGTAAAGAAGATCGTATCAACCGATCAGGACCGAATTCTCGGCGAGCTTAAGAAACCCGATAACTCATACACAGTAACTGACCATGAACCAGTAAGGTCCTTCTCGAGACTCACTTCCCAGACTGTAGAGTCCTAGAGGACAAGACGTGGGAGGCTGAACCAGAATGAACCCCAACGGATCAGGACTGGTCAAGGGCCCGCAACATAGTAACAGAAGACCGAGTAAAGTGGGCTATCTACACCTTTCAGCCGTACAAGTTGGCAGGATGGCATCTTCCCAGCCTTACTGTAGTGGGGGTAGATTGTCTGACACTATGGCTGATGGAGATCTATCGAACCTGCATAGCACTCAGACACATACCTCTCGCATGGCGCGAGGTGAAAGTCATTTTCATACCCAGACCTGGCAAGACCTGGCAACTTGGGTTTGTGTATAATCGGTTATAGGCCCATAAGCCTTTCATCCTTCCTACTGAAAGCCCTCGAGAGACTCTGTGACAGGCACATCCGAAACGGACCTCTCCGGGTAAAAGCATTTCACAAACAACAACATGCGTACTCTACAGGCAAATCAACAGAATCAGCGCTGCACAGCGTGGTTTCTAAAATTCAATGTGTAGTGGCTCACAAAAGCTCAGCACTGGCTGCCTTCATTGACATCGAGGGCGTCTTTGACAAAACCATGTTCAACAGTATAAACATGGCCCTCGACAGACACAGCGTAGATTCAACCCTGAGTGCCTGGATCACCAACATGCTCAAACTGAGGGCTGTACAAGACACAGTAAATGACGTTACGAGAGCCATCGTTATGAAGGGCTGCCCGGAAGGGGAGTCCTCTCGCTGCTTCTATGGAACCTGGTAGTAGTCAGCCTCATCAAAACACTCAATGACAAATGTTATTTCACCGTAGGTTACGCCGATGACATAACCATAATAATTAACTGGACCCACGAAAACACCCTATGCAATGTGCATGCGCACCCCATGCAATGCGTCAATCCCTGAAAATAGTAGAGGAATGGTGCAACAAGCACCAACTCTCAGTGAACCCTACAAAAACCGAACTGATTCTCTTCACAAAAAAGAGAAAACTGATGACAATACAATTACCATGATTCTTTGGAACAGCCCCTAAGCCTCTCAACTGAAACCAAATACCTGGGCATCTATTTGGACAAACAACTCAAGTCATTTATTCAAACTAGGCTGAGAATCAGCACTTTTCGAACGTCAAAATTACATAAGACAGTCCCCCAAAACGCCCACCCTTCACCACTTCCTAGTGCTTTAGCTGGGAAGAAGAAGTGGCGCAACAAACTCCCCAGCAGCACATCTGTCTGTTCAGTTAGAAAAAAATGATTCTATATAATAGTATCCAAAATAATAATTACATTACGCAACACAAAACATAATTTAAATGATAAAATTAATAGCCATATGACAGCTAGCACACGCCAATATACCAACCAAAAACATCGAGAACTATACTCAAGCAGAAATAAAAATAACTTAACGAAAACAATATCTAAATAAAAGCCTCCAGGCATAAAGGGCGTGCCCGCTTATATATAGCTGTAACTAGAAGTTGTAATTGATAAACTAGGACCATCGAGGTAAAATAAAAAATTATCGAGGTCGCTAACTAACCACATATTGCAATACAACTCATAAAAAAAACATTGTAATGAGTAGATTATGTCAACAATAAATTAATATAAAATAAATTGACTTATAAAGTAAAATTATAAACTGTCAGTAAGTAAGCTAAGTCTGGAGAAAGAACATTTAAACATTGTCTTGAGTTAATCACAGCGACCATTCTTATAATTTAATTAGTCGTTGATAGAAAAGTATGCCTTTGAACAGAGGTTGGATTTTACTTTAGTTTTGAACGCATTAAAAGGCAAATCTAGCAAAGAAGAAGGTAGCTGGTTATAAAAGGTTATACCAAGCCCAAAAAATGAGTTATGAACCTTATGAAGCCGGTGAAAAGGAGTACGTAGCTTGTCCTTATTTCTAGTGTTAACATTGTGAATATCACTGTTTTGAACAAATATATTTTGAATATCAGCAGCTTTGCCCCACAGTAGAATACCGTAGGACATAACGCTATGAAAATAACTAAAATAGACTAACGGAGCTGTATCAACGTCAGTGTATTGTCTTACTTTCCCGACGGCGTAGGCGGCCGAACTGAGCCTTCCTGCTAGGCTCGATATATGTTGGCCCCACTGAAGTTTGGCATCTACTGTTATGCCCAGAAAAACTGCCGAGTTTACAGTTTCAAGCAACTCTTTATCTAAGACGATGTTGGGTTCTAGATTTCTAACATTTGGAAGGGCGAACTTTACACATTTCGTTTTCTTGCCATTGAGAACTAGGTTATTTGTCGAAAACCAATCCGTAACCATTGAGAGTGCACTGTTTACATCGTCAAAGTCTTGTCTATTCCTGTCTACTTTAAAAATAAGTGAAGTATCATCTGCAAACAGTACAACTTCACAGATACCCTTTAAATAGAATGGTAAGTCATTGATATAGACTAAGAACAAGAATGGACCCAGTATTGAGCCTTGAATTACACCTGAACTAGTAGCCTGGAAGATTTCACACCATTAACATCTACACATTGGGACCTATTACGTAAATCAGAATTTATAAGGTTGAGAGCTATATTTTGCAAACCGTAATGACGCAGTTTACGCAAAAGCGTGTCATGGTGCACGCAATCAAAGGCTTTGGAGAGATCACAGAAAACCCCAATAGCATTTTGCGAGTTCTCCCATGCGTTAAATATGTGTTTCAGCAGAGCAACACCCGCATCTGTAGTCGAACGACCCTTTGTATTATGAAGGAGGCTATTTAAATTAAAATGTCTTAGCAACTGCTTGAGTTTTAACTTTTCAAATATTTTGCTAAATGCTGGTAAGATAGAAATAGGCCTGAAATTGCCAACGTCATTTCTATTACCTGATTTAAATAATGGTATGACTTTACTACTCTTCATGAGGCCAGGAAAAGTTCCTAATACAACACATTTATTAAAAGTAACAGCTAGATAGCGGTCTACGATGTCTATTGTATTGCTTAAAAGTTTAATGGAGATGCCCCAGTAATCACCAGTGTTTTTAGGCTTGAGTGTGTTAAAAACATTAACTACATCACGCGCCGTTACATGTTCGAAGCTAAATAAGCGACTACTTTTAGACACACTACTAAGCAAAAATTTTTCAGCTTTAGTCGGGGACGAATTTAAGGAGCGAGTCGTAGTTATAGGTATATTTCCAAAAAAACTCATTAAACGCCTCAGCTACGTCAGCTGTTTTAGTAACAAATTTATTGTCGACCATAATCTCAAGTTGTTTATCTTGCTTAACCAATTTACCTATTTCATTGTTAATAATTTTCCAAGTGGTTTTTACTTTATTATTGGAACTTTTAATTGTATCGCTTAAACATTTAGATTTAGCAAAAAAACTAACCTTTTTAAATAATTTTGAATAATTTTTGACATACTCTACGAAAGGAGTATCAAACCTATATTTTTTCAAACCATATAACTCGTATAGTCTCGCTCTACTTTTATAAATACCTGGAGTGGCCCATTGGTTAAAGCCAACGGAGGTGCCATTCATTTTAATAGTTTTAGTCTTGAAAGTAGATTGGTACTCTTTTTGCACAACATCAAAAAGGGCTCCATAGATTTCATTCGGATTCTCGTGTTCTACTATAGATGGTGTAATTCTATGAGCTATATTATTTTTAAACTAATTGCAACGACTAGTTGTATAAGGCCTACATTCTATTTTATGCGGCTTTTTATGTAATGGCATGGGGAAACTAGCTAATAAACCACAGTGGTCTGACATTAAGTTACTTGACGCTAATTTATTTTTGGCATCACAATCACTAAATATATTGTAACAGATGATTTAACACAGGGCTTATAATAAATGAAATCCAAACAACCTCAGTAAATAATTTTAATTCGATATTTAACAAAAAAAAACACAGCAACTTATTTAAACTAAAATCCGTTATAATTTAGTCACACGAAAAGCAAATTAACAATCACTATACACAACGTAAATCAAAAGATAGTTATACTTATCGGGTTTTAATATGACCAGCACAAACAGCAATACAAACTGGAATTAAAATAGAAAGTTGACGGAGGTTCGACCTGGTCAGTTGCTCTTGTGGAAAAAAGGGGCGAGAATGACGTGCAAGCCTATTTTATGCACCATTTCCCGTCATGGCGTCTTGACATGCGTGGAGGGGCTTGACAGTGGTGAGGGCACGCCGACAGTGTTGCCAGCGTCTTAGCGGGCCAGTATAGATGTAACAGCTCGGCCGTCCTGAAACAAAGTGTCCACAGGATGTGCATTAGTTAACTTTCTAATAGATCTATAAGATCTTCTGTATCCAATTGACTGTCAGCGTCATCACTATCAGACCCAACAACAGCAACATACGGCCTCAAAGAATCTACAGCCACCACTGTATTAAATTTCTTGTACCCTCTAAACCCTTTTACGCTGTGTATCATATACCGGTCATGACCAAGAGACTTAGTTATTCTATACGGCCCATAGCACAATCCAGACACGAAGTGACATAATAATTTTTTAATCAACTTAGTCATTTTAGGGAACCAAAATTTTTCTTTCAAAGTCAAAGTCAAATCATTTATTTCAAATAGGCCCGTATAAGGCACTTATGAACGTCAAAAATTTACAAAAAAAATTAATTGATTCTAGTTGCCCCTTCCAAAAGGTAGTTTTCGTATGGAGAAGAATGGGCAAGAAACTCCACCGTTACTCTTTTAAAATGTTTTACAATATTTTGTATAGTACATTAGTTATATCATTATATGTGAGGACGATGCACCTAGAATAAAATTATTATACCACAATAGGTAAAAAGAATTAAGAATTAAAAATGAAGCAACAACAGATAAACTAATTATGTGATAGATGCATGGTGCTCACATATTTACAAACATTGTAAAAGTAATTTTTATAGCGCTGTCGCATTTCTTTAATCCACTATGCCCCATATTATCGTGATATTTTTGCAAAAGCTTCCAACGAGCATTACAAGGAACTAACAAACGATCCCCGTGTAAAGTTTTCTTATACAAACGTTCATTACCTATTTTGTAATTATTCAATATGTCTGGATTGGCATTGGGTCCACGCAATTGGTCGATAGTGTTACATAGCTTAGGATCCTGCATTTGAACAGTAAGAAACCAATCATCAGCAGACAGAGTATAAACGTGGGCATCCACTGGGTTACGGCTCAGCGCATCAACGTGTTTCATTTTGTCTCCAGCCCTATATTCTATTTCTAAATCGAACTCTTGAATTTGCAGCCACCAGCGTGCAATTCTCGGAACTAAATCTTTTTTGACAAATGTGTGACGAATAGCAACACAATCCGTTAATATGTTTACCTTAATACCTAATAAATAATCTTTGAACCTTTTTAACGACTCGAAAACTGCTAGTGTCTCCAATTCGTAACTGTGATAATTCTGTTCTTCACGGGTAGTTGTGCGACTAAAGTACATTACAGGTTTTAAAGCGTTATCTACTTGACGCTGAAGCAAAATTCCTGCAACATCGAACTTACTTGCATCCGTATGGAGTTCTGTGTTCAAATTTCTATCATAGATTGCTAAAACTGGTTGCGAAACTAAACTAGACTTAAGATCTTTAAAAGCTTTATCTTGGGCTTCTCCCCATGACCAGGTCATATTTTTCTTTGTAAGGTCTGTAAGGGGTTTAGAAATAAGGGAAAAATTACGTATAAACTTTCTAAAGAATTAACAAAGACCAACAAATTGCCTGATTTGGTGAACATTAGATGGGGTAGGAAAATCACGAACAGATTTTATTTTATGTTCGCCTGGCTTAATGACATTCTTAGAAACGTAATGACCGAGATAATTTAATTCAGTTTGAAGAAAAAAAACACTTTTTCATATTAAGTTTAAGATTAGCCTCGCGTAATACTTTCAGGAGAAATTCTAGTAGCTCTAAACCTCGCGGAATATCGCTGTTTGGTAATAAAATATCATCCATGAATGCCAGAATCTGATCACCATCACCCATTTTGTTAACCTTATTAATAATTTTATTCATTAAACGTTGGAAAACCGCAGGTGAATTGGCTAAACCGAACGGAACCCTAACGTATTCATATTGCCCGTCCGGTGTAATGAAGGCAGTTTTGTGAATCGAGTTTTCGGACACCGGTAATTGGTGGTAAGATTGTGACAAATCTAAGCTAGTGAAGAAGTTTTTACCTGTTAGTTTAGAAATTTCGTCATCAATTATAGGCAAAGGAAATCTATCTCTATCTTTTATAGTAACTGCATTCAACGCCCGATAATCTACGCATAGCCTTATTTCTCCATTTTTCTTTTTGACTAATACAACGGGTGATGCAAAATCTGAATTAAATTCCCTAATAATGCCAGCTTCTAAAAGATCTTTAACTTTTTCACGAACTGTTGAAAGTTCTGGTAATGAAAGTCTATACGGGCGATGATACACAGGCTTATCAGTGTTCAATTTGATCTCCATTTCTGCTAGGCCTGTGAGTCCCAAATTCAACGTTCTAGTCGCAAAACAAGAACTACACATCAACACGGTCTAGGGATATTTCATACTCAATTAAATAACTCGAAAAGTACTGGCCGCATTGTAATCTTTCATACACCGATTTGTTTGTAATTTATCTCAGACTAATTCCAAATTCAAATTTTTGAAAATTCTTTTGTTTCGGTGGCATAAAAATGTCTTGATGTGTAGGAGAGGGAATTTTCATTTGTGCGAAATTTAGAAATCAATACGAATTACGTTTAGTTACAGTTTTTTTTTCATTTTTAAACGAAAGATAAAGTTAAAATTGAGGTATTGTAGCCATGCAACGCCAACATTTGACGAGGGCGGAGATGTTACGAGCTGTGGGAATGCTGGAAGCTGGGTCTGTTCAGCGTAATGTTGCTGAGGCCATAGGGACCCACCAAAATGTAATTTCAAGATTGTGGACACGCTATCGTGCCACAGGTGAAGTAGCGGAGAGGCACCGGGGGCCAAGTCGCATCACTACCCCCAGACAAGATCGATTTTTGCAAATTACTGCGCGAGCTCAACCAAATGCAACGGCGACTCAATTGGTCCAAAGGCTGCGAGTGGAACACCAAGTGCTTGTGAGTGACCAAACTGTAAGAAGGCGACTGCATGAAAGCAATCTACGCTCTCGTAGACCACTCCGGGTCCCACCTTTACGGAGAGGCAATCGTGGACGACGATTAGAATGGGTTCGGAACCACGTGGACTGGGGCCGTGAGCAATGGTCCAATGTGCTGTTCACGGATGAATCCAGGTTCGGCTTCCATCCAGATTCACGAAGGACGCATGTTTGGCGAGTTCCTGGACGATGGAGCCGTCTTCAGAACCCTCAGGAAGTTCACCCATACCAAGGAGGAACAATTATGGTTTGGGCAGGAATTCGTCTTGGAGGACGGACGGATCTCGTTTGGGTGCGGGGCAATATGACGGCAGAACGATACGTCCAACAGGTGCTGGGGCCCGTAATCTTGCCCCACAGAACACAAATGGGGCACGATTTCCTGCTCATGCACGACAATGCCCGGGCACACACGGCGAGAACGGTAGCAGCTTGGTTACATACACACAATGTTAGGGCCTTAGACTGGCCTGCTCAATCGCCAGATCTAAATCTCATTGAGCATGCGTGGGATATGCTGCAAAGAAGAGCTCTGAAGGAAGTTCCTGAAAATCTGGCTACAGAAGATCAACTTTTTGCGCACCTCAGAAGGACATGGGACAATATTCCGCAGCAAGACATTGACAACCTTGTTCTGAGCATGCCGAATGGTTGCCGATGTGTTATGAACATCATGGGCGCTTTCTCAGACTACTAACTTCAAGTTTATAAACACAAATTAAATGATTTTTCTATTTTTTTCAGTTTTTACTCATAAATTAAAAGTTAATTCATATACGGTTTCCGTCTATGCTTCATTTTTTTTCCATAAAATCCTGAAATTTTAATCGAAGTACCTTAACCATTATTAAAAAATGGTAGAATATTAAATAACGTATCTTTTAAATATATACATGTCATATAAATAATTAACACATTGATAGTAATTCGCTTTTTTAAAAATATCCCTAGACCGTGTTGATGTGTGTATATTGAGACAAAATAGTAAACAAACGTAGCTTATCGCCGTCGTTTATATTACCCACGTTTATGTTTGCCAAATTAACACCACCAATACACATATCAGCACATAAACCATCATCAACTAACAGTATATCCTTTTGGTCCAATTTTGTCACATCAGCATCAACAGAATTCGGTACGAAACCACCAACAGCAACATTATTTTGGCTTTGGAGCCCAGCGTCAGAATTGGACCAACAGCAAAGAAAGATTTGACTCACCAAATTAGCTTCAGCTTGCAATATTTCGGCACTTCTTCTTGCAAACTCCACAGCTTTCGAACCCAGGTTGTAAACTCTGAGCAAACCCTCGGAGCCCTCCACCACAGACGCCGGAATAATGTACTCATGATCGCCCAGGTTGAAATTACGAGGATTAGTATTTACAACTCCCTTTGATGCACCATTAATTAGCACCGGAACCATTGCTGCTTCGTTATGTAGAATAGTCAAACTATTTTTGGAAACGAGATCTATTCGTTGTTCAGTATTTTCTACAACTATGCCTTGTATATTATTGTGATTTTGGGAAAGGATCACAGAATTACCGTTTATTACAAGGGATACATCATCTCTATTAATGACAGGCTGCCCTAACAAGATATCGACTTTTCCCAGGTCGACATGAGTAACTAAAACACTCGTTTTTACGGATAAACCACCCAAGGAAACATTGATTTTTATTTCGCCCAGTGCGGGTATTGGAACGCCAGTAAAACCTTTTAAAATTTTATCACTTGGTTCTATAACACATTTTAATAATTTCGCAAAACTATAATTTATGACATTACTTTTTGCTCCAGTATCTAAGTATGCAATAGCCTTTAACCCATTAACCGTTATATCTTTAAAGTATAAATCGTTAAAGCTTTGTATAACTTTCACCTCTTTTATTTTATTCGAGTCAGTATGCACATTCTGCCTACAAAATCTTGCAATATGCCCCGTCTTCCCACAGTTTTTACATAACCGAGTGTCAGGGTTAGTTCAATCCCCAACCAAATGGCCCTCAGTATTACAGCGGTAGCATTTGATTGGACTGGAAGGAGACTGGTATGTTTTTTTTTCAGCCGGCTTCGAAGTATCGTTAGAAGGTAAGGTAGCATTAGAAGAATCTCTCAAAGCACGTTGATCATTCTTTCGAAATCGCGATGAATGAGACTGGTAATTTTCCATTGATACCAACAACTGACAATACAATTTTTCTGGGTTTGTACTTTTCAAAGCTTTAGCGCTAGCTTGTAATTCCGAGGGTAGGCCGCGAATAATACAGGAGACCACGGCACTGTCATCGAATCTACATCTACGGCACATTGCTAATTTATCGTACAAGTATTTACTCATAGTCTCTTTTGGTTATTTCTTACGACCGACTAACTCTTCGATTAATTCCGCAAATTCAAACATTCTAGGAAACGTACGTTTCAAAAGTTCCTGCCACTCGCACCACGTAACATCATAATTATCTAGCCTATTATACCAACGTGTAGCTGAGCCATCTAATCTAGTCTGCATGTAATACGAGCGCTTTGCCTCATCCCAGCCATAAATATCACCCAACTGGTTGATTTTCTTCAGCCAAACAAACACGTTATTATCTTTGTCATCCGGGTCAAATAACGGAATTATTATGTCGCCTTTAACACTGTCACTTCTCATTTCACGCGTTCTGCTAAAGAATTTGTCCATCATACCTTCAACTTTTTTGTTTACCAATTGTTCTAGCTTACTGCTCTATGACTCTCCGTAGGTAGACGGTACTGCCCGCTTTGCTGCGGCTTGCACATCAGAATCATCAGATGCACTGCTACTGTGTCTAGCTCGCTGCCTCTTCATGATGAGCGAAGTAATCCCACTTCTGAAACTGTAACAGATGATTTGACACAGGGCTTATAATAAATGAAATCCAAACAACCTCAGTAAATAATTTTAATTAGATATTTAACAAAAAAAATCACAGCTCCGTTCACAAAATCACAAATCCGTTATAATTTAGTCACACGAAAAGCATATTAACAATCACTAATAATTAACTATACACAACGTAAATCAAAAGATTAGTTATACTTATTGGGTTTTAATATGACCAGCACAAACAGCAATACAAAATGGAATTAAAATAGAAAGTTGACGGAGGTTCAACCTGGTCAGTTGCTCTTGTAGAAAAAAGGGGCGAGAATGACGCGCAAGCATAATTTATGCACCATTTCCCGTCATGGCGTCTTGACATGCGTGGAGGGGCTTGACAGTGGTGAGGGCACGCCGACAGTGTTGCCAGCGTCTTAGCGGGCCAGTATAGATGTAACAATATTATCAAGACAAGTTGACGAAGTTGCTGTGATCCTAGTAGGTTTAAAAAAAACAAGTTAATTAAATTATAAGACCTAAAGAGATTAAGAAGTCTAGTACTTAATGGAGTAACATCTAAAATATTAATATTAAAATCTCCACATAAAATTATACTTTTATTACTTGATTTTAACCTATTGAGTGAATCCTCCATTACGGATTCAAAACTAATAAAATCACCAGAGGGTGGTCGATATACGCAAATTATAAAGTATCGCTCGAGTTCAACACAAGACAACTCAATAGTGCGCTCGATGGAAAGATTAACTAAATATAAACGTTGTTTACATTTCAACTTGTTTGAAACATGAATACTATACTAACATATATGCGGCTCACCCGTTGTCGCTCCTAATAGTTTAAACTACAAGGCGTATCAAAAGTGGTGTTAGTACCACTACTAACAGTAATCGATGGTAAAGTACAGGTACAGGGTCACTGTGTATATTGTATGCTAAAAGATTAGCAATTTGTCTTCTACAACTAGGTGGCAAATACATTGTATAATTTGTCAGTTTGTAATCTGAACTGGGCAAAACGCACGAACTATATCATTAGGAAAGCCAGCAATCCCTGTGGCAGTGCAGGCGACTGCTTGGCAGCAATTGTGGGATCAGCCCCAAGGTCACCCACTGGTTGTACACCACAGTCATCCGACCAATTATCACATACGGCTCACTGGTTTGGTGCCCCAGGACAGACTTGAGCAAAGCCCAGAGGGATCTCGAAAAACTGCAGCGGTTTGCTTCAAATTCAAATGTCATTTATTCAAACTAGGCTGAAAATCAGCACTTTTTGAACGTCAAAATTACATAGTACAGTCCCCTAAAAACGCCCACCCTTCCCAACTTCCTAGTGCTTTAGCTGGGAAGAAGAAGTAGCGCAACAAACTCCCCAGCTGCACAGCTGTCTGAATAGTTAGAAAAACTTGATTCTATACAATATTACTTATGCAAAATAATTTACTTTACGCAACACAAAACATGAAATTAAATTATTTTTTATATGTCACCTACCACACGCCAATATACCAACAAGAAAGTAAAAAGAACTTAATACCCGAATGAAAGCCTCCAGGCATAAAGAGCGTGCCCGTTTACATATAGCTATTAAAGCTGTAACTCGGAAATCACAAATGATAAACTAGCGAACTAGCTAACCGTCGAAGTAAAAATAAATAAACAGTTAATTACTAATAACAACAACAAAAACCATGGTCAGCAAGACGACCAGTCACCACAAGCAGCACTCGTTCACGAGCATAACGCAAAGATCAGCCATTACCCCCCTACCATACCCCCCTCGCCATATTTGAGGGAAGGAGGCAACCCGACCCCCGACGCTACCGCAAGCAGTGACATCTAAGGGAGCAAAAAATTCAAAATATTTTTATTTCATATAAACCTACATGGGCACTTATGAAACGTCAGAAGCTAGGTGCACGGTTCCTATTGGTTGTTTCCTATGGAGAAGAGCCGGCAAGAAACTCCACGGTTACTCTTTTAAAAATAATGGGCTTTTACAATATTTTCAAATAACAGTGTTATTAGGTATGGGAGGACAGTGTAGGTCTTTCAACAAGTACCAGGTACTTAACAGAATAATGATGGTCAACAAATCTACAGTCCACTAGGCTTACAGCGTTCTCACATTCACAAAATTGAAAAGAATCTATATAAAGATAAATTAATTAATAAAAATAAAAACATGACGAACTGCTGCCGGTTGCTCAGGCAAGAATAATATGAGCAATTTTCGAAGTCGCTAGCTGACCATATATTCTGTTCTGCAGTACTGGCCATTTCAAATCAAAATAATTTTTGTTTGGCTAAGAATTCTAATTTCAAATTAATTTTATTTTAAAAACATGTTTTTTTTTTTTCCAAAATTAGTCATTTGTTTATTGATTAGTGTTACATTAATTCAATACCTGAGAGGCAGTACAAAATGCCTTTGAAGAATTTGTTGCCTCCCGTCCAGCTGATTTCTTTAAGAAGGGCATCAATAAACTGCCACTGCGTTGGCAAAGATGCATTGATTGCATGGGTGATTACTTCGATTAATACAAATAAAAAAATATATTAAAAAAATTCGTTTAAATTTTTTCATACAAAACGGCAATTTCATAGGTAAAGAGACCTATTATTACAATACAACTCATAAAAAAAAAAAAAAAACTGTGTAAAATGTAGATTACGTCAATAATAAATGAAAGCAAAATTAAAATAAATTGACTTATACAGTGAAATAAAATAAACTAAACAATTAAATTAGTATGGAGTAGTATGGAGCTAGTCCCAAGCCTTTTTGTCGTCTGAGTAATCTTTAACTTTATAGAGCTTGTGTCGCAATTAGCAGTATGAGAACTCCACCGACCGCCGCCCTACAGGCAATGCTAGGACTGCCGCCTCTGCACCTAATCGTGCGGGAGGAAGCGGCCCTGGCGGTTTTTAGGCTTCATTTAACAGGAACCCTACTCCAGAATTCAGCATACACGCATAAAGGAGGATGCGATCAATCGAAAGCCAATGCCATCATTGGCTTTCGTTTGATCGCATCCTCCTTTATCCATCCATCACCCTGCGACAAAGCCCCGAAAACACACCACTTTCAAAGGCACTACAACATAATACTTACAGAAGAACAGTGTGACTACTCAGGCCCAAAAGAGATGAGAGTATACACCGACGGATCGAAGACCGACTCCGGTACCGGAGTCGGAATCTTCTCACACGACCTCAACATAAATATATCCAGACCGCTGGGAATGTTCAACACCGTCTATCAGGCGTAGTGTGTGGGCATCATACAAGCGGTCCACGCCCTAGAAGCCAGGAGCGTTACGGACACCCACATACGTATACTCGACAGCGCCTCAGTTCTCCAATCCTTACGTTCTTCAATCCTCGAAAAAATATATTACCTCAAAGCTAACACTAGAATGTCACAATGCATTAGAACAAATAACGGTATCTAGCCGCAACACGGTGACACTGCAATGGATAAAAGGACACATCGGGTCGCTAGGTAACGACGCAGCTGACAAACTTGCTGGACGAGGATCCAGCACGGCAGTCTGTGGACCCGAGCCTATCGTACCCATCCCCTTCAACCAAATACGTAGGTGGTTACAGGAGCTCACCCACACACAAGCGGAGCACTGGTGGACCTCGACACCGGGCTGCAGGCAGTCAAAGGAAGCTATGCCATCCTTGGATAGCAGGCTTATCAGGCGTTTATTACGCCTGGACAGGAACGGCCTGCGCCTGGTGACGGGAACCATCACGGGACACTGCTCGCTAAACAAACACTTTCACACAATAGGTATAACGGACAGTCCTCTGTGCAGGGCGTGCACGGAGGCTGAGGAGACCGTTGCGCACGTGCTCTTTGAATGCACGGGCGTCACCCAGATTAGAACAGAAACCCTCGGGTCACCCAGAGCATACACAGATGTTCTAAACAAACCAGGAGACCTAATTATCTTCTGGAGGGAAGTGGGCTTGTTGAAATAACCACCAAACGGCCGCAATGGCCCACGCACAATGGTCCACCTGACGGACTGAGTGCGGAAATCAAACCCCATAACATAGAATATACTACCTATTTATTTTTGTAGACAGGTCACTACCTCAGTCATGGCACCTCCAAGACGAGTATCAACCCGTTTTTAGGGTTCCGTACCAAAATGGTAAAAGGAACCCGTATGATGCGACTCAGTCTGTCTGTCATAGCTGGATATCTCAAGAACGATTAATTCTATCATCTTGAAATTTGGAATAGTTTTAGATGACGTTTGCCTAACTATTTTGCAAATAAGAAGGATTTTTTTTTTGCAACAGTGGCTGTACGGCCGTCTTAAAAATTCGAAGTGGAGCTACTAGGGCATGTGGAGTTTCATATAAAAAAGCGCTATTTGCACAATCTCAAACAGTTTTCTTTTTTTTAGGCCGAATCGTTTTCAACTTTGACGAAAAAGTAAAAAAAAATACCGTATTCTTATCTCTGAAGTCTGCATAGAGAAAAATCTGAAATGATTCAATGTAATAGAAGTTTATGTAAAGATTACAGGCAAATAAAACAATGTCTCTAAATAGGACACTTTTTCAGAAATCATTATCGAAAATTACATTCGTTCCACTATCGGTCAAGAGATGGCGCTGACCTAAAACTGCAATATTCTACACCGTAGTGTTTAAATTGTTTGACAAATATAGGCCTCGCCAATGACAATTTATAAACATTTCACGGTTCACAACCAAAATGGCCTCCTTCCTACCTACTCGCTGGTTGCTTTGGGTGAAACGCAGTAGTCGTTTTTTCTGGGCACAGAACTATTTAGGTACCTACACAAATGAAGCTAATAATAAAGTACTGTCCGCTTGTTCGCCCTTCCATCTGTCCGTCTGTCCGCTCCTCCACCTGTCCGCCTGTCCATCTATCCTACTTTTGAAGGACTGTACGTAAAGTAAGACATTCAAAATATTTATATATGATGGTACGGAACCCTCGGTGCGCGAGTCCAATTCGCTCCTGACCGGTTTTTCTTTATAAACAGGGCTTTTTCAAATTAACTGGCGAAGATTCAAAGACGTGATGGGTAAAATGGATGGGACGCGATAAAACAAAAAAAACTTAACAAAAACAAACTTTTTTTATCGGTCTATCACATTCATACCGTGCATTAACATCATAGTTTGGTCAATGATTTTAGCCGAACCATTTTACGACGCAAATTTCAGTAAGGAGAGCTATTCGACGCCAGCACCGTAATTGCATACCTAACACACTTTCAATCACAATCGGAATCGTTTTTGAAGGTTGGATGGATTGCTAATCCATTGCTTCATATGTTGGAAAAAATGGTCTGTTCTTCAACGTAAATAACGCAATGAATGTTGTTATCTGTCAAAATGAAAGCCATTGCTACTTAAAGTGTGTTACGCAATTACCTCCCAGCTGTCCGTTTGACCGCGGGAGGCGGTGCTTGTATGGTTGTTCTAAATAATAAGCACAACGACGTAAACTAGATAATCTTTAACATCATCTTAGAATAGAATAGAATAGAATAGAATAGAATAATTTATTTGTCAAACATAGGTGATAATATACAAAGATCTTAAAATATTAGACAGTGCGCTATGTTTTGCCAATATCGACATACAAATGATTAATATTGTCAAAAGCTATTCAATCAGATCATTAAATTACAATCAAATTATTAAATTACAATGAACACTTATTACAATTGAATTAAATAAGTATTTGAGTAGATATCTAATTGTTATATTAATGCATGCAAGCAAATTAAATTTTATTACATTCAGTGTCAATTTCATTTCATGTCAAAATTTAATGTCAATAATTCAAGTCAAAAGAAAAAAAAAAAAGAAATTGTATTATTGTATATTATTAAAGAATTTTTTGTCAGCATTATAATTATAGAAATTTGTCATTGAGAAATTCATCTAGAGTATAATAACATTTTTCAATCAGTAACCCGTTAAGTGTTTTCTTAAACTTCTGCAATGGCATACATTTTATTTCATCAGGTATCTTATTATACACCTGTGGAGCAACACCAAAGAAACTTTTCTTCATTAGAGAAGTTTTACATTTCACAAGGCATAGCTCATTGATGTATTGAGCACGCATTGGTGTTTTCTTTACTGCACGTAATTTTTTAAATAAATATGGATTTGTTTTCACAAATAATGCTGTTTCCAGGATGTATAAAGCTGGTAGAGGTAATATTTTTAACTTTTTAAAATATGGAATGCAACTATCTGTTGTTTTTAAACCACACATACAGCGTAAACATCTTTTCTGCATCCTGAAAATAAGTTCCCTATTTGTTGACTGTCCCCAAAAAATAACACCATACCGCAGAACTGAGGCGACTAGTCCATGATAGGCTGCCAACAGTGTATCAGCACTCACTTTTTTTGAAAGCTGAAATAACATATATGCTGATTTACTCAATCGCTTGCAAATTTGTTCTAAATGAGGTTTCCAAGTTAATTTATCATCTAGTATTATACCTAAGAACTTGGCATTACTGGCCTCTTCTATTTCAGAACCATCGTATGCAACATTAACAAGTGGTTTCTCAAGCCTTTGGTGAAAGTGCATTACTTTGGTTTTATTTAAATTAATTACTAGATTATTATCATTAAGCCAATTTATTATTTTATATAGAGAATTATTAATGTCATTTTGATAATTGTTTGGATTATTACATTCTATAATAGCCGTGCTATCATCTGCAAAGAGTACCATTTTTTGTCCTGTGAATTTTGGGAGGTCATTAATATATATTAAGAAAAGCAGCGGTCCTAGGACGCTACCTTGAGGCACGCCATATTTTATGTACCTTGCTTCAGAGGTATATGTGATTTCTAATTTGGTTGTAGGACATATTCTAGAGATTTCAGTACATTGTAACCTATCACTTAGGTATGATTCTAAAAGTTTAAGGACGTTACCTCTAATACCAAAACCATGTAATTTTTCCAATAATATTTTATGATCCACAAAATCAAACGCCTTCGTCATGTCTGTATATATCGCACAGACATGATTTCTTTTATCCACAGACGTCATGACACTAGAAAGTAGGTCAAATAATGCCATATTAATATTGACATTTTTTCTGAACCCCTTTTGTTCATTGCAAAATAATTTAAATTTTTCAAAATAAGAATAAACAGAATTATAAATTACTTTCTCAATTATTTTTGAAAATACCGGGATTTTTGCAATTGGTCTATAATTTTTGACATCAGTTTTGTCATTTCTTTTAAAAAGGGGCTTAATTATTACTTTTTTTAAACTATTTGGGAATATACCATCAGCAATACAGAGATTGATGACATGTGATAGTGGTGGCGCTATAACTTCCTTGACATATTTTATCACTTTGGTTGATATGCCATCGTATCCGACAGTATTTGTATTCTTAAGGCTTTTAACTATTCTAATTATGTCATCATCTGTAACAGGTAACATAAATAAAGACTGCGACGTCAGATTTTCATTAACGAATTTTTTTGTCAACGTACAATTCTTTTGTAGATTGTTTTCAACAGCTTCAATAAAATGATTATTAAATTCATTTGCTATATCCATGGGGTGCGTCAAAATTACATTATCCTTTGTTATAGATAATATTGGTTCTTGGGGCAGACAAAATTTTGGTTTGTTTATTACTTGCCAGGCTGCTTTACATTTGTTTTTTGAAGCATTTATAAAGTAGTTATTTTGGGCTTTCTGGGTTAATTTTATTAGTTTCTTATAAAGTGTGGAATATTTTTTAAAGACTATTTTTTAAAGATTATTTAGGTTGGCCGCGATGTCAAAGCGGGAGGCACACACGATTTATTTTTATCGGTCTATCATATTAGGTCTTTACCTATGAAATTGCCGTTCTGCAGTACTGGCCATTTCAAATCAAAATAATTTTTGTTTGGCTAATAATTCTAATTTCAAATTAATTTTATTTTAAAAACATGGATTTTTTTTTCCAAAAGTAGTCATTTGTTTATTGATTAGTGTTACATTTTCATCGCATTTCAATATTTTTCGTCATCATGGATACTTTAAAAATTCGAGTAATTATGGAATATGAGTACCGTCGTGGCAGCAACGCGGCACAAGCGGCACGCAACATCAACGACGTTTACGGAGCTAACACTACAAACCAACGCACCACCTGTTATTGGTTTGCTCGCTTCCTTTCTGGAAATTTCGACCTGAAAAATGAACCTCGCGGTCGTCCGAAGACTTTGGTCGACAATGACGAATTAAAGGCGATTGTGGAAGCTATGATACACAATCTACGGCTGAATGAGCAGCAGCTTTCGACGTTAACGTCAAAACAATATTGGTCCATTTGCGTCAAATTGGCAAGGTAAAAAAGCTTGACAAATGGGTGCCCCACGAACTCAATGATCGCCAGCGCGAGGTACGCGTCGAGACGGAAGGAATTTTGAACCGCATTGTTACCTGCGATGAAAAATGGATTCTGTTTGATAACCGCAAGCTCTCAGCAAGTTGGTTGAATCCTGGTTCAGCACCTAAACAATGCCCTAAACGAAGCTTACCCCTAGAAAAGTGATGGTCACTGTTTGGTGGTCTAGCGCCGGTGTGATTCATCACAGCTTCTTACCAAACGGGGTGAGCATTACTGCAGATGTGTACTGTGAAGAACTGAACACAATGATGGAGAAGCTGGCACATCTCCAACCAGCATTGGTCAATCGCTCGTCTCCGCTGCTCCTGCACGACAACCCGCGACCTCATACTGCACAGCAGATGGTCTCCAAGTTGCAAGAACTGGGGTTGGAAGCTCTCCGTCATCCGCCCTACTCACCAGACCTTGCGCCTACAGACTACTACTTTTTCCAGAATTTGGATAACTTCTTGGCGGGAAAAAAATACAATACCCGAGAGGCAGTACAAAATGCCTTTGAAGAATTTGTTGCCTCCCGTCCAGCTGATTTCTTTAAGAAGGGCATCAATAAACTGCCACTGCGTTGACAAAGATGCATTGATTGCATGGGTGATTACTTCGATTAATACAAATAAAAAATACATAACGACGGCTCCTAAGTATACTGAGTCAACTAACAAATTTTGAGAATTGCACTTTTTTGTATATTAACAATAATTAAATCATTTTCTATTTAGCTGTAAAAGAAAAAAAAATATATCTTTATAAATAACTAAAAAAAAATAGCGTATACTGGATCAAGTATAGTAATTTATTTATTTTGCACTCGTATACTGAGTCAAGTGTTTGCTACCAATATACGCGGGACGCGAATGCGCTCATTTTGGTGCAAGTTCAAACTGGCTCAGTATACGGCGAAACAGCGCGGTGTGCGAATCAGTCAACTTGCAGTCAACTTATTATATTTTAACAAAATATAAATCCATGATAAATAATAATAATATATAAAAAATCCAATAAGTACATAAAAATATTTTTTGCCACACTTGTAAAGTAATTTTTCTCCATAACGTAGATTCAATAATGCGACGTATAAAAATATAAGTGGTACTTGATCCATTTTTAAGAAACAAATAATCGTCGTACACTAGTCTATCTACATTATCTCATAAATTAATAAAATAATATGAAATTTATTGTTTACAGATGAGAGGCTTTATTATGTTTAATTCACTATAATTAGTTATTTTTTCTTGGTTGTATTAACAATTTAAATATAACCATTTCGATCTTCATAACGCCTTCCTGTAAAGTTATTAGAAGTATAGTTGACTCAGTATACTTAGGAGCCGTCGATAAAAAAAAATCGTTTAATTTTTTTCATACAAAACGGCAATTTCATAGGTAAAGACCTTAATTCATGACGTGCATTTACATCACAGTGCGGTCAATGATTATTGATAACTGAGACGTAATCTCGGCGACGCCCGAACGTAAGCTCGGTGACACTGCATGACTAGCTAATCCCGAAACGAGGCGATGCCGTTACGATGATTATAATAAGTGTCCGACAGTCTACAGTATGGAGTTTCATAGAAATAATGCTCAACGGCTCGAGTGGAGGCGAAGTCGAACTGATGTCTGCGTTGACCTTCACGCGGACGAGGTCGCTAGCAAAGTGGAGCTAGCGGACACCTAACCATAAAATATAATATTCACGCCGATATTTATTTGAGAACACGGCATCGTTCGTTGTTTAGACTGGTGTACACAGTCTGAAGCGTACCGTCCATTTCAGTGCTTGAATTCTTCATGAATTGTATCATTGTATTTATATGTTTCCAGTTGCCGCATGTGATAAGCAGCGGCTGGCCGGGCTAATTCGCGGGCACCCGGTGCTGTACAACACTCACTACGCGCACTTCACAGACAAGGCGCAGAGGCATTACGCCTGGCAGGACATCAGTAGGAGGATGCTACGACCAGGTACTTTGATGTTCACACTCCTCATCGACAGGCGTACGTGCATTAGCCCCGTGTCCTCTGGCACCACTCCCATGAAAAGGTAACGCTGGTGCGTTACCTTTATTATTACTTAGTTTGTTCTATAAAACTTACAAACAATGCTAAAATGATTATCAGTTATTTTTTTTATAATAAAACTATGCTAATATTCACAAATAAAAAGGTTAAAATTGAAAGTTAAATTACAATTTCGACCCCCTTTAAAAGACTTATAAACCCCCAAAACTCAACACGTAGGTAATAATTTTTCATATTTTCCATACAAAAAGTGAAAAATTCCGTATAAAATCGTCAAGGCTAATATAATTAGTTGTCATGAAATAAAATTCACATCAATACCTCGACTTCTGGTGCAAAAACCGTACTGTATCTGTTTTTTCTTTTGTTTATATTTCGAAAATGGTGTGTCTTATCCCAAAAGTAATGAAAATTTCGACCGCCTCTATAGAGTGCATAAACCCCTAAAACTCAACAAGTAGGTAATAATTTTTCATATTTTCCATACAAAAAGTAAAAAATTCCATATAAAACACGGTGAGGCTGCCCCACGAGTTGTTGTTGTTTGTTGTACAAGTAGTAGTGGAGTCGCGATTGTCAAATAGATACACACGAATACCGGAGGTGTTACTCGGACTAAACCCGTCTCTCTTGCACCTGTTAACTCGACTGCGCTGAGCTTTAAAAATATAAAAAAGTACTAGAAACCTTTGAAGTCACAAAGTGTTTATAAGTTTAACGTTAATCTTAGGAAAGAACGTATTAACTTAAAATGCCAACTAAATTTATGTAATATTAAGATGGAAACTAGCAAACAAATGTATGATATTGAGATACATAACCTTCAAAAGGAATTACTGAGCAGGGAAAATACACTTAAGGAAATATCTTGTAATATGAGTCAAGTCAGCAAATGTTAAACGAGCGCTTGCAGGAGGCCTGTGAGTTGGTAGATTTGGTGAAGTACAACGCAGAGAGGTACGAGTCGCTGACAAACAACCTCACCTGTAGTTGTGCTCCCACTCCGCCACCTCTCATGTCACAGCATGTTGTTCCTGCCACTTCACCCACTTTAACTCATACCATAGAATCTGTCAATCCCACTCAAAGTAATGTTTTGGTATATTCTGATAGATTAGGAGCAGGTTTTGGAGCCTTGTTAAATAACCGATCTAAACATACCATGGTTAACTGTTATTACCATAACCTGCATTTTAATGAGCTAAAAAAAAAAACACACACAAATGAATGAGCAGACTACTGTAGTTCTTTTAATTGGAAACAGTCTGAGCATCACAAAAAGGGACATAGTTAATGGTGTCGACACCCTACTTAAATTAAAATTAGGTAAATTAATATTATGTGCATTGCCTTATTCAGATAATTTGTATGCTGAAGGAAACGATTACATTTGTAGTTTAAACAACCTAATGCATATTTTGACATGTCGTCATAGTGACCGTTTATTGTATTTTGATACTAACAATTTTGTTAGAGATTTTGTATTAATTCGGGAACATATGTTTCTTCCCAAGAAAAGTCAACATGTATTGGCTACTTTGTTAGCTTACAATATACACGCAGTTATTGATAATTTAACTGAGACTAGGTTA
Organism: Xanthia icteritia; assembly: GCA_949128155.2. Taxonomy (NCBI): domain Eukaryota; kingdom Metazoa; phylum Arthropoda; class Insecta; order Lepidoptera; family Noctuidae; genus Xanthia; species Xanthia icteritia. The sequence goes on from OX421945.2 coordinate 21,643,009, forward strand.
AGTGACGAAACAGTATTATCTAATATTTCTAATAATACTGTAATAGATTCTTTAAACATTTAGACTCGACAATAGAGAAGCATAATAAGAATATTTTACTGTATCATCAAAATATTTATCGCTTCTCTGGCAAAATCCTAGACGTGGAATTGTTAATAGATAAATATCAAATAGATATCTTATGTTTTTGTGAAACCTGGTAAAAGACCGGATAGGATGCTGTTTAATGTAACTAGTTTTTCAGTTGCCAGTGCGTATAACAAATCCTCAATAGGGGGTGGTACCTTGATATTATGTAATAGTTGCTTCAGGCATAAGGAAAGGAAGGATATCACTGCTTGCTCTGTTGATCGCTTATGTGAGGTAGCATGTGCAGAGGTTGAGGGCCATACTTTCCTATGTGTTTATAGACCACCAGCCTCAAACTTGTCATCTTTTGTAATAATTATGGAAGAAATACTAAGTAAACTTTTTAAAGATAATAAATTAGTTTTTGTTTGTGGTGACCTAAATATTGATCTATTAGTTAACTCACCCGATAAATGGCTTATATCATTGTTTAAATCATTCAATTTAAAATGTATATTTAATGAAGCAACTAGAATAACAGCAACCTCAGCTTCATACATTGACAAAAAAAAATTTATTGAAGAAAAAGCAGAGATATTTTATATAATTTGTACTACGAGAAATCATTAACTTCTGATCAAGCCCTTCATAATTATTTATTTATTTATTTATTAATAGGAGAACCAACAGCTAAAACAAATGGATAAAAGTTGATTAAGAAACATAAAGCCAATTACAGGTTCTCACGGGTAAAAACAGAAAAAATAGTAGAAAGCTTATGATCACTAACAAGCACGATAAAAAAGATTAAGAATATATATATATATATACATATATATATAAGGTACAATAAGTATTATGCACTATGCACTTTTAAAAAAGTCAGCGTTCAGCCGAGCGCGTGCAGAATAGGCTTTGGTGGTAAATGGGTCAAATGAAAACTCTTTACAAAGAACATTAAAGTCCTTACTCGCTCGCACCATAGTTTTGCCTGTAGTTAGAAGAGGAAAAAGGAATGGAGATAGGTGGATTATATCTAACTGATCTCTGAGGAACATTGAAACGTAGTTTATGTAGGAGATCAGGACAGTCAATCTCGTTGGATATAATTTTTAAAAGGAAAGTGCAATCTGCTAGTCGACGACGATTTATGAGTGGCTGTAAATGAAATTTCTTACAAAGATTTATGTAATTATCAGAATGGTATGGTATACGTAGCCGAAAACATAGAAAACGAATAAATCTTTTTTGTATATTCTCAATACGATCAACGGACTTGCCGTGTTATGGCAAGTCCGTTGATCGTATCCGGTTCCAGATTTGTGACGCATATTCAAGATGACTTCTCACAAAAGAGCAATAAAGAATCTTAAGGGTCTTGGCTTTCTTGAAACACCCTGCTAGTCTCATAACAAAACCCAGTGACTTCGAAGCTTTGGCCACTATTTGCTCAATATGCACGTTAAATAAAAGTTTGGAATCATGAAAAACGCCCAGGTCGCGTACCCCATCGCATCTTTGTAAGAACTGCCCTTTAAGTTTATATGTTGTAGGGAGAGGGACGCGTTTTCTGCTAAAGGAGATTACTGAACACTTAACAGGGTTCAAATCTAGCTTATTAATCAAGCAATAATCATCCAATCGCGCCAGGTCAGTTTGGAGAGCATCCATGTCATCATCTGATGATACTGATGAAAAAATCTTCATGTCATCAGCAAAACAAAGTAAATTTGAGCTGTGGAAACACGAGTCGATGTCGCTTACATAAATGATAAAAAGTAACGGACCCATCAAGGAACCTTGAGGAACACCACTAGGAGCTGAAACCCAGCTTGACATGTAGTTACTGATAACGACAGCTTGAGATCTGTTTTCAAGGTATGAAGTAAACCAACGAAGTAGATCTCCTCTGATACCATTGTTAAAAAGCTTTGATTTAAGGATATTGTGATCAATTCTATCGAAAGCTTTACTGTAATCCGTGTAAACGACATCGACCTGTGCTCCATTGTCCATTTTGTCCGTAAGAAAGTCATTGAGCATAGCCAAATTAGATGCAGTTGAACGACCCTTAAGAAATCCGTGCTGATAAGGGCTAAAGGACTGCCTCAGCGCTGCGTAAACTTGGTCGTAGACAACCCTCTCAAAAACTTTAGCTAATATGCACAGTTTGGAAATAGGTCTGTAATTAACTATTTCATTTTTATGCCCTTTTTTATGCACCGGAGTTATAAAGGCGGACTTCCAGATTTGGGGAACAGAGTGAGAAGAGAGCGATTTAGTGAACAATAGAGATACTGGTAAGGCTATGGTTTTAGCACACCCAATCAGCAATTTAGGTGACAAGTGGTCCGGACCAGCAGATTTAGATGGATCGATTTTACTAATTAACTTAACTATTACATTTAGGTCAATCTCAATTGACTGAATATCCGAGGGTATATTATAATTTGCTGCTTGGGGAGTACAGTAATTAGTAGTCACAACATTGGTGGGATCAAGAAAAGTAGAATAGAAATGGGAAGAAAATGCATTACAAATAGACTCGGGAGAGGAAATCGTCACATCACCATATTTGAGGAAACTGGGTATTGCATTGGACTTAGATCGCTGCTTCACAAAGCTCCAAAAGCGTTTAGGATTCCTTTCGATGGAGGCTTCTGTATCAGCTAAGTAGTTGGTGTAACAATCCGATTCAAGTTTGTTAACCCGCTCACGTAAATGTTTAAAGGTCGCCTCGTCAGAAAGTCTGCCATACGTCTTAAATTTACGGAGATATTTAGCCTTCTCTTTGATCAAGCGTTTAAGTGCCGGGGAGTACCAAATAGGGTATGAGCTGTGAGAGACTGCCTTCGTTGGCACAAACTTATTATGAATATCCGCTATGGTAGCATAAAAGTAGTCTACGGCGTCACCAAGCGACATGTCAAAGAATACGTTTGCCCAGTCAATAGCTGCTATTTCACCGTTAATGGCCGCAAAGTCTGCTTTACCATAAAGATAACGAGTAAAGGGAGCGGGAGTTAAATAAGTGTATTCTGCAAAGTTCACGTCGATACAGAGGGCCGGGTGATATTTGTCGACAGGTGATAAAGGCACCAAACATTCACACACTGAAACAATTTCATTACATAAAACTAAATCTAGAATCTTACCATAACCATTTAATATTCCATTATATTGACTGAACCCTAAAATACGCAACTCATCAGTTAGCATGTACTCATCGCCACTACAAATATTCACAGGTAATAAAGTGTTGTTATTTAATTGCCACAAAATTCCACTAAGGTTAAAATCGCCAATAACTAAATACTTATCAGTTGGATTGTTTAGCACTATACTACTTAAACTATGGAGGAAATTTGATAATTGGTCGGAAAAGCAATAACCATGGTTTTGCCTACATAGATAGGCATACATAGACACAAACATTCAATTTAAGATAATTTCTTGTGTTAGGCTGACGTACACTCAGAGTTACCCACATGTCTTCAGCCGAGGAGTGAAGTAATGGTTGGGGAACAGCAGAAATACACTTACGGGTGGCAATCAAGACACCACCTCCACGAGACTGACCCGTAAGACAGTAATCCCGGTCGCGACGCCACACAATATACTGGTCACCAAATAATTCCGAGTTTAATATACCGTCGACTTACCAAGTTTCCGTTAAAACAATGACATCGTATGAACATAGGCATAATTGGCGAAAGAAGGATTCAGTCTTGGTACGGAGCCCACGAACATTCTGATAATAGACATGTAGTTTGTTTTTACCGTCTACAGCCATCTATAATTAACACAAAATATAGCAACAAAGTTATAAGTACAGTCACGAGCTTTAATTTGGGACCCATTTCCGTTAAATGTTGTTAGAACAATCATAATGCAATAAGGTCGAAACTTTGAAACTTTGCTTTAAGGTTGAAATGTTGAATGTCAAGTTAAGACATAAAATGTCTTATCTAATCGACCTATGAAATGATAACCTCGTTGCAAAAAGCTATCATTACGATTTTCTAATTACGAACATGTGTCGTGTCAGTGTCATTTAAGAAAATAGTTTAATGTGATATTTTCACAAAATATAATTTACCAATTAATAAAATGCTTGCGGCTAATCGTGACCAAATAAGGCTCCAAATTATTGATTTGCACGAACAAGGAGTAGGCATTCACGAGATATCGCGACGAATAAATGTGACAAGAAACACAGTTCGCCGCTGGGTTCGACGCCACGGGAACGAGGAAAATATTATTGACTTACGACGAAACAACCATCACCCGCAAGTTATAACACAAGAGCAGAGCCGCTTGATGCAAAGGCAATACCTGATGAATGGATTTACGCCAACGAGGCATTTTGCGGAAGCGTTTGAAGTCCACCCTTCAACAGTTAGAAGGCATCTTAAAGCTATGGGACTGCATCACAGGCGGCCTGCAAAAAAAATTGCGTTGACGGATGCCCATAAAGCTGCTCGACTTATTTTCGCACGTTAGTATCTAAATTTTGATTGGACGACGACGGCTTTCATCGATGAAAAAACTTTTCAATCTTCCCAAACGGGCAGACTACATTTGTGGCGAATTGACAGGACGCGATACACGGAAGACCACGTCATAGCTAACAACGCGTCTGGTCGCATTACAGTTAACATGTCTGGCTGGATTAGTTCAGCCGGCATTGGAGAACTAATAAATTTACCACCCAGGGCCACTGCTCAAGATTATGTCGATTTATTAGACGAGAGTGTCCTTCCAACATTGCAACTATATTATCCACAAGAAGATGTTGCTCCAATAAACTTTGTTCAAGATAACGCAACAATTCATACGGCAAGAATCGTTAGAACTTGGTTCGACAATAATAGAGCAAATTTAAATCGTATTCCGTGGCCTGCAAAGTATGCCGATTTAAATCCTATAGAAAATTTATGGGGCTTAATGGTTCAAAAATGGTCAAATAGAAACGAAAGAACTAGAGAAGCACTTATGGATCACTGCCTCACAGTCTGGGAAAGTTTAAGGGGTACTGACATATGTGACAAATTGATTGGATCTATGCGTAACCGGCTCCAGGCTGTGATTGACAATGAAGGTGGATATACGCGGTTTTGAATAATTATGATAAAAAAATTACTGGAGAGATTTAAATTAATTTAGTCGTAGCCTTCGGTGATAAGTGTTTATTTTGTGCACCGCTAACCATGCTTTCTATATAATTGTGTTAAGATTGAGGTTTGTGTCATAAATGTCTTAATAAATATAAAGAATAAAAAACTTTGTTTTTCTAAAGATTTTATTAATCAATATTTTAGCTGAAATCTTCTAAGCCCCCATAATCATAAACGGCCTTTAAACCTATTTTATTTTAAATATGTTGTTTTGGTCCGTCACTTTGATATTTATGTTTGAGAAAGAGACAAAACTTTTTAACTAATATAGGTTTGAAGAATAAGCGGGTTAGTTGACTAGCTATCATATATTGACAATATAATTTTGTTCTTTTTTATTTGTTTCTTTTTTCTTATGGGACCACAGGACCAAAAAGTAATTATTACTCGGAAATCGGTAATGATCGTTTGCCCTCGCTCCAGTTGACGTTAGCCCCTAGAAACGTAAAGTTGTCGATGGTAAATATTATGACGTTTATTGTTTGTGCAGTGACAGCGTTAACATAATAGCTCTAAATGGCGAAAGTTTGCTACACGATATTCAACCTTAGATGGGTCCCAAATTAAAGCTCGTGACTGTACGATAACAACCACTCAAATAACAAAGCGCTAAAAGACTAACGATTGCAGTGTCTGTGACAATGTTCACGGATAATAAATACTCAACGTTATTATAATAGAACAAAATAAAAGCGAATAATAAACTAATAAGTAGGGTAATTAGGCATACACAATACTTAAACGGCACAAAAAACGCAGCAATATCACAGGTAACTGTGCGAATAGGCAGGCAGTAATTAGATTCAATAATGAGTGCGAGCGAGATAAGCATCGAATGGGATGTTCTTATGAATAGAACAGCGCTATAAGATAAGCATAAGGCCCAATTACGAGAACAAAAGCGAGATGACGAAGCTTCGAACACATCAGCGGTGCTAAAACTTTTACATAAATTTAAGTGATAAACAGATGCGGCTATTAGTACATAATAAATAAAAATGAATTTACTTCTAGACTTAAGTTTTAAAATATGTTGATAAAATAATGATAACCAAAAGGTGCGCCACTCTAATTTAGCTTGTTTAAATCTTTCTCCTTAGAAATTACAAAGACAGCTGATCCCTCCTGCCTGCGGACATGAATCTTTCCGTGTTTGACCCATACGTGCTTATACTCTTTGTCCTTTGCTAGTGCTCGGGTTTTGTTAAGCAACTTTTTGGAGTCAGGGTTTAGATGATCATTGACATAAACCCGGTTCGGTTGGCCTGTGAATCCAAGGTCATGGGCGGATAATATCTTGCAAGAGCGTGCAGCCGCAACAAAGTCCTCCTTAACATATCTGTTTAGAAAGCTGACCACAATTGACTTATCCTTTGTGTTGAACAACGGAATCCTGGATATGTAGTTGACCTGGGTTTTAGGAAAAGTAAAATTAACCTTTTGGCTGATCTTATCCAAGACAGCGAACAGATTTTCGTCCTTTTTTAGGGGAATGCCCTTAATTTCCACATTGTTCAACCTTGATCTCTGGTCACTAGCAGACAGCTCCGACTTAATCAAGTCAATGTCACATTGAAGAGAACAAACAGATTCCTGAAGACTCTCAAGACCAGCAACCCTAGTCTCAATGCCCGCAAGTTTGACAGAGAAATCATCCAGCCGTTTACCATCGAACTCACAACTGTCCTTGAGTTCTTTGAGTTCCTCTTTTATGCATTTGACATCATCAGACAGCGTCGGTAGGCCAGCCAATTGAACCTTGAGCTCACGAATCTCATTAAGGATCGTTTCCAGAGACGCAGGTTCAGGTGTTGGTATTGGAGATGGGGAAGGGGTCGGCGACGGTGAGGAAATACGGCACTTAGGACACTTCCATGCCGCCCTTCTGTCAGCTCCTAGTTTTCTCCACCCGCCCTCCGTGATGCTAGCGCAGCCAAAATCAAGGTGCCGTTTGCATGAGGCACACTGAACGCCATCATTGAAGTCAGAATTGCAGCTGGTACACTTCATCATATTTGACGTTGAAGTTTGAAGATGAGTAAAATGTTTAGAACCACTGATAAAAAAGGATCGGTCGAGCGGGGCGCGTAGGTACTTGCGTAGCGATCGCGCGAAGTGCGTAGCGGACGAGCGAAATGCGTGCTTACCAAGTGGGTGATCGCGAGTAACTGAATTAAATTATGTCAGAAACTATTCTAAGATATTCAAACGAGTCTGTGCTAAATCTAAATGAATAAGTAACAAAATTAGTATTTCAAATAATAAAATAAAAGCTGTGTGGCAGGTAATTAACAAAGAAACTGGAAACACAAAACAGCGGGATCAGAATTAACTGTCTCTAAAAATTGATAATGAAACCATTTCAGATAAGTTAAAACAATTTCTTTACCAACATCCCAATAGAGGTTACAAAATCTCTCCCCTCATCATCTATACTAGCTGAATCTCTTCTAAAAAAAAACTTCAGTAAGGACATTCCAAGTTTTGAATTCAAGCCTATTTCTATTGACACAATTAAAAAAGCATTCCAAAGTCTTAACATAAAAAACACTGAAGATTTATGGGGGATTTCCGTTAAGGTTCTTAGAGATATCATTGACACAATTGCCCCTGTCCTAACAGGCATATTTAATCAATGTTTAGATAGCGGTACGTTTCCTGATTTAATGAAACATAGTAAAGTAGTACCAATTTTCAAATCGGGTACTAAGAGTGATCCCTCTAATTATAGACCTATATCTGTGCTACCAGCATTGAGTAAAATATATGAAAAAATCATGCTAGACCAGATGTTGTCACATTTTAACTCAAATGGAATTTTACATAGTCACCAGTTTGGTTTTACGAAAGGTAGGTCGACGACTGACGCAGGAGTAAAACTCATCAGTCACATTTTGGAATCCTGGGAGAAGTCCCAGGATGCAATTGGCATTTTCTGTGACCTCTCAAAAGCGTTTGACTGCGTTGACCACAAAACACTGATCTGTAAATTACAACACTACGGAATTCGTGGACAAGCTGCTGATCTTATTATTTCATATCTATCAAATAGGCAGCAAAAAGTAAACCTTAATGGGGCGACGTCCTTGGGGTCTCTAGTAAAGATGGGCGTGCCTCATGGATCAATTCTTAGCCCTTTCCTATTTCTAGTTTATATTAATGACCTTCCTTACATGATGGCTAACTTATCAGATATAATTCTATTCGCTGATGACACTTCTCTTATTTTTTAAATAGATAGAAAAGATACGGATGTCATACATGTCAATGATAGTCTGGCAGTTCTTTCGAAATGGTTCGCAGCTAATAATCTTTTACTTAATGCGAACAAAACTAAATGTCTTAAGTTCTCATTCCCAAATGTACCTCAAGTAGGTCTAAATTTAAAACTTGATGGCAAGAAACTAGATGCTATTACGGAAACTGTATTTCTAGGAATTACTTTAGATTCGAGATTGCAATGGGGCGCCCACATTAGAGCACTTTCAGGTAGATTAAGTTCAGCTGCATACGCTGTAAGAAAAATAATGCAGTTGACTGATGTAGCCACAGCTAGGTTAGTATACTTTGCTTATTTCCACAGTATTATGTCTTATGGCGTTCTGCTGTGGGGATAGGCAGCTGACGTAGATTCAATTTTTATTTTATAAAAGAGGGCAATTCGCGCTATCTATAAAACGGGTCCCCGCGAATCCCTTAGAAATAAATTCAAAGAAATTGATATACTAACGCAGGCTTCTCTTTATATCTTGGAAAGTATTTTGTATGTTCGCAAAAACTTGGGACTTTTCAAAATAAGAAGCGATTTCCATAATATAAGTACACGTAGTAAACATGAAATTGTGATATCCAAATTTAGATTAACTAAAACTAGTAAGTCATTTGTAATAAACAGTATTCGATTTTATAACAAGTTGCCAAAGACGGTTACAGAACTTAGCGAAGGAAAGTTCAAAACCCACATCAAACGTGCCAAAAAATACCTGTTTTTATCTCTAATGTGAATAAAGATACAACTGAGAAAGACATATGTGAATACATACAGCAAAAAACTAGTGAAGTTGTACATTTGGAGAAACTCAATATGAAGTTGGAAAGGCAATATAACGCCTTTAAGTTGTTTATACCTAAACACAAATTATGTACTTTTTTGGATGACAAATTCTGGCCGGAGGGAATAATGTTCAGACGATTTATTAATTTCAAGAAAGGAAAAGTCTCAGATATTGTTAATGATAATCCCGCATTAAATAATGGACATTAAAAATAATGTAACTTTATCAACATTCAATTGCAAGAATGTTATTCGATCAGCTGACTGTGTTCGCAGATTGTGCCGTGTCGCTGATGTTATTGCACTTCAGGAGACTTGGCTTTTGCCCCATGATGTGCCTTATCTCGGTAGCATTGCGGGCAAGTCCGCCGTCGATACGTCTGCCGGAGTTCTTATAGGAAGACCGCATGGTGGAGTTGTGCTTCTTTGGAGGAAATCAGCGTTTGCGACGGTATCGGTGATGCAGTGTAATAGTGATCGTCTGTTATCTATTAGGATTGAGCACGCAGGACGTTCCTTATTGATATTCTCAGTGTATATGCCGACTAACTCGTCTGATAATCTAATTGAGTTTACGGAGTGCTTAAGTGAAATTATTGCTATAACTGAGAACAATAATATTGAATCAGTGTTTATTTTAGGTCATCTTAATGCACATCCAGGTGAGCGCTTTTCAAATGAACTGTTAACTGTATGTGTGGAGCAATCGTGGTCATGCGTTGATATGGAACTACTTCCAAAGGACACGTTTACGTTTGAGAGTACCGCTAACGGTGCATTACGCTGGCTTGATCACTGTGTGGTGTGCAGTGCGGCACGACATTTAGTTGTAGACGCGTCAGTTTTTTATGGACTCTATATGTCTGATCATATTCCTTTAATAATTGAATGTAATATTGAGTTAATAATACCTAAATTGGTAAGCCCAATATATACTTGCAATAAGGTAATATGGGGTGAAAGAGATATCAATCAAATTAATGAATATTCAAATTTTTGTAATTCTAAATTAAAATTTATAGATTTTCCAGATGATTTTTAGTATTGTGCGCATAAAATGTGTTCTAATGCTAATCACGTGAAAGTGTTAGATACAATGTATCGCAGTTTGGTTAGCATTTTAAGGGAAGGTGCTGAACGTACTTATTTGTGTAAACAGATACGTCATAAGAGTAAAAGATACATTCCGGGTTGGAACAAATATGTTCGTGACGCTCACAGGGAGGCTCGACTGTGTTACCAAACATGGTTGTTTTATGGTAAACCTGCTAGTGGTTATGTTTACAATAAAATGTGTCAATCTAGAAAAAACTTTAAGAACAATATGAAATATTGTCAAGATAACCAACATCAGATAAAAATGGATATTTTAGCTAATCATCACACTAAAAAGAAATTTGGTTCATTTTGGAAATCAACAAATATTATAGTTTGACTCCGAAGTTGAGTCCCACTGTGAGCGTGGCGGGCATACACGAGCCGGCGGGTATAGCCGATGCATTTCGACGTCATTTACAGATTGAGACACCTCTTACTAGACCTGTGCAGGTGTTTGATGCTGGAGCCAACTCTGGGGACATTTCTATTGTTTTTACGGCACAAGAAATATCAGCCATCATAAAGAAAATGGAGAGAGGTAAATCTCCGGGGCATGATGGCCTCAGCATCGAGCACCTGAAGTATGCGGGGGGACACTTGCCGCGTGTGTTAGCTTTTTTTTTTTAATCTGTGCGTTAGTCACAGTTACTTACCGTTATGTATACAATGGTAGTGCCTATTGTGAAAAATGAAACAGGGGATGTCTCTGACATTTCCAATTACAGGCCTATTTCTCTGGTCACTGTCGTAGCAAAAGTGTTGGACAGTTTGCTTGATAAGCAATTGGCTAAACACCTCGAACTCCATGACGCCCAGTTCGGTTTTAAGCCTGGGCTGTCAACTGAGAGTGCAATCTTGTGCCTCAAGCAGACTGTCCAATACTACACAGACAGGAAGACTCCTATTTTTGCTTGTTTTCTGGATCTATCAAGGGCATTCGATCTTGAGAGTTATGATGTTTTGTGGCGTAAACTAGAATGTGACACTACGTTACCATCTGAAATAGTGTCAATATTTAAGTACTGGTATAGTAGTCAAAGCAATAGCGTGAAGTGGAATGGTTCGCACTCGGACGTGTATCGTTTGGAGTGCGGGGTGAGGCAAGGGGGGCTCAGCTCACCCCGGCTCTTCAACCTGTACATGAACCAGCTGATCTTCATATTGATGGGGTGTGCATTAACAATATTAGTTATGCTGACGATATGGTGTTGCTGAGCCCATCGATTGGTGCTGATCGCTATATGCGAAAACTATGCGGTGAATCATGGGCTCAAATATAATGTCACAAAGAGTGAATTAATGGTTTTTAAAGCAGGCAGCGTGACATATTCGTGTATCCCAACTGTGGCACTTTGTGGAGAGCCACTGCGAAAGGTGGACAAGTTTAAATATCTGGGCCACTGGGTCACTGAAGATCTTAAGGATAATTGTGACATTGAAAGGGAACGTAGGTCGCTGGCTGTCCGTTGTAATATGCTGGCCCGCAGGTTTGCACGTTGTACGAAGCCAGTTAAAGTAACGCTTTTTAAAGCTTACTGTCAGTCCTTCTACACGTGCAGCTTGTGGGTCAACTTCACTCAGCGGACGTACAGCGACCTACGCGTTCAATAAAATAATGCACTGAGAGTGCTGATGCGGCTGCCGTGGCGTAGTACTGCGTCGGGGATGTTTGCAGATAATAATATTGATGGTTTTGTCGCCATTATTAGGAACAGATGTGCATCCCTGATGACTCGATGATTACTTTACCATCTTATACGTGTACCTATATTGTTGGCAAATAAATATATCTGAATCTGAATCTCGTGTTCGCGGCAGCACCAACAGTATTCTCAGTGTATTCGCAGATCGGTGGGATTCCCCGATGTTGCGGAGGTGGATGCGGCTCCACGCTGAAATTTAATTGTATATTATGATCTGTGTATGTAACCTACTAACACTAGAAGTTAAGTAAAATTGTTACTAACCCTACGGACTCCGGTCTGAAATAAAATATTTCTATTCTATTATTATAGACAGTCCTAATCCTGGAAAGTATGAAGGAAAGTTCATTGATTTCGAACGCTTCAAGAGATTTACTATATTCTTTCGCGTGCAGCGCGTTGTCAGATAACATTTACCGCGCCTCATTAAGTCCGTCTAGCGTGTGCCAAATAAAATGATAACGTTTCCGCGTTTAGACTGCGGCCGAGTTTTGTAACAACGTGTTATAATGATAGCGTATAAAACAACGCGCTAGAAAATTATATTTTATAGTCTATACACGTCTATAGTTTCTAGCGGATTTGAACATCACTAGTCACAACTGCAACTTGCTGTTGAAAATGGTTTCTTACTTGAACAGCTACATCTTAAACTCTTCCACAATTCAGGTGGTGCTAATCCTTTCTTACTTGGTATGTAATGGATAACAATAATTGATAGGATATTTGGCTGAAAACAACGGTTCGGTACTGAACCCGACTAAAACTAAGTATATATATATATATTTTGTGTGCTTTTCCATATTTTGAGCACTTGTCAAACAGGCAAAACAATTACATTCACATGTTAAATAATTACATGCATTTCTTAGTTAGTCACCATAGTGACAAGTTTATATTATTTGATACCAACATTTTTGTTGATAAGCTAAGGTCGACTAGGGATACTGTGTATCTGCCCATTAGTTTTAGACGTCAAATAGCTAGGCTATTAGCTTTTAATATTAACCCAGACATAATTAGTATGTCGAAGTCAACTATAATTAGCACCACAATTAGTAATACTACTAATATTAAGGTGGTTAACTCAAATAGTTTAAACTAGTTTGTAAGACAATAAAAAGTACCAATAACAGTATAGTTACATTTAATTACAAAAAGTTATTTTCTAGCACTGTAGTTAACTGTACAAAAGGGGCTAAGCAGAAATCCTTGAAATTATTTCATCAAAACATTCAAGGTTTTTCTTCCAAACAATTGGAAATTGAATTGTTTTTAGAAAAAACAATGTTTGACATTATTTGTTTAAATGAGCATTGGTTAAAAGATTATCAAATTTTAATTAACTATGAGAATTATAGTGTGGTTAGTTGCTATAACCGAAAATCGATGCCGCATGGTGGTTCACTAATCTTAATTAAAAGTTGTATTAAATCAAAAACCCGTAATGACATAGTTGAACTATCGGTTGAACATAGCATTGAACTGTCTTGTGTTGAGCTAGATAAGCATGTCATAGTGTGCGTTTACAGACCCCCTAATTATCAAAACTACTCTATATTTGAGTCAATAATGGAAGATGTTTTGGTAAAACTTGCAACTGGTAATAAATCAGTAATTATCTGTGGTGACTTTAACATTAATATTTTAGAAAATAATTCAAATACCACTAGATTTCTAAATCTGTTCAAATCATTCAATTTGTCAAATGTGTTTGAAGAACCAACCCGAATAACTACGACTACTGCTACATGTATTGATAATGTGTTTTGTTGCTGCGACTATTTAGATAAAGCAATAGTTAATTATCTCCCTTCCGATCACAGTGGTCAAACCATAACTTTTGAGTCCAACATTCCAATACAAACATTATTGCAATTAAATGAAAGAAAATTTAAAGCTCATATTAAAAGTACACTTTGTAAACAAGCATATTACAAATTAGAGGATTATATCCAAGATAAGAATGCTTGGAAACATGCTGGTCCTGCTCCTAGGATAATTTAGAATCAAGACAAAATCAAACTGGTTGCGAATTTAAGTGTATATTTTATTATTATTTTTTATTATATGACATTGATTTTACATTCTATGACCAATTCCTCGCACACTGACTTATTAATTGTGGAATCTTAGGAGGATCGTCTACTTTTACAATGTTTGTAAATATGTGAGCACCATGTATCTATCACATAATTAGTTTCTCTGTTGTTGCTTCATTTTTAATTCTTAATTCTTTTTACCTATTGTGGTATAATAATTTTATTCTAGGTGCATCGTCCTCACATATAATTATATAACTAATGTACTTATACAAAATATTGTAAAACATTTTAAAAGAGTAACGGTGGAGGTTCTTGCCCATTCTTCTCCATACGAAAACTACCTTTTGGAAGGGGCAACTAGAATCAATTTTTTTTTTTTGTAAATTTTTGACGTTCAAAAGTGCCTTATACGGGCCTACTTGAAATAAATGATTTGACTTTGACTTTGACTTTGAAAAAGTGCAAATACAATACAGACCAATAACATCTGTTAATTCATTCAATATGTTGATAGGCCTACACTGTCCTCATACCAATTAACACTGTAATTTGAAAACATTGTTAAAACTTATTACTTTTACAAGAGTAACCGTGGAGTTTCTTGCCGGCTGTTCTCCATAGGAAACGACTAATTGAAACCGTGCACCTAGCATCTGACGTTTCATAATTGCCCTTGTAGGTTTATGTGAAATAAAATATTTTTAATTTGAATTTGAATTACCGCGCCCCCCGGTCTACTCCTTGATATGCAATGTCCTGTGTAGCCCCATGAAGCATGAGGCTTCAGGGAAATCTTAGTGCAAATCTTGAGGTTCATTTGATTTATCGAGTCTGGTTAAACCACGCTGGGGTCGGTGCATTTCATTCATTCATTCATTCATATATTCGTTAATGTATACAAAGTGAAAGGTCACTCATTTACTCGCTGACTAAAAAAATAAATAAAATTCCCATTGCTGTCCGGAGACCGTTGTGTCGTTGTGTGGAACAGTTTTTAATCTAAAAGGTCCCCCAACTACAATGACAATTTTATTTACCTTTTTAGTCAGCGAGTAAATGAGTGACCTTTCGCTTTGTCCTCTTATATACAGATTAACTACTACAACTGGTTTTTTACTTTTTGGTTCGTTTTTTGACAAGACAGTTTATTAATTTAGTACTTATATAATTAGTTGGTATATTAGTTAGTATATTAAATTTCCATCCATAATCAGTAGGATTCAAAACCGGAGGGAACGAAGATGCTGCTGCGTTCCATTGTGTCCACATTGTGAGTCGAAAATCTGTCATGGTGCAAACTTCCTTCTTGTAGCCGTAGCAAAGTGCAATGAATTTTGTGCACTATGTTATACATTGTTACATTGAAGATTCTACACAACCTAAATGCCAACACCAGAACTTTTAAGGATTTATACTTTCCGATGCCAAAAAGTTGTGAAGTGGTATCACAGCCTGTGAGACAATGTACTGCTAACAGTGAGTCTGCTTGGGTTCCAAGATTATGAAATGATGTCGCTATATCTGAGAGCTTTTCCTTGTCAACAGACTCCATCCATATATCGCATTAAAGTTTCAGCTTTTAAGGTAATTCAACCAACAACAAAGTATAAAGCCATAAAAGAGAGATGAGATCTGGTGTTGAACTTAAGCATTTAGGTTGTGTAGAAAATTCAATGCAACAATGTTTTATTTATTTTTTCAAATCTTCCTTAGAACTATCATTACAAGTGTATTTACCCGATGCGACAGTGCGGTTATTTACAAATCTATACTTACTAAATTATTTACAATTAATAAAGGACTAAAACAACTTGTAACATAAAGGAATTTTAGCACAATACAACACAATAACATACTACCTACATTAATCTATATTATATATCATCACATAAATAACAGTGTCCTTGCGAATTCACTCAAATGACACCTGAAGATATCAATTTTGCCATGAAGTTCGTTAATGATGCGAATTCCCCGGGTCACAGATGTTTCGGCGAGTAGGTTCGCCCTGGCTGTGGCCGTGCCGACATTGTAGTGACCGATTTTGCAGTGGTGGGTGCTGCCGCCTTCACACATAGCGGTCTGGTACGCAAAAACTTAAGCGCTTCAGCACTCCCGGATTATGCTCGATGCCACGAAGTAATTTAACAAAAACGGGTTGCACTTCGGGAGTGCCGGCAGAAGTGAAAACTTGAATATTAACGTTGCGGTCTACTCTCCCTCAGTCTTACGAATTTTCGATCAGGTCACGTGTCCTGCCGGTCACGTGTCCTTTTTTTATGATCCCGAAACGACAATTCAGGAGTAACAGAAACCCCTAAATCCCGTACCTGTGTGACTCGTTGCATAGGCGCTGCGTCCACCACGTGGCACATAAGTAATTGCACATTGCTACGGCTACAGGAAGGAAGTTCGCAAAATGACAGTTGGTCGATACAAAGTGTGGTTGCATTTGCAAGTATGCACATGGAACGCAGCAGCGACTGCGTTCCCTCCGACTTTGATGCAACTGATTATGAATGGAAAAAGGATGAAACAACACACTCTTTGATAGCTATTCTACTTCCCAATAACAAAGGATTGGCAACACCTGAATTGTTGAAGATTTTAAGATGTAGCTGTTCAAGTGAGAAGCCATGATCAACAGCAAGGTGCAGTTGTTCCTTGGAGGTCTTCCTTGTTAAGAATTTTGCGCGTGCGAAGGTGGCGATTTCTGTGGCAATGTGAAGATTCAGGAAGCTCAATTTTATGTCAGTGAGAGTGAAATGTCCACTTCTGACTTTGAATAAACATTTATTTAACTGTTGTACTTTTAGCTAATACATAATAATAATTTAATAATTATTATCAATAATTTAATTATTATTATCAATAATTTTATCAATAATTTAATATATGTATATTGTTAGATCTAACTACAAATATTAGATTGGGGTGGACCGATCTCCCTTAAAACGCAATAAAATGTGTGGTTCACCTTTTTGACCCCCGTGACCTTTGACCTTCGATAGTTTAAATTGTATTGGATTATGGTTCAGTGTATCAAACAGTACTAGAATCAATCATAAAATATAATTTGTATCCTCATTCAAGGTTACATGGCACGACGTGACTAAGCGTAATCAACGGCAACGGTGATCAATGACAGCTCTTAAAATTACAGAAAGCTGACAACCTGTTTTCAGATCGCTAAGGATAATTACATTGCCATCGTTGTATATACTAGAAGTTGCCCTATTTATTAGAACGAACAAGCACCTGTTTACGTCAGTAGTGGATAAAAGACAACGCTTAGGACCAATAAGGTCACAATATAACAACCAACTTTACAAAGGTGGTTACCAAAAGTATATTTTAACAATGGGTCCTCAATGGTTAGTTTATTATAATAAACTGCCGATACATGTTTAAAGAATTACCCATCAAAGTTTTAAAAAAAAGTTAACAAAACTGCTACTAGACAAGTGATACTACGCAATTAAAGATTTTGTTAATGACAAAAATTTCTGTTATAGTCGCCGGCACGTAACTTGGCAAGGTTTTGGCGTATTTGGAGTAAGGTTGCTAGTGCAACAAAAAAAAATACACTTTTATTGCATGTCATTATTCTATTGTTATTGCCATAATTTATTTTTGAACATGTCTGCTAAGAACAACAAACAAGCGAAAACTAATTCTGCGCATCTACGATTCTTGCCAAGTTACGTGCCAGAGACTATAATGGTGTGCCTAGACACCTTGTTTCTTTGTGATTTCATTGACTGCCATTTCTATCTTTAGCAGTATTGCAATTCTAAATTTATTTTATTTACTTTTTGGCATTTTTTAAATTTTATTTATTGAAATTTGTAATTTAATTCATGTTCAATTTAAAATTTAATTTATTGACATTTGTAATTTATATTTTCTGATATATTTACTTTTTTTGTTGACAATTGTGCCTGCTTCCGAATGTTATTGAATAATATGAGTATTTTTAATAAAGCTTAGTGAATGGAAAGCTTTCTCTTTTTATGTTTTTTTTGTCATAATATTATATTAATTAATTTTGCATTCCGTAAGGCAAAATGAATCGGCACTCTCATCAATATAACCATCATAATATCTGTATACCTACATTATCGGCAAATAAATGATTTCTGATTTCTAACGGAACAATAGAGTGGTAAAAAAAAACCACGAAGGGGATGGCGGGGGGTCTTTGAACATAACCTATCCGAGTCGGGGTGCCCCAAGTCCCGAGCTCGTTTCACTCGCTCTTGTATCCTAAGTTCTCCTAATAACAGTAGTAGCAACATTGGCATTATATACCTACATTTTAAATTCAACTGTTTATTAGTGGCTTTTGTGGACATGATAATTATTCAGATTTGTTACAGTTGTAATAGCAATTACGTCATTTCGTTTAAAATACGTTTTTATTTTTATTCATTAATTTATCTTTATATAGATTCTTTTCTATTTTGTGAATGTGAGAACGCTGAAAGCTTAGTGGACTGTAGATTTTTTGACCATCATTATTCTATTAAGTACCTGGTAGGTACTTGCTGAAAGACCTACACTGTCCTCCCATACCTATTAACACTTTTATTTGAAAATATTATAAAAGCCAATTATTTTTAAAAGAGTAACCGTGGAGTTTCTTGCCGGCTCTTCTCCTTAACCATTTAGCTGGCAGGGGTGACACACTTGACTCTAACAAAAACTAGCACTTTAAAGCTTAATACTTCGCAAACGGATCCCTGAATTGAAAAATGGTTTTCACACACCCACAGTATTTTTGAACGACCTTTCCAACGACACCCGAGTGGGGTGTCGTTGGGATACCAAAAAAATAGTAATTAATAAAAGTTGTTACATTTTAATTTGAAGGCCTGACTCTTGAGGTAGGTGGTACCTGTGTTACAGGAGTCAGTGTCTTCACCCGTATTTTGAACATTAACAATTAATGCAATAAAATAAAAAATAATATAACTTATAATATAATAATAATAATAATATATTCTTTATTTCGGACTACACATACAAGTACCAAACTAAACAACTAAAACTGACGTGGCCCAACACACGTTGGCACGTGCCTCCGTACCCAGTGCCTTATAAAGGGACTGTCCACTTTATCTGATAATGTTTTTAGGATGTTGTTGGAGCTTCCGCGCAACCTACCCATTATTGAAGCTGTTCTTTTCCTGGTAATGGCATGAAAATCGTCAACACGGGCTTCCACGAACATCTGCGAAGCGCTGCAGAAGCGCGGAAGCCCCATCAACATCCTAAATCCATTATTATATTGGATGCGCAGGACGTTGTAGGCTCTCTGAGTATACTTCACCCACAAGCTGCGCGTGTAGAAGGTTTGGCAGTATGCCTTGAAAAGTGAGACTTTTACATCTTTACTACAACGCGCAAACCTGCGGGCTACCATATTACATCGAACCGCCAACGCCCTCCGCTCCCTCTCTATATCAGCATCGTCAGATAAGTCCTCCGTGACTATATGCCCTAGGTATTTAAACTGTGTGACTCTCTGTAGTGGCTTTCCGCTTAAAGTCACTGGAGGAACATTATCCAACGACTAGACTTTGATTTAAAAATCAAAAGCTCACTTTTCTTGGCATTATAAGTGAGTCCATGTGACGCAGCATAGGACTCACAAACAGCCAACAACTTTCTGAGCGCGCTGATTGATGGACTCAGCAAGACCATGTCGTCTGCGTAGCTGAGATTATTTACCATAATGCCATCAATCGAGCAACCGACGTTAGTCTCGCTGAGCTCACCAATCAACTGGTTCATGTAAACGTTAAACAGGGTCGGGGACGTAAGTCCACCCTGTCTAACACACACCCCAAGACGTACTTGTCAGAGTGAGCACCTGCCCATCTAACACTGTTAGTCTGCGAGCCATACCAAAACTTCAGCACATTAATAAGCTCCTCGGGTACCTCCAGCAGTTTAAGCTTCGACCAAAGCTTCTCGTAAGAAACCAAGTATTAGTAGAAACCAAGTGTTAGTAGTTATAATGCAGGAAACCAATTTAGTGCATGCATGCGCTTGAGCTTGAGGGTATGTTTTCTGTCTGTGGGTACTCCAGTGTTTGAAGCCATATGTTTAGTTTCATCTTAGTTTTATTTTTTGTTACTGGGTTGATGTTGAGAATTTTGTTTACTTTATTATAAATATAAGTAGCTCGTATAGGCTTTGCCGTCGAGCGGATGCGGTCTTATATTTGACTGCGCGACAGACATTAGTGATAGTTCTGAGTTTGACGGCACGGTTGGCGCAGTGGTTAAGCGATTGACTGCTGCGCTGCGTGTCGTGGGTTCGATTCCCGCACGGAGCAAATATTTGTATGACCTACAATTAGTTGTTCCGGGTCTGGCTGTTTGTGTATGTGAGCTTAAATGTTTGTAAACGCACCCACGACACAGGAGAAATTCCTAGTGTGGGGCAACGTTTTTCTAAAAAAGAAAAGAAAGAAAATAAAAGAAAAGTTCTCTTATGTTTAATTGTGTGATTTACCGGTGTGATTTCATGCTGTTTTATTATAAGATAGAATATGAGAGAAGGTATAATTGTCTCACTGTAAGAACCTGACAACTCTCATACAGGGTTTTAATAGGGAACCGGTACGGTTTGAAGGTTATGACTTCTAACAGAGATCTTTGACCTCTCTCGATACTCCTCGAGAGAGGTGAAAGATCTCTGTTCATATAGGTTTTACAAGCACCTCCCCATGCCGTGACACAGTAACCTATGGTTGACTGTGCTAGTGCCAGATACACCGCACGGAGAAGTTTGAAGTTGGCCACTTGCCGCAGCCTCTTGAACGCCCATATAAGTTTCCTAACACGGGAGGCAGTCTGCTCAATGTGGGGGGACCCAGGTACTTCAATGTCTTTTGTTGTGTGATTGGAAGACATGAGCATGGCAGACTTTTGTTGGGGTCATCACAGGAGTGTGCCTCAAGGCTTATTACTGTAGGTTTAGTTTTGGCGAAAGTAAATTGCAGAAATGAGGTTTTCGAGATATCAAGTGTTAGTAAGTTAACTTCCAGCCACTGGATTATTTTACGTAACCCTGCCTCTGCAGATTGCCGTGCCGCTTCCCAACTCTCTCCATGAAATATTAGTACGGTGTCGTCTGCATAACTAAATATTTTACCGTTAGTAAGAGACTGCTGGCTAAGGTCATTCACATGTGTTATTATTTTTGTTTTAAGTTTTTTGTAATCCCCTAATGGGATTTATCTAAGTCCGTAGATGTGTCCGTGGCATCACAGTGGGCCCTATCAGAATACCAGCGCGGTGGTATTTATTATCGCCGTATTATGCTGAGATTGGGGCCTTTTTGGCCTCGCACAGGTCTTTATTATTTTGTTAGTTTTTTTTAAACTTAAGCTCCCTTTTTATTTATTTTTTTATATAAAATTTTGTTTTTATTTTTATTTTTTCTGTGTGTATTTCCTGTGCGTGTCCCAAATAAAATATTTTTCTTTCTTTCTTTCTTTCACATAGAGCAGGAAAAGACTCGGAGATAGGCAGCTCCCCTGAGGCACACCGTAATCAACTATGTCTGCACTGCTAATTACTTCACCAATCTTCGCTTTTTGTGTTTTTTTTTCTATGAGATTTTTGTATGAACTCGAGCCCATATTGAAATTTTTACAAGACAACATCTGTCAGGTCAGCTTCTTTTTAATAGAAGTTAAATGCAACAGACAACTAAAATAACAAACAAACAAACAACACACACACAAACACTCTTACAATTATTTTCAGTAAGTAGTAGTACTTATAAGTTTTGGTAACTAATATATTTTTGTTTTATTTTAACAGATACAGAATGCATAGCGATATGGAAACTTTTAAAATCCAGTTATAGCCAAGCTTTGAGGATGCGCAAACAAAGGATGGAACAAGGAATTAAAGTTAAACCATCAAAATATGAGAGCTTCATGTCATTTATGAAACCCTTTCTAAAAGTATGTAAAAATACACCAGCAACCACAGCAGCCACAAACGAGGCGACCTCCGAAGGGTCCGTACGAGCGCCGGAGTCGGTCGGCAGTGACGTCAGCAGCGGCGCACCCGAGTGCAGCTCGGCGCCCTCGACCAGTCCAACACGTTCAGGATGTGTTCCAGCACTTCCAGCGCAGCCGCAACGGAACAATATCGTTGACTTATTTCGAATTTTAGGAGAAACTGTTAAGAATTTCCCAAAAGACGTGAAAATTCGTGTGAAAAGTGAAGTTCTCAAAGTAGTCAGTGATGCAAGAGAATTCATTTTAAGCAATAATACAGTGGAACAATTGTTTCTAGTAGAAGATATTATTGTAAAAGAAGAACCCTTAGAATTTCAATAAACGTTCATAAATGAGTAGGACTGCCAGCTTGTAAAGTTTATCCTTATTATCTTCTTGCGTTTTTTTTGAGTAATTGCTTCGACACGTGATTCAGCGGCAACTTTTTTATATTCCATGGATGCAACGATAAGTTGTTAAGGGCTCCGCTTTAAGGGTTCCGTACGACCAACACTATTCAAGTTTATCTACTTTTACCCGACTACGGCGAGGGCTATGATTTTGACCGTATGTATGTATGTTCATCTGTTCCCTCATAACTTCTCAACTTGGAAGCGTCTTGATCGCCCGCTGGTTATAGCCGCCGTGAATATGGCGCCCTCTAGAAGACATAAAGGGAAAAAAATATGATTCCTTGTTGGATATCAAATGAAAGGGCTTAATTAGTCCATTTCAAAAATTAGCAAAAAAAAAAAGATATAAAAACTAAAACCCAACTACGACAAAAAATTCAATCAACTAAAAAGGTATAAACGTGTTAGGACATAAATCGAACAGATTACGTGTGACTCCGGATTTATTATTTGTCTGTCTGTGATGTCTTGTTTACATTTTTAGTTGGTTGAATTATTGTTGCTAATTCGCCGAAGCACATTTTTAGGAGTCGCGTCGACTAGCCTGAATACTGACAAGTAGGGACGAGCGATCCGCCAGTGGTTTGAGCTGCGGCCCGGTGCGGCCCACTTGTAGTGTGCAATGATTCATACAAAACCTGTCAAAGCGATGAAATTGGATTTTAGCAATAATTTGCGCTAGCCAAGTTTGTAGGTCCACGCAAGAATGTAAAACGGCGCGCAGTCTGATTTGACAAAAAAAATAATAGAATTAAGTACTTACTATGTGTATTTCGATTTTTCGAAAATCAACCTGTGCCGAACTGGCGACATACATTAAACGAACTACAACTGACGTTTCTGCGATATCAGATTTATCCGTGCGATTAACATAAATACGGAACTGATACAGGGTCAAATTTAATCTCGGATTAAATCTTGCTTTTTAATCTCGGAGTCTAAAGGGTTTTTGTCGCGGAAAACCAGCGCTGGGGCTCTGTCTCGCCGGGTCGCAGCATTATGCTGAGCGATGGCCGTTTTGCGTCGATGTGACGCATATTTTCCCCCAATTTGTTATTTTCGTGTTTTTTTTTCTTTGCGTCATATTTACCGTAAATAAACGTTTTTTCTTTCTATTTATATACGTTGCTTATAGTTAAGTAATGAGAATCTGGTCGACCGAGCTCAGCTCCGGTGAAAATAGATAATTTTCATTTAATAGTATAGGATAGTTCATACTAATTCTATACTAATTTCATATCAGTAGCGGATATTAAAAAAATCAAGGGAGGCGCTAAAATACATCCTGAGCTATGGGCGTTATACCTAGCTAACAAGTTATTAGTTTTATTATATCTTTTCAAAATAGTGTCCATTTACATCAATACATCGCTGCATCCGATGGAACCACTGAAAAAAGCACTTTCCCCACTCGTAATTAGGGGTCTCTTCGACGGCATTCTGAAACGCAGCCACAGCTTCCTCGGCGTCCATAAAACGTTTTCCTCGAAGTTTTTATTTTATTTTCGGAAATAAATAAAAACCGCAAGGTGCGAGGTCGGGGCTACCCAGTAATTCCACGTCTGACGTCGCCAATTAGTCGATTGTTTGCTTGGCGGTGTGCGACGAGGCCTTGTCGTGGTGAAGGAGGATTCATCTGCGAGGTCGTTTCTCCCGAACTTTTTCCAAGACAAGTGGCAAAAAATTGTTAGTGTACCGCTCTGCAGTAACTGTTTTTCGATCCTCTAAAACAATTGTTGCGTAATGACCTGTCCTTCCGAAGAACGAAACCACCATCTTTTTCCCACGCTTCGACCTCTCTTCACTTTAGTTGGCTACTCTTCGGAAGGAAACACCCAGACAGGCGACAGGCGTGGTGAAACGAGAGGAGGCCGGAGCTTTAAAAAAAAAAAGAAGAAAAATAATAATAATTGTATGACGTCACTTCAACTTTCATCGTGGCCGCGAAAAGTTACTTCTTGTTTACCTAACAAAATAAGGGTGTCAATAAACAGTTTCATTAAATTCCTATCAAAGTCAAAATCAAAGTCAAATCATTTATTTCAAATAGGCCCGTATAAGGCACTTTTGAACGTCAAAAATTTACAAAAAAAATTAATTGATTCTAGTTGCCCCTTCCAAAAGGTAGTTTTCGTATGGAGAAGAATGGGCAAGAACCTCCACCGTTACTCTTTTAAAATGTTTTACAATATTTTGTATAAGTACATTAGTTATATAATTATATGTGAGGACGATGCACCTAGAATAAAATTATTATACCACAATAGGTAAAAAGAATTAAAAATGAAGCAACAACAGATAAACTAATTATGTGATAGTGTCACCAATCTATTGAAGTTAAATTGTAAGAAAGTAATTTTGTGTGCTTTTCCATATTTTGAGCACTTGTCAAACAGACAAAACAATTACATTCACATGTTAAATAATTACATGCATTTCTTAGTTAGTCACCATAGTGACAAGTTTATATTTTTTGATACCAACATTTTTGTTGATAAGCTAAGGTCGACTAGGGATACTGTGTATCTGCCTATTAGTTTTAGACGTCAAATAGCTAGGCTATTAGCTTTTAATATTAACCCAGACATAATTAGTATGTCGAAGTCAACTATAATTAGCACCACAATTAGTAATACTACTAATGTTAAGGTGGTTAACTCAAATAGTTTAAACTAGTTTGTAAGACAACAGAAAGTACCAATAACAGTATAGTTACATTTAATAACAAAAAGGTATTTTCTAGCACTGTAGTTAACTGTACAAAAGGGGCTAAGCAGAAATCCTTGAAATTATTTCATCAAAACATTCAAGGTTTTTCTTCCAAACAATTGGAAATTGAATTGTTTTTAGAAAAAACAATGTTTGACATTATTTGTTTAACTGAGCATTGGTTAAAAGATTATCAAATGTTAATTAACTATGAGAATTATAGTGTGGTTAGTTGCTATAACCGAAAATCGATGCTGCATGGTGGTTCACTAATCTTAATTAAAAGTTGTATTAAATCAAAAACCCGTAAGGACATAGTTGAACTATCGGTTGAACATAGCATTGAACTGTCTTGTGTTGAGCTAGATAAGCATGTCATAGTGTGCGTTTACAGACCCCCTAATTATCAAAACTACTCTACATTTGAGTCAGTAATGGAAGATGTTTTGGCAAAACTTGCAACTGGTAATAAATCAGTAATTATCTGTGGTGACTTTAACATTAATATTTTAGAAAATAATTCAAATACCACTAGATTTCTAAATCTGTTCAAATCATTCAATTTGTCAAATGTGTTTGAAGAACCAACCCGAATAACTACGACTACTGCTACATGTATTGATAATGTGTTTTGTTGCTGCGACTATTTAGATAAAGCAATAGTTAATTATCTCCCTTCCGATCACAGTGGTCAAACCATAACTTTTGAGTCCAACATTCCAATACAAAAAGTGCAAATACAATGCAGACCAATAACATCTGTTAATTTAAATAAATATAATAGCACTTTAGTTTGTAAGTTAAGTAATCAGGACTTTACAATGAACAATGTTAATATTTTGTATAAAGAATTCTTTTCGTTAGTCCAAACCGAGTTCGATAATTCTTTTAAGAAGAACACTAAGACTATCAGCCCTAAGTTTTTATTTAGTGACTGGGCAACTAAAGGACTCAGGAAAAGTAGGGATAGACTTTTCGAGCTGTATGGCCTTAAGCCTTATATTAACACGGAAACTTTTAATAAATATGTTGCTTCTTACTCTAGAACTTTTAAGAACACTTGTAAGACAGCTAAAGCCTTATACATTAGCAACAAGGTTAAATCAGCAGACAATAAAATTCAGACGGTTTGGAAAATTATCAATAATGAAACGAACAGGAACAAAAAGCATAATTCGGAGTACACCCTGAAGGCGTCATGTGGTGGTCTCATTTGCGATAGCAAAGAAGTTGCTCAAGAATTTGTAAATTTCTTTACCAGTGTCCCACTTAAAACTACTGAAACCTTAAATTCCTCGCCCTCGCTCTCTTTTGATTTAGTAAGGGCGAATGTTTCAGCATGCCCGATTGAATTTAACTTTAAGCATATTAACCCCATAATAGTAATAAAAGCTTTTAAGCAAATCAAGATCAAATTGACCGAAGATCTTTGGGGAATGTCCATTAAAATCTGTACCTCCATAATTGAGACCATAGCGCCTTACTTAGCCTTAATATTTAATTTGTGTGTGGATCAAGGAGTCTTCCCGGATTTAATGAAATACAGCAAGGTAATACCACTTTTCAAATCCGGGGACAGTAAAGACACCAATAATTATAGACCCGTATCCGTGTTGCCGGTTTTCAGCAAGGTGTTTGAAAAGGTAATGCTTAATCAAATGCTGAATCATTTTAACACAAATAAAATCCTCCACGATCAACAGTATGGTTTCACCTAAGGACGTTGTACGACCGACGCCGGTGTAACCTTATTAAGACACATTTTTAACGCGTGGGAAGAGGCCCAAGACGCAATAGGAATTTTTTGTGACCTCTCCAAGGCATTTGATTGCGTCGATCACGAAACCTTACTCTCGAAACTTGAACATTACGGACTTGGAAAACTTGCACTCAATTTAGTAAAATCTTATTTAAATGATAGACAACAGCAAGTTCAAATAAACGGTATCAATTCACTAGGTTTAAAAGTAAAAATGGGTGTGCCACAAGGCTCGATTTTGGGTCCATTCCTCTTTTTAGTGTATATTAACGATCTACTCCATTTATTAAAAAATCAACCACAAATGGTGTTATTTGCTGACGATACTTCCTTAATTTTTAAGGTAGATAGACGTGCTACAAATTTTGACGACGTAAATAACGCCCTACTGCAGGTCCAAAATTGGTTCACTGCTAATAATTTAGTATTAAATGGAAAAAAAACTAAGTGCATAAAATTTTCTTTACCAAATGTTAAAAATAGTAATTGTGAGATAGTATTGAATCAAGAGAAACTAGAATTTGTCGATAAAACTGTTTTCCTAGGAATCACGCTTGACTCAAGGCTACAATGGGGTCCTCATTTAACATCTCTTGCAGGACGGCTAAGTTCAGCAGCATATGCTGTCAGAAAAATCCGTCAATTAACTGATGTAGATACCGCCAGGCTAGTCTATTTCAGTTATTTTCATAGTATCATGTCTTATGGTATTCTGCTGTGGGGACGGGCTGCAGACATCGAGTCTATTTTTATTCTGCAGAAAAGAGCTATCAGAGCCATATATTATCTCCGTAGGCGCGATTCTCTAAGGGAACTGTTTAAGGACATTAACATCATGACGGTACCTTGTCAGTATATCTATGAAAACATCATGTACGTAAGAAAAAATTTACATCTTTTTAGTAAAAGAGGTGATAGACATAATTATAGTACAAGAAATAGGGATCTATTAGTTCAACCAGGTTTCAGACTGGCTAAAGTAGACTCATCTTTCATGGGGTACTGTTTAAAATGTTACAATAAAATTCCTCCCCACATACTTCAACTGAATGAGACGAAATTCAAATCTTGTATAAAACGCACACTATGTAGGCAGGCATATTATAAGTTGGGGGATTACATAATTGATAAAAATGCTTGGCTCATTGCTGGTCCTGCTCCACAAGCATAAACTAATTAATTAGCATTTGAAAATACCGTTGGAGCTGCTGAAGATTTTAAAAACTATCTTTGCATTGTATAAATTCAATGTCTTAGCATTGTATAATTGCATAGCACATGTGTGAGTACTATGTACTGACTATAAAGCTACCATTTAGGTACTGGGTATGTCTTTCATTGACTTGAATGTGCCCTGGCGGCTGAGATTATGTCATGCTCACTCTAATGTCTCGCTGGCGGTGGCGCGTGTGTTGGATCATTTAGCTCCCTTCAAAATGGTTGAGCTGAATGGTGCTAATCCATGCGTCATGTTCGTGAACGGGCGCCGTCAGTAGAGGCTGGTCATCTCTTAGCTGCCATGGCTTATTTTAATATTTTAATTTTTGAATTGTTCTTTGTTTTTATATTTTTATTACGGATGCTTTTAACGTGCACGTCTTTCTACATTGTCCTCACATGTATAATTTCAACATTAATGATGTAACCAATATTATGTAACAATTTTTTTTTTATTTAAAAGAGTGTCCGTGGAGTTTCTTGCCCGTTCTTCTCCATAGGTACCTACTACGCTTTGGAATGGGCAACTAGCTTCATATTTCTGACTGACCGACTTCTTGACAATTCAAAAGTGCCTGTAAATGGTTTAATTGAAATAAATGCTTTGAGTTTGAGTTTGAGTTTTGAGTTTGTGATAGATACATGGTGCTCACATATTTACAAACATTGTAAAAGTAGACGATCCTCCTAAGATTCCACAATTAATAAGTCAGAGTGCGAGGAATTGGTCATAGAATGTAAAATCAATGTCATATAATAAAAAAATATACACTTAAATTTGCAACCAGTTTGATTTTGTCTTGATTCTAAATTATCCTATGGAGCAGGACCAGCATGTTTCCAAGCATTCTTATCTTGGATATAATCCTCTAATTTGTAATATGCTTGTTTACAAAGTGTACTTTTAATATGAGCTTTAAATTTTCTTTCATTTAATTGCAAAATATCACAAGGTATTTTGTTGTAACATTTAACACAGTACCCCATAAAAGATGTATGTACTTTAGATAATCTGAAAAATGGTTGATCTATTTTATCTTTATTTCTAGTATTAAAATTATGTCTATCACTTATTTTATTAAAAAGATGTCGATTTTTTCTAACACACATAATATTTTCATAAATGAACTGGCAAGGTACCGTCATAATATTAATCCTTTTAAATAGTTCCCTGAGAGATTCGCGGTGACGTAGATTATAAATGGCTCTGACAGCTCTCTTTTGCAAAATAAAGATGGATTCAATGTCAGCAGCCCGACCCCACAGTAAAATGCCATACGACATAATACTGTGGAAGTAACTAAAATAGACCAATCGCGCGGTTTCTACGTCTGTTAACTGTCTTATCTTTCTAACAGCATAATGAGCTTAGCCGCCCCGCAAGAGATGTTATGTGAGGTCCCCATTGTAATTTCTCGTCTAATGTGATTCCCAGGAAAACAGTTTGATTAATAAATTCCAGTTTTTCTCCGTTCAATATGATGTCACATTCGCTACTTCTAACATTAGGTAATTTAAATCTAATGCATTTGGTTTTTTTTTTATTTAGTACCAAATTATTTACCGTAAACCAATGTTGGACCTGAAGAATAGAGCTATTCACGTCGTCAAGATTTTGTGACCGTCGATTGATTTTAAAAATCAACGATGTGTCATCTGCAAATAACACCATCTTCGGTTGATTTTGAAGTAATTGGGGTAAATCATTAATGTAAACTAAAAAGAGGAATGGACCCAATATTGAACCTTGAGGAACGCCCATTGCCATTTCAGACCCCAATGAGTTTACACCGTTTACTTGAACTTTAACCTTTCTATCTTTCAGGTATGATCTTAGTAAATCAAGAGCTGTATTTCTAATCCCATAGTGCTCCAGTTTCAGCAGAAGTGTCTCATGGTCTACGCAATCGAACGCCTTCGAGAGGTCGCAAAAGATACCAATGGCATCTTGTGCTTCTTCCCAGGCATTAAAAATGTTCTTTATTAGGGTGACACCGGCGTCAGTGGTACAACGCCCTTTGGTGAAACCGTACTGATGTTCATGAAAGATGGAATTTTTATTAAAGTGACGTAACATTTGATTAAGCATCAACCTTTCAAACACCATACTGAGAACTGGTAGAATTGATACAGGCCTATAATTGTTGGGTTCTTTACTATCACCGGATTTGAACAATGGAACTACTTTACTGTGTTTCATGAGATCGGGAAAGACTCCTTGGTCTACACTGGTGTTAAATATGAAAGCTAAATAGGGCGCAATGGTTTCGATATGTATTTCGATCTACTTTTCTAATAAGAGGTTCATGCAAATTAGTGAAAATAATTCTATTCCTACCAGTCCCGAACTCATAGAACTAACAAATGCAGAGCAACGTGGTCAGTCATCAACCGCGAAATTGGAAATACAAAATGTGACAATGATATTTCTCAACTAGAATTAGATAAGAGAATACTGACTAATCCCTCGGACATAGCAAATACTTTTAATGATTATTTTATTGATTCGACTAACACCGTGACATTTAATAATTTACATGATAATGACGAGCCCAAAAAGACCATGACAATACCTAATTCTATGTTTCTTAGCCCTATGACTGAAGACGAGATTAAGAAAGAAATAATAACACTAACTCAGAAGGTTACGATGGAATTAGTACAAAACTAATTAAAACTTGCAGTATAGAATTAATTCCTATTTTGACTTATTTAATTAATTTTTCATTTTCATCTGAAACTTTTCCTGATGCGCTAAAATTATCAGTCGAAACCTCTGTACAAAAAAAAAACGATAAAAATGATGTTAAAAACTATCGTCCGATAACCTTTATACCCATAGTGTCTAAATTATTTGAAAGTTGTATGCAAAAGAGACTTTCCGACTTCTGTAGCAAATACAATATCATAACGAAAGAACAGTATGGATTTCAAAAGCACAAGTCAACAACACTAGCGATTGCTGATCTTTTGGGGCATATTCATAATTCCCCAAATAAAAATTATTTAACGACAGGACTATTTTTCGACCTGCCACAAGCCTTCGACTTTGTGGCGCATGACATCTTGTTGAAAAAATTAGAAAAAAGTGGAATAAGAGGTTTAGCACTGCAGTGGATAGCGTCTTATCTAAGCAACCGAAAGCAATACGTTGTTATTAATAAAGTTAATGAAAATGTATTAACCTCGTATTCATCTGACTATAGAGTTGAACGGCACGGTTGGCGCAGTAATTAAGCGATTGACTGCTGCGCTGCGTGTCGCGGGTTCGATTCCCGCACGGAACAAATATTTGTATGACCTACAATTAGTTGTTCCGGGTCTGGCTGTTTGTGTATGTGAGTTTAAATGTTTGTAAACGCACCCACGATACAGGAGAAATTCCTAGTGTGGGACAACGTTTATTAAAAAAAAAAAAAAAAAAAAGTTAAAAATTGCGGCGTCCCCCAAGGGAGTGTATTAGGACCCTTATTGTTTATATTATACATAAACGACTTACCGCTAGTGACTAATCATAAATGTGTATTATTTGCAGACGACATTTCAATTATTGTGTGTGACATCTGACAAAAAGTGTAAAACTAAATCTGATCATGAGATTGACACTATTGACATTGATTAACACTATTGACGAAATTATAAAATGGTTACAGGCAAATACATTGAAAATTAATTTAGATAAATCAAATTATATACAGTTTAATAAATCAATACATACTAAATACAATTTCAAACTTCATATTGACAGGTTAAAAGAAGTTCCACAAACTAAATTATTAGGAGTACTCATAGATCAAGATCTGAATTGGAAAGTACATGTGGATAGTTTGTGCAGTAGGATTAATAAGTTTGTTTATGCTCTTAGACAAATAAAGAACATAACCAACAAAGAAACAGCAATTACAGTATATCATGCCTATATAGAATCCATCTTAAGATACGGGCTTATCCTTTGCATTGAATGCTCTGTGTTTGAATGCTCTGTGTTTATCTGTACTGTTACCCACAGTACAGATAAACACAGAGCATTTATTACGCAAAAGAAATGCATCAGAGCCATTTGTGGTATCCGTCCTGACGAGTCATGTAAACTTTTCTTTAAAAAGCTAGGTATATTACCACTCCCGTCACTGTACTTTTTTGAAATTTGTAATTATGTTTATAATAATAAGGGATTGTTCAAGAAAGCCTATCAATTGAACTCTTGAAATAGAGATCTATGCAGACTTGCATTGCAGGAGACTCCTAAGACCCGAGTTCACCAACAGATGGTTAAATTTTAAACATCTGTCTAAGCCATAAACGGCTGTTTAACAATATTTTACTGTTCACCAAGCACTAACAATTGATTAAGTACTCTAATCGAACGGTTATCTTAAACGTAGTAGCCGACTCAGTTTAACCATTGGTTTATGCTTCCAGATGTGAAGTTTTGCATTGTGCATCACTTTTAGTTACAAAATAGAAATGCAAGAGGCTTTGAATTATATCTTTGAAGAGGATAATATGATAGATAATTTTGTATATTCCAAACGTGGCGCAATGATGAAATTCAAAAATTAAATTAGCACATATTATATACTACACGAAAATATTAAAAAAATTAAAACATATTTTTGTAATAACTACTTCGTTTTATTTAATTTTCAATCGCATTAATAAAAATAAAAACAAAAGTAATTAAAGCCTAGTGCGAAAGTACCTTGCACAAAGCACCAGATGGCGCCATACGCCATACATCCCGAAAAATGACTCGAGTGACAACTATATCCTATTTAAAAATGTACTCTGTGAGTTTGACAATGAAAATTGATTGACGTTGAGATCCTACGTTCACAAAATACTGTTATACGATTCGACCATTCGGTCATTTTTCGTTCAAAAACGCTTGGTTATTTAACCGTTGGTTGGAAAAAAATGGTGAACACGAAAAAAACGCAGTTTATTTAAACAACTGTTTAATTCTAACAGAACGGTTACGTAATCAATGATTACGTTGTAGTTGGTGAACTCGGGCCTAAATCAGCCAAGTATGCGAAAAGTTTCCTAGTCATGTGTACCTATGATACGCATTTATAACAAAATTCCCAAAGAAATAAAATTGTTATCTAATAGTAACTCATTTAAAAACAAATTACTGAACTGGTTGAAAGAACACATGTTGTATGACATTAAATATTTTCTCAACAATAAATTATAACTTCCTGGACCTGTTCCTGCTTTCGTAATGCAGATAATGCTGAGAGAAAACTATTATTATTGTAATTGACTCTGTATCTGCGACATTGAACTTTAAATTTACTAATAATTATTATTTTGTATGCAATTGATACATATCCTGTATAGCTAAACATGCGGACTTTAGATTAATATCTGACTGTAACAACTTTATACCATGTTTAAGGCAAATAAAGACTTATCTTATCATAAAACAGCAGCTATGTTTTTGATGAATTCGTATTAATTAATAAAAATTGCAAAATTATACACAAACTTAACTAAAACTATTGAAAAACAATAAAAACTTTTTTACAAAAAAAAACAACCGACTTCCAAACAAAACACTTAAAAGAGAAAAATAACTTGAATTTCGGAAGTCGGTGGCAAAAACAATAGTATTTTATTAGATACATATATACTAAAATATACCTACCGTAATATATATGAAAGCAATTCATAACTATTTCCCTAGGGATATAACTATATCACGGTTTCAACTATGCGAACTGCGAACCATCTTAAAATATAACTATATGGATCTGTATTTTCGTTTTTGCCACCGACTTCCGAAATTCAAGTTATTTTTCTCTTTTAAGTGTTTTGTTTGGAAGTCGGTTGTTTTTTTTTGTAAAAAAGTTTTTATTTTTCACTTTTTAGTTGTGTTTATACCTACCCCGCACAAATTCGTATACCAGTCGAATAATGGAAACATAACAAAAGATTTTTCAAAAATTAACGAATCATTCCAAGCGCCCCGCTGGTGGGGCAAATAGGAATGCCTAAAAAATTTCAGTGGAATATGTCCCACTAGTTCGACTTGGTGGGGCAGATTCCACTAGTCTAAAATCTTTATGGATTCTGCCCCACTAGGGTTGGCACCTTAGAAATGTGTAGGTAGGTATGCTCGTATTTTATATTTTGTTTGGAAAAGAAAGAAATGTATAGTTAAGTAAAATAAATATTTTTTGGTAATTTAATATGTTATGATGGCCCAGAGGTTAAGGCCTCGCCTCTCATGCATGAGGTTGTGGGTTCTAATGTGACTTTTTCAATTCATATGAACTTTCTGAGTTTATCTTGGACATTATTGACATCAGTGAAGGAAAACATCGTGAGGAAACCTGGACTTATATGTAGTTAATATTAGTCTGAAATCACCAACCCATTTTGAGCAAGCGTGATGATCAGTGCTCGTTCCTTCTCTGTATGAGACGAGGCCTTTGCCCTGCAGTGGGGCAGTAATAGGCTGGTATTATTATTTTATTATTAATTTTTATTTACTAGTTGTTTCTGGAAGGAATCGGGTTGTAAATCATACGTTAATTACACGATTTGTTACAAATAAAATAAAATCTAAGTAAATACAAGTCCTAGTTACATTTTACTTACATATAAATTTCTTTCTTTTCCAATCAAATATTAAACACGAGCGTACCTACTTACACAAATTCTAAGGTGCCAACCCTTGTGGGGAAGAATCCATGCCATGGGGCAGAATGCATTTGCCCCACCAGTGGGGCGACTTGATGGTGCAAAGTGGAATGATTGAAATTAACCCCTTTGTGGGTGAAAAGGGGGGATACGGTTGGTATGAAAGATATTATTAATTTGGTTTAGAAAACGTGGTATAAACTTATCTAAGTAATAATAAAGATGGAATCATACATTTTTCAAAACTGGCTTGAAAGTGTAGAAAGGGGGTTACAAAATTTTTTGCATCTCAATGACATCTATTGGCCCAAAATGGTACACATTTTGGAATACATTTTTCTACATTCAATTTAACAGAATTAACATTTTTGAAATTGAATTACAGTCCTATTAAAATTGTAAATATAATATTATCACGATGTAACATTTAGTTTTTGTTTCATTGCAATCGTCTCATACAATAAAAAGATATGCTAATTTAAAGTTTTCAAAGTGAGACCCATACCACCAACAAGCACTACGTTCCAGGCGGCAAGGGGTAACGGAGATGTGGAGCGTATGCTGCCTCTAATATTAAGCTGGGCGGTCACAGTCCATAAATTACAGGCTACCACCCCCGAAAGAGCTGTGATCGACTTTGGTAAAAAAAACTTTGCAAAAGAGCAAATATACGTCGCGCTTAGTCGTGTCAGAAGTTTGGAAGGCATAGTTTTATCAGAGTTGGACGCCAACAAATTATTAAAGCGACCACACGGCCGCAGATCATTGACGGAAATAACGAGGCTACAAAATCTGTCTTCTGACAATCAAGGCCACACATAACATACGACTCAAGTAGCGCAATTTGATGCCGGGATATTACCATTAAAATCATTTATAGCTAGAGTACATCTCATGGCAATTCGAATGAGCCCAAACACGGCTAGGATACATTGTTTTATGACGGAGTTCCGGTGCCGTCCTTCCGGCTTCATCTTCAGATCAGTTCGATGGTCATCAGAATTATTTATTTAAACGTGCTTCACTGTCGCTTAACTATCTTAATCGAGATATCTTATCGCCACCCGTGAAATACTTATCATTGAGTAGTTCCGGTGGCCATCTGTCTTCTTCATCAGTTCTATTTCACCAAATGATACTTTCTGAATGCAAATGCTTAATTTGTTGCTGAAAATACCTAAATCGCTATGTGTGTGCCTATAATATTTGAGGAGTTCCCTCAATTCGTCATGGATTCCATCATCAGAACTGATTTTTTTTTTAATGGGACCAATCTGGGCGTATAGCCTTTCAAATCAGAAAATAATTTTCCAAATCGGTTCATAAATGGCGCCACCCGTGAAATACCTATCATTGAGGAATTACGGTGGCAATCTGTGGTCTTCTTCATCAGTTCCACTTCACTAAATGATACTTTCTGAATGAAAATGCTTAATTTGTTGCTGAAAATACCTAAATCACTATGTGTGTGCCTATAATATTTGAGGAGTTCCCTCAATTCGTCATGGATTCCATCATCAGAACTGATTTTTTTTTTATTGGGAAAAATCTGGCCGTATATCCTTTCAAATCACAAAATAATTTTCCAAATCGGTTCATAAATGGCGCCACCCGTGGAATACCTATCATTGAGGAATTCCGATGGCAATCTGTGGTCTTCTTCATCAGTTCAACTTCACTAAATGATAGTTTCTGAATGCAAATGCTTAATTTGTAGCTGAAAATACCTAAATCGCTATGTATGTGCCTATAATATTTGAAGAGTTCCCTCAATTCCTCATGGATTCCATCATCAGAACTAAATTTTGATAAAAATGGGACCAATCGGAAAGTGTATCCTTTCAAATAAAAAAATAATTTTCAAAATCGGTTCATAAATGACGGAGATATGAGGTAACATACATTAAAAAAAAAAAAAAAAAATACAACCGAATTGATAACCTCCTCCTTTTTGGGAAGTCGGTTAAAAATATAGCATCAAAAAATTCATACGCATCGCTGTCGACTGGTAATGTACCCAAGAGACTGGTCGCATTGCCACGTTGTATGGCAATGCTTATAGCCTCTGCCCAAGGTAAATACCAGCCTTTGGGTCACGGGAAGTGTCAAATAGCCGTTTTTATATTTCATTGAAGAGGCCGTGAACACTCGGACCCCACGGCCCGAGGGTTTCAACCCCAAACGGCTCGAAAATATAATTACCTGTAAGGTTATTATACTTACGCTGCTTGAGGTTTTCTGCAGCTGCAACGGCAGCACCAGCACAGCATGCCAGGAAGACGGGATGGCGCAAGAGTGTCGACAAAGGTTGCATCCCACACTAAAGGCCTACCCACCTTCCATGGAGATAAAGACATACCGAAATTGAAATTGAATTCGTCAGTTTAAAATGTAAAAACTTTATTCCATAAACTACTAGATCTAGATAGGTAAACACGGGAAACAATACATTTAATTTAATTTGATATTTATCGTAAAGGGAAACATTAAAATATTTGAAAAACCATCGCGTCGTTTGTAATTTATAGTCATATCTGGGCCAGCACGGACTAACTTATTTAATTTTTCAATAACCTTGAAAATCACGTTTTGTCACAAAGCAAATAATCACACAATAATCTACAATTCTACATGCCGCCATCCTAATCCTACTGATCCTACCTTTGAAATCTACTCTAAATAAGTAATTTCAACTTAATAAACTATCTACTTACCCCATATACCTAATTACAACGTGCTTTTCTTTCACTAAACTCAAAACACATAAACACTATCTTAATCACTGTTCTATCTACAATCATAAAATAATATAAAATTCAGTTTATACTGAACGAACAAAATGCAAATTAACTACCTAATTGTCAGGGGCGATGGCTTCAAACAACCCGATTCCTACCGGCTTCCTTTCGAACACAACCACTCTATCGTCATTGAATAATTACTCTATAATATATGTATTTGATACACCATAAGATTAAAACATTACAAAACGCCTACATTTTTTTTTTTTTCTATATGTCCCAACAACAAAATATTTCGCTCTTAAATAACTCGTAGGCGCGTCCGGCTTATCGTGAATTCACTTTCTATAGAAAATAAAGTCCGTCTTGCTCTGTACCGAGTTACTACAGAATACGCATGCGCGTCGTAAAACCAGAATGAAGGAGCTATTGTTCGGTCAGTTCGCTCAGTTGTTCGGTTGTTGTCGTTGAATTTCGTAATGCGTTCGGCTCGGAGTTCGGACATCTGATCATTCGATTGACAAAAATTTTACAATTAGCAGCGGCGGGGTGCTAATTTTATGAGTGGGAAACCGAAGCAGAGCCGTTCTTAACTTAATTTTACTTACGAATAAAGTAAACAAAAAAAGTCTTATAAAAAAAAGTCTTTCCTTAACTGAATTTAACACCATCTATCGCCAAGTAGCAGAACACCTCCGCTGGCCCTTGCCGGTGACGGACGTTTAAATTAAATTAAATTAAATTTTGCAAAAATTTATAAATAAACATTCAAATCGTATAAATAATAGTGTGACAGAGTGCAGTTACCATAATTTACTTGTGATATTATTCGCGATACTTTATGATTAGTGCGGAGGTATTAAGACAATGGTCAATAAAAATTTTAGTTTTCAATGCTAAACAGTATCCTAAACAATCAATCTGTGATCATGACAGCACAATAACGTTCATCTAAAAACAGTGACAAAATTAATAAGTGTTAGTGAATATTATACTGCTACTACATTGAAAAACTTATAAAGTAAAAAACAGTTACAAAAAAATTTCAAAATTTGGACTTTGATCTGATATTATCCAACAACTAGCGCCATAATTTCCCCAAGCGGCGAATAGATGAACTAATTAGCAGTACTACTAGTGCCATTACAACCACAAGCGGCGAATAGAAGAACCATCTTACCAAAAAGTGTTACCATTCTATAAAAACAAAAGTACAACTAGCGCCATTACGACGTCCAGTGGCAAGTGGAAGAATTAAAAGTGATACCACATAGAAAAATATACTTTGATCTGGTAGAAATTTGGAAAAATTGCTGAAATTAAAAACCATCACTATTAATAACAATAAAATCATTCTAAAATAACAAGTAATTGAACAGTCGAGGAAAATGGCTTCACCGAACGACAATATTACTTATCGTAAACCATGCAGGTCGAGCTCATTAACTAACTTATCCAACATAACAAATAGCAGCGAGAAAGCTATACTTGATGCCACTATGATGAGCATACCAGATAGCCTGCATGATAATAGCTACATTATAGGCGATTTACATGAACAAATAAAAAATCTCACGAAGCAATTAGCAAGCGCGCATAATGAAATAGAGAATCTGAATAGTGAAAATTTTCGTTTAAAATCTGACCTACAAAAAATTATCAAAACCACTAACACTTACAAGAAAATATGCTCAACGCCTTGCAGGAAAACCATGTTAACCATGTCACCGATACACAATAAAACTCTAAACCAAAATAAAGAACGAAGCTGGCGAAACATTAATGAAATGATTATGAGCGACCTGCAAATTAACTGCTCAGGAACTGAGACCAATATGCAAAATAAAGAGACTCAAACGACTTACTCACCAAGCATCGAGAACAATAAAGAGACTCAAACCACCCTCACACCGAGCATCAGGGACAATAAAGAAACTCAAACAATTAACACACCGAGCAAACTGAACATAGTCCCCTCCATCTCGTCACTAAACGGAAACATATCAAATGACAATGATAAGGAGCCGGCTAACAGAACAATGAAACCTAGACAAAAAAACAAATTATGTATATTAAGCAGCAGAACAACTAAGGGGTCCCTATCTACTTTACAGGAAGTTTACTCAAATTACTCTCACTACTGCCGGTACATCAGGACCAATAGCACCGCAGCTGGCCTTCTCAGCGACATTGACCTTAAACTAAAAAAGTTCACTAAAAATGACTACTGCATACTTTTTATCGGAGAAAATGATATAAAAGAAGAAAGAGACCACAAAGACATAATAAACAAAATAAGAGCATCCTTGCAAAGAGTAAACCATACAAATGTAATTGTATGTGCAGCCACCTATGTGGCAGGAGCTCCTATATATAATTACAAAGCTGACATGTTTAATAATCTCCTGTATTCAGATATACAAAGCAATGGATACGCATATTTCTTTGATAGCCAGTATGATCTGTCCCTGGAGATGTTCTCCAACAGAACTGGTAGGATAACTAACTACGGAATGAGAAGCATACACGACCGAATTATGAAAAACATACTTTATGATCTAGATCTATTTGAACAGGTAGACAGAACACCAATAACACCTAAAAATGTAGATAAGGGAATTAATAACCACGACTTTTTTCGTCTATAATCACATATTTATAATGCACCAAAACATAAATGGTCTAATAAATAAATCGAATCTATTAGGCATACATCTCAGTGAACTCTCAGAGGAGGGTAAGTCAGTTGATATCCTTTGTATAACGGAACACAATATGAAACAGGGTGACCATCAACATTTACATATTGCTAATTACTCACTAGCAACATCCTACACTAGAGATGATAGAAATGGGGGGTCATGCATTTTAATCAAAAACACACATAAATTTGAGGCTATTAATGTAAGGAAGTGGGCCATACCCAATGTAATAGAATGCTGTGCGATTAAGCTTTTGTCTCACCCTATCATAATTATTTGTATTTATAGACCGCCAAAAAACAAAAAAGATAAAATATCTATGTTTTTTGATCATTTGAATGCGATCTTAAAAGAAACTTGTCTGAAACCAAGTAATAAGATCATATTATGTGGAGATTTTAATATAGATATCTGCAAGAATAGCAAAGCCTCTCTCACTTTTCAAAACATATTACGCAGCCATAACCTAGTTTTGGGTACTCGATCACCAACACGTCTATGCAGTGGTACCTGCATAGACAACATAATTCATAACACCAGAGGCAGCAGATGTGAGATTAAAGAATTAGCATTATCTGATCATACGGCACTACTATTAAAATGTCGTGTCAAGAAAACGTGCACGTTATCTCATTGGTTTATTCAGAAACATGACTATAGCAATGAAAATATCAAAAAGTTTAGAGAATGTCTTCAAAATTTAACTTTTCATGATGTATATATGTGCTCCGATCCCAATGACGCATTTAACGAGTTCCATGACATATATAAACTATTCTATGACTTATGCTTTCCAGTTAATAAAATAAAAGTTTCGGTAATTAAAAAACCTAAATGGATATCAACGGGACTAAAAAAATGTTCCAAACGTAAAAGGGACATGTTATGGGAATATCGAAAGTCACCTAACCTCGAAAACAAAAACAAGCTTAAAACCTACACTAATCGATTGAAACACATAGTTAAACAAACACAAAAAGCTCAAAATTCTCATACTATACGCAATTCTGAAAACAAGGGCAAAGCTACATGGAGTATAATTAATCAACAGAAAATAAATTATCCAAAAGAAGGAATAGACCAGATAATTATTGACGGTAAAGTTATTAACAGTCCGGAACAAATAGCGGAATCATTTAATGAATATTTTATCAATCAAATTCAATCTCAGAGTGACATTAACTATAATAATAATAATATGCTGACATTTGACACAATTTCTAGTTCAATATTTATGATACCAACGGTACCAGCTGACATTATAAAAATAATAAATTCACTGAAAAATACAAACAGCGCTGGATATGACGATATCACAACCAAAGTGATTAAAGCTACATCTTTCATTATTGCACCCATACTTAGCCACATTATCAATGATTGCATTGAAAAAGGCATATTCCCAGATAAACTAAACATTTCTATAATAAAACCAGTGTTTAAAAAAGGTGACAGGCAAGATCCTAGTAACTACCGGCCCATTGCCTTTATACCAGTCTTCTCTAAAATATTTGAAAAAATAATGTATAAAAGTATATATTCTTTCTTAGAAACCAATAAAATCTTAATCAACGAACAATATGGTTTTAGGCAAAGTAAAAGCATTAATTCTGCTATATATGCGCTTGTCAAACACGTACTTAGTAATATTGACAATAGAACTCCTGTTGTCGCATTATTTATGGACATGACTAAGGCCTTTGACCACGTTAGCCACAAAATACTCCTTAATAAACTGGAAAAATGTGGCATCAGAGGCAATGTCCTTCAACTTATTAAATCGTACCTAATGAATCGGCAACAATGTACACGCGTAAAGAAAATCTGCCCATATACAAAAACAGAAATTATATATACGTCTGAATATCGCAAATCCTTATTTGGGGTACCGCAGGGCGGAGTCCTAGCACCATTATTTTTCATCGTTTATATTAACGATATGCCAAAAACCATCTCTAATCCGATGATCTTATTCGCAGACGATAGCACAATACTATTTAGAAGCGAAAATGATCAGACTTTAGCAAATGAAATAAATAACAACTTAAATAACATAATATCCTGGCTCACTGAAAATAATCTCAAAATAAATTTAGAAAAAACAACTTACATTTCGTTTGAACAAAGAATAAACAATAAAAAACTAGATGTTCGATATGGTGACAAATATATTCAGGAGACTGATAATACTAAATTCTTAGGTATCTGGATCGATAAAAAGATGAACTGGAAAATACATATTGAAAATGTATGCAAAAAGCTTAGCCAGTGTTCATATGCCCTTTATAACTTAAGGAAAGTTACTAATCGGTCAACACTATTAATGGCGTACCACGGATATGTCTCATCTACACTACGATACGGACTTATATTTTGGGGGAACTCGCCCGATAGAGAAATGGCGTTCAAAGCGCAGAAGAAATGCATAAGGGCAATATGTGGCATTCAAAGCACAGACAGTTGTAAGCCACACTTCCAACAGCTTCAGCTACTTACACTTCCCTGTCTCTACATATACGAAGTAGCAAGCTATGTTAAGATAAATATACACCTATACAATCACCCAAAGAGTCTACGCCACAAAAATAAAATATGCACAATACCACATAAAAAAGCTATTTTTAATAAAAATTTTCTTGGTATGGCACCCAAAATCTATAATAAGATACCTGAACACATAATTGAAATAAAAAATATGGATCAATTTAAAAAAAAACTACGCGAATTTTTAGTTGCGAAATGCTACTATCATATTAATGACTATTTAAATGAAAGATGTTAGAGCCCTGCTACATCCGATTTATTATATTAGGGATAAACCAGTACTAGTTTCATGAATTATCAATAAATTATTTTGAATTAGATTTGTATTAGTTTTAAATCTGACTGTAATGTATCATTTTGAACTGACATTTTATTATTATTATACACATTTATTATTATTATTATACATTTTACTATTTTATTACTTTGACATTTTTCAAACATGGCATTTTCTTTATTTGTAACTGCATTTAAAACTTTATTGATAAAATGACTTTAAACCTACCCAATAGATAAATTTGCACACCTAAATAGGTTATAATACAGTGTACCTACTATACTTTTTAACACCTTATAAACATGTATTATGCAAATAAATGATTTGAATTTGAATTTGAATTTGAACAAATTCAAAAAAA
The DNA here is from genome assembly GCA_949128155.2 of Xanthia icteritia. NCBI lineage: Eukaryota > Metazoa > Arthropoda > Insecta > Lepidoptera > Noctuidae > Xanthia > Xanthia icteritia. The sequence continues at coordinate 21,686,553 of OX421945.2, forward strand.
CAACTCAGAAATTGAGGAAGCTGTTGAGTCCTTCAACATAAGCTTTGAAGAAGTGCAACAGCAATTCTCTAGAAAAAGAACGAACATACTACAAACAAGCGTTCCAAAGTTTACAAACACACACACATTTACTCAGGTCCCGCTCCGCATGTATCGAGATCAGAAACGTACCCGTAAAGGAAAAGAAAACTAGGTACCGGGGCACTTACAAAGATTGTGTTGCAGATTGCCTCAAAAATGCAAATGGATTTACAGCCGATTGGAATAAGAGACATTTACAGGCTTCCTGGTAAACCGGATACAATTAGACCTATCATTGCTGAATTTTCTGCAGTCCCGATAAAAACGGAGCTCACTTCCTTAGTACAGTCCTACAATAAAAACCGGGAGAAAGGAGAAAAGCTTAACTCTGCACTTCTTAGTCTGAACTGTGAAAACCGTCCGATATACGTGACGAATACTTGTCTCCATCCGTCAAAAAATTCCTCGCAAGAGAATTCGCTAGACAGAACAATTATAAATTCTGCTGGTGTAAGAATAATAAGATATTTATACGTAAGCTTGAAGGCGATAAGCAGTTTGTTATAAAATCCGAGAAATGTTTTGAAGACCTCAAAAATCCGCAATGACTGTATTTTTTGTTGCTTTCTTTTGTTTATCAACCAATTTTTTGTTTATTTTTTAGTCAGGTAATTATTTTCACTAACCATAGACAAGAACTTATTTTCTGTTTCTGTAATTGCAATCATCATGGAGCAAAATGCACGCTTACTCCTACCAAAGCTAATACGCTGTCATATATTTCATTCACCATACACACACTCAATACATCTACAAAATGTATATAGAAAATATCCATATTACCCATTTCACCACGGAGAGATAGTCTAAAGCTGCTGCCTCAACAAACTAGACTCATTATTGGAGGCCATTCATATTATGATAAAACTCTTTTAATAATAAATGACTAATGATATAGATAAAATTGTGTCGGATTTGGACGCTTATAAAGTATGTAGGTAAATCATATAAACTTTCGGTAGATAACTGGTCAAGATTTATAAACAACACAACTAGACAAATAACAGTATTGCACCTAAATATTCGCATAAACAAAAACTTCGACAGCCTGGTAGCTTTCTTGCATCAATTGAAATTTGACTGTGATATCGTAGTTTTGACGGATTGCTGGCTCAGGAAAACTTTCATAATACCTAACTTAAATGGCTACAATGCACACTCTACAAAAAATCAAAACGACGGTGTTGTTATGTACACAAAAACATCTCTTCAGTGTTCAGTTTCAGAACCTGATATTATTGATGCAAACTGTCTACTTTGCAAAGTCGAGAACAATGCTGCTATAATAGCTTTATATAGACCCCCTCATACACACACATTGACAACTTTATAAGTAGCCTAGACACTACATTAACACCTCTTTCTAAAATGCACCATATTGCAATAGTAGGTGACATCAATATCGACATAAAATCCGACAATAAAGATAAACATACATACCTCACCTTCGCTGCCTCTCACGGATTACTACCTGCTCACCTGTACCCTACCAGATTAAATAACTGTCTCGACCACATCCTATTACGAACAAAACAGCCAAAAAAAAAAAAAAAAGTTTTTTTATTATCTTCCATTGTACATAAACAGTTAGCTAAACACTATGCATCGTAACAACTAAAATAAAGAGTGTTTTCGATGAACTCTGGCACCCAGAGTAAGATTTAACTTGTGTTTAGGGTGCCAGCGTCCTCGCCTATAATTTGAACATATAACAGTAGTTGTATGACGAGCACAGTATATTATTATTAAGGAAACTACTTACTACTAGAGAATGCATGTTATGATGTGTCTGTTAAAGTACCTATGTAGGGGAATGTGTTTGTGTATGTATTGAGAGAGAGATAAAATATGGTGAAAACTAGTGTGTATATATAGTCTGTGTAAATGTAATTATAAAAATATAAATTTACTAACTACTTAAAAGTTAAGCGATTGATACATGTAGTAAATCTTCAGTCTTATCGTAACTCATTGTCAGTAGCCACTTTGTGACCTTGGTCTTACATCCATTATGGCACATGGGAGCTATGGTGCATACTTTGTTTATTTTATTATATAAATGGTTGGACAGAATATCATAATGACGCTGAGCAAGGGCTGTTCTACATCCGCGAGTTGAGCATACCTCGAAGCCTCTACGCTTTTTAGCAGCATTCGGCTTGTATATCACAGAGGCATGTTTGCGCAGAATGGTGCCAAGAACAAAGAGCTGTCTCACAGTGAGGACCTGACATTCGGTGTAGAGAGCCGAGGTGGGATATCTAAACGGCTTCAAGCTCATAACCTTGAGGACAGCTCTCTGTGCTCGTTCCAGAGGCAGTAGGGTTGTCTTGGGGGCCCCTCCCCACACTGTGATGCAGTAGTTTATTATACTTTGACACAGGGCATAATAAACAGTTTTAATGGTACGGGAGTCCGCGGAGTGCCTTAGTTTTTTAAAAATAAATATACACTTGCGGACTCGTGATATGAGATTGCTAAGGTGAGGTTTCCAGCTCAAAGAACTATCTACATATACTCCGAGATACTTGACTGACTTACACCTTGTGAGTTGTGGACAGCCGCATTGTGAAGAGGATAGACCGAGTGAGCAGGTATGAGCTCTCAGCGCCGTTGTATCCGGTGAAGGGAGGTTAGTGGATAGTAAGGAGAAAGGTAAGTAAACTGTTTTCTTAAGATGTAAGGTTAGGATGTTATTTGATAGCCATTTCATCACTGAATTTAGAGCAAGTTCCGCGTATTTTACTGTTTCAGGCCAGTCGCTACCGTGAAGAAGCAAGGCCGTATCATCTGCGTAAGTATAGATTGAACAGTTTGTTAGAGACATTTTGCATAAATTATTAATATAAATAAGAAAGAGGGTGGGACCCAAAATTGAGCCCTGAGGAACGCCGTAACTCAATGATTTAGTGTCACTAGTAACGTTATTTATTTTGACGCATTGGCTTCTATCACGCAGGTAATCCTGGAAAATTTTTAAGGTATGCCCGCGAATGCCCGTAGCTTCCAGCTTAGATACGAGGTGGGGAACAGACACAGTGTCAAATGCCTTGGAAAGATCGAGGAAAATAGCCAAGCATTTCATTTTACTATCAAGTTTAGATACTACATGATCTACCAAGGCAGCAACAGCATTTTCAGTTGACCTGCCACCTCTAAACCCATACTGGTTGTCACTTAATAATTTGTATGACTCAAGATAGTCAACCAAGCGTTTATTAAGTACCTTTTCTAATATTTTAGAGATGGCAGGCAAGACTGAGATTGGTCTATGAAAGGGAACATTACTATGATAGAACCCAAATAACCGACCGCCTACCTGTACTGTTGAGCATCAATTTAGACAAACCTAAGCCGAAAGCTACGTGTATTACTAAAACGGTTGACATTACAGGCATCCAAAATGACATACTCGTAGATAGAACGGACTTTTCCCCGGTCCTAATGGCAAGTAACGCAAGCGAAGCAGCAAACATTTTGGTGTCCATTTTAAGCTTAATAATTAACAACCATACTCGATACATTAAGGTCCCAAAGAAAAAACGAAATTTAAAGCCATGGATCACTCCCAGTCTTTTACGAGAGAGACAAAATGCATAAAAAACTAAAATCTGATCCAGTAAATCCTATTTTGAAAATAGCTTACTCGCGAAATCGTAACTTTTGCAACTTTTTGTTATGCAAACTAAAAATAAACTATGAGAAAACTGAATTTATGAAAAGGAAGAATAACCTTAAGGCCACCTGGGACCTTATAAAAACAATAACACATATTGGTATGTGTTATTGTTTTTATATCCACTATCCACTCCATCTCCACCTAGTGAACTCCTGAGAACTCAAACAGATGAACGAAGAGCAGCTAACTTAGTCAAAAAATATTTTGTGAGCATAGGAAATAACTTAGCCACTAAAATAAAACACGGTAGCTCTAAATCGTCAATACCTCCCGGTCCAACGTCAGTGTCTAATTTCATAATATGTATTTTTGAAACTGACAATGAAGAAGTAGAACAAATTCTGATTAACCTGAAAACAGATTCAGCAGTGGGAATTGACGGTATCTCCACCAAAATTTTGAAATTGTCGCTTAAGGCCCTAGTCCCTTTGCTTCACTTACATTTGCAATCTAGCAATTTCAAGTGGTATTTTCCCCGACACCTTTAAAATAGCACTCGTTCTCCATTCCATAAGGGAGGGAACAGGGATAGTGTTAACAATTACAGACCAATTTCCGTTTTACCAACTATGTCTAAGATTTTGAGAGCAAATCCTAAAGAATCGTTTACCTGCGTGCAAATAATATCCTTTCAGACAGTCAATACGGTTTTAGAACTGGTATTTCTACTGAAGATGCGGTTGTGGCTTTCTCTGAAAAAGCAACTAGACATATGGATGGTGGCCAGAAGTGTTTGGGAATATTTTTGGATATATCTAAAGCTTTTGACACTGTCCCTGTCTCAATACTCTTATCGAAACTGGAGCGTGGTATTGCACTGGAAATTTTTGCGAGTTACAGATAAGATACCAACATGTAAAGATTGGCGAAGTGGCTAGTGATAAGCAGTGATCGGAGTAGGTAGATTGATTTTTGGTACTTGTATCATAAATGCACACAGAAAGAACAACATGGATAAGCCATTTTTCCGGAAAGCAATTCCGGTATTACCGGATTCAATTAAATATTGTTAATGTTGGTAGTGATATTATTACTACTCAATTCAAAGTTGGTGATGGTATGTTCAACAGCTTAAGCAAACAAACACAATACTAAAAATATTCTTATAGTACATCCAAACGTGCTTTAAACTCCTTGTAACAAGTAAAATATTACTTACCTAAGCTTGGAATCGTGACTGTGTGCCGTTAAAAAAATTATGAAGAATATAATATTGCTCATTTGAATACAATTCCTATCTAAGTTCCGATTTTTTTCTTAATAATTAACCAATTCCGGAGGAATGTCCATAATTCATATATACGTTTCGATCAATGACCCCAATTCAATCTACCTACTCCGATCACTGGTGATAAGGCAAGGATTGATTATGGTGTCCCACAAGGAAGCATTCTGGGTCCAACGCTCTTCTTCATCTAGGTGTAAAGAACTTTATTTCTCATAAGAACTTAAAAACTAGTTCGCTTACAATGAGATATGGTATGATTATTACTTAATATTAATAATAATATTACCTCTAAGGTGTCGGAAACATTATCTTACTAATTTATAAAAGTGAAGGTTTTATGTACAGGTAGCAAAGCCAATCAGTACACAGGTCGGTCAGATATAATTTAAGGCATCGATGGACGTATTGAAATGAAATTTAAATTAGTTAGAGAAGTAGTTAATTTTTACTATAATTTCAATTTACTTTAGAAAGTATTTATTGGTTGTCGAGAAATCTCAAAATACACCAGACGGACCCGCACACCAACTAACCTCGCCGACCGTACTTATGGGGGTTTGTTACTCTTTCACACAAAAATTACTAAACAGATCTTGATAAAACTTTACAATAATTTTGCTAATGTATCTGAATAACACATGTTGCTCAACATTACTCAAAAATATACCAATCAAAGACATAACATAACGCGGGTAACCGTAGGGGCTAGTATTAGTATATTATTTGTATTAGAATCTATGTTGTTTCAAACGTTGTGATGTATTGTTTCAATCTACGCTTGAATGTATTTATATTGTCACATCTTTTTATGTCCTCCGGTAAACTATTGAACAGCTGTGCTCCTTCACATAATATCGTCTTTTTGCCATAATTAGTGCGAGCGAGAACTGGTTTTAACTGGAATTTGTTTTTATTTCTAACGTTGTAGGATATATTTTTCATTTGTAGTTGTATGTTTGACTGAACTGATTTGGTGATGATTTTTTTAATGAGGATGCAAGTGTTGTATATGTATAGATGGGTTATGTTAAGTAGTTTAGTTTTTTTATATAGTGTTCTGGTCGGAGTTAAGTAATTATAATGAAATAGTGTTTTTATAATTTTGTTTTGTGTTCTTTGTAGTGGTTCTAGGTAGGTTTTTGCGGCTGACCCCCAAAGCTCAACTAAATAGTCAAGGTGAGATTTAACTAGAGAATTATATATTATTTTACGTACTTTTTTTGGGATGCATTTTGAGACTTTGCGTAATGCTGCTAATAGTGACATTAATTTTGTTTTGATATGGTTGATGTGAAATTTCCAGGTGAGCTTGTCGTCTACATGTAATCCTAGATATTTTTCGTATGTTGATCGTTTGAGAACTTCCTTATCTATTGTGAGTGGTGTGAAATCCGGTAACGGTTTGTTTTTGGCACAGAATATCATATAGGACGTTTTTGTGGCGTTAATAGTGAGTAAATTACATTTTAGCCAATCGTTCAGTAGATCAAGGTCGTTTTGTGCGTCTGTTATAATTGTATGGATAGATTTATTGAAATAAAATAGACATGTGTCATCTGCGTATAGGGTTAAGTGTCCTGTCAGCCCTATTTTATTAATATTATTGACATATATTAGGAAAAGTAGTGAACTAATAACCGAGCCTTGGGGACAGCCATACTTGATGTTTTGAATCGAACTAGTGAAATTGTCTAATTTAACTACCTGCCGCCTATTCTGAAGATATGATGTGAACATATCGAGGGCGCTGCCTGTGATACCTATATTATTTAGTTTCTGGATAAGTTTTTGATGACTAACTGTGTCGTAGGCTTTTTTTAGATCAATAAAAATCCCTAAAACAACATTTTTTTTATCAATATTTGTTTTTATTTTTGTAATTAAGTCTACTGTAGCTGTTAGGGTGCTTGATTTAGCCCGGAAGCCATACTGTTGGTCTATTAAGAAATTCTTGTCATTAAGGTATTTAATTAGGCGATTATATAGTACTCGTTCGAAAACCTTCGATATCACTGGTAAGACTGACACCGGTCTGTAGTTACTCGGGTCAATTCTACTTCCGGATTTATAAATAGGAGTGACCCTAGCAATCTTAAGCCTATCGGGAAAAATACCTAGTGATAAGTACATGTTTATGCAGTCAGTTAATCTCTTAATTATTATTAGTTTTAGACATTTGATCGATTTAGTGCTAATGCCATCTAGGCCTGTACTTGTATTGCTATCTAGGTTGTCAATAATCCTAGATATTTCATCTATGCTACATGGGGAAAGTTCGCTTAGTGTTATGTTGTGTGTGTGATTACAGTCGTACATAAAAATATTATCAGTGTTTTCATGGTATGTGGTGGGTATTTTGTTAGCTAGGTCTGTGCCAATTGACGAAAAAAATGTGTTAAATAAGTCACATATTGCACTACCTTCTGTAATGATGCCTGAGCTTGACATTAGTTTAGGAGGAACACAGCTGTTGTTCTTGATTTTATTTAATGCTAAATTATTGATGAGGTCCCACATTTTCCTCGGTTGATTATAATTAATTTTAAATAGGTTAAGGTAGTACTTATTCTTTTGTGTCTTGATAAGGTTTTTTAACATGATTAATTTATCTGTCATTCCTTATTTTTCATTATTTTTACCTAACGTGGTATAGTAATCTTATTCTAGGTGCATCGTCTTCACATATAATTATATAATTGATGTATACAAGATATTGTTAAAACATTTTAAAAGAGTAACGGTGGAGTTTCTTGCCCATTCTTCTCCATACGAAAACTACCTTTTGGAAGGGGCAACTAGAATCAATTTAAATGTTGACGTTCAAAAGTGCCTTTTTTGTGCCTAATTGAAATAAATTATTTGACTTTTTTTTGACGTGACAACGTCTTATAAATTGGTTTGCCGGGTGACACTTCAAGAAACTGCGTTACGCTCCGCTCACGTTATGCGCTCACAATGAGAGCGAGTGAGAGGCACGCGTCATGGTTAGCCCGCCTAAGAGCGAGAGAGACAGACATAAAAAGTGAAAGGCACGCAAAGTCGTTGTCACGTAAAACTTTCGCCCGTATACCGACTTTACAGGCAACCAATTTTTTTTTTTTGACTTTACTTTGTATTGTTCTTCGTTGAAATTATTCCATAGGTCTTCGTTTTTCGGTTGTAATTTTGTTTGTTGCCAAAATATGTTTCGTGAATTTATTGAATCGATAATATTTCGGTTTATCCAGTCTTTTTGCGGTAGGTTTAATATTTTTACTTTGTCTATTTTGCTTTTATTGATTTGTTCCGATATAAAACTCTCAAGATAATCATAGTAATTTTCTTCGTTATTGTAGGTAGCTGTTAAAGTGCAGTTGTATAACTTTGAGTAATCCAATGCTTTGTAATGTTTTTTATTGTTTGTTTGTTGTTCCAATCTGCCTATTTCTAGAAATATTTGTTTGTGGTCTGATAAACTCGAATCCACTATAGTCATGCTGAATGAATGGTTTCTTATGTTTGTACATATATGATCGAGTATAGTGTTTGTTGTATGGGTTTCACGAGTGCTATATTGTATGTTTATGTTATTTAAAATTTCGTAGCCAGTTTCTTTAATTTCATTTTGGTATTTTTTGCCTTGGTTGTCCTTGTTGAGAAGGTCTATATTGAAATCGCCAAACACTATCGTTCTTTTTCGTTGTTCTAATTGCGAGGTGTACTTTTCTAAGAAGTTATTTATATTTGTTTCACCAGGTTTATATATTACTCCTACATTTAGCGATAACTTTTCTATGTATATCCATAAGTAGTGGTTTCCATTTTCGTGTAAGTCTTCCGTTGTTTCATATATTATGCTGTTGTGTACATATATCGAGACGCCGCCTCCTTTACGATTTTGCCGGTAGTTGTAGATATGATTATAGTTTGGTAGCTGGTATAATTTAGCGTCGTTTTCTGAAGTAATCCATGTTTCGGTGAATATTAACAGATGAACGGTCATGGGTATCGATTTTAGTATACATTTAATCTCATCTAGTTTGCCTGTTTTCCGGATGCTGCGTAGATTGGTATAGAAGAGCCTTAAAGAAGACGGGTGAAGTGGAATGTCTTCGTAGTTTGTTGCTAAGTGATGGCTCAGTCTACTCGTATGTTTTGTATTTAGTATTTGAGTAGTTACTAGTTTTTTTGGTTGAACTTGTTTTCAACGATGGTCGGTGTTCCCTTAATGTATTTAATAACAATGTTATTTTCGCCGTCGGCTACACGTTTGTTAAATTCTTACCTTACGGACTGGAAATATCGTTTTTGTGCTGGGGTTTGGTCAGAGTAAATACTCATATTCACAGGAATTTTTTTCTTATTCTTTAGTAGGTATTTTGGAGTTTCTGGGTTGTTGAAGTACACTTTGATAGGTCTGTTTTTGCCTGGTACATATTTTCCCAACCTAATGGCTTTAATCGGCTTGGGACAATCTTCATATAGTGCTATCAATACTTTAATTACTTCATCTTGATCATAGTTTATTCGTAAGTTGAAATCTTTGTTGTCTTTTTCCAGTATACCCACAATTATAACATTTCTTTCGCGTTCACATCTGTCCTTGAGTTCAAGGATGAGGTCTTGGTGATCTAAGACGGGCGATTCTGTTGTTGCCCTTTTTTTGTGTTGTTGATTTTTAATTAGGTATATCTCACTTTCTATTGTTTGAATTTTGTTTTCATTTTCGGCATTTTTGCTTTTAATATGTTCTATTTCGTTGTTTATTTGTTCAAGTTTTGGTGTAAAATTCTCTGTTGCTGATTTTATTGTTTTCATTTCGGTTTTAATCTCTGATATTTCCTCTTGTATGCGGTTTAGATTTTGGTTTTGAGTTTCACCAAACTTCTCCAAGAAGTCCATTATATCTTTACGGAAATTATCAAAGTCTGTTTTGTAATCCGTGTCTTCAGTGCGCTCCTTCCTTTTTCTTAAGTTTACGTTAGTGTAGATTTCGCTATGATCGCCGTAAGTGGATAGATTTGGTGCGGATCCGCTTTCGCTTCCGCTTATCAATATCTTATTAGGCGTTGATGTCATAGTGTCGCGTGGGCCGGTTTTGCGTTTGCGTGAGAGCAAGACGAAAAATAGTCGCGGCTCTCTTTACTCGCGGGCTTCACGTTAAACACAAGTTTTTTACGTAGTATTCACTTTGTAGCAAATTTGTCTTTAACACTATATTCACAAGGTTGACTTTTAAGGGACACGATTTTAGTAAAATTATTAGATTTTTCGATAATCAGCTAACACGTCTGCTTCCGACAGCGCTAGAGGCTATCTATATTAATGACCTGTGTTCTCTAGCCCTCACTAATTGCTCCGTTTTTACCTACGCTGATGACACAGTACTTCTTATACATGGCACTGATTGGAGAGAAACTGAACAGCATACTCAGGCGGCATTAGACATGGTAATGATCTGGCTCGAGAAACATCTTACATTAAGGACGCGTTTGCAAATTTGATAGGTATAGAATCGAACTACTACATTGACAAAGGTCACACACACAAGTGTACGCACAGTTAGTTGCGGGAATAGTCTGTTGTCGAGTGAACTAATTTTGGTACTTTGAAAGTTTTTTTTTCTCTATATTCTTTATAATACATAGGCATCTACAAAAAATATTTCGTATTGTTGTTTGTATTTTTACTAAATAATACTTAGATACAAATACCTACTTCAGTGACTGCTAGGAGGCATTGGAAGCCCTCTTCTAGTAGAAAGATGTGGGCTGTGGACTTTGGGCTAGTTTTGTTAGTTATGATGAGAACTCACCACCGGACTTGATGGAGTGACCTGAAGGTGTACTTTGGTGACTGCTACTGGTACTCCTCGACTAGTAGAATTAGATGTACCCAGTTTGGGCTCGTTTTTTAGTTATGATGAGACCTTACCTCCGGACTTGATGGAGTGACCTGAAGGTGTACTTCGGTGACTGCTACTGGTACTCCTCGACGAGTACAACTAGGTGTGCCGAGTTTGGGCTCGTTTTGTTAGTGATGACGAGACCGTACCTCCGGACTTGATGAAGTGACCTGAAGGTGTACTTCGGTGACTGCTACTGGTACTCCTCGACGAGTATAACTAGGTGTGCCGAGTTTAGGCTCGTTTTGTTAGTTATGATGAGACCTTACCTCCGGACTTGATCGAGTGACCTGAAGGTGTACTTCGGTGACTGCCACTGGAACTCCGCAACGAGTAGAACTAGGTCTGCCGAGTTTGGGCTCGTTTTGTTAGTTATGATGAGACCTTACCTCCGGACTTGATGGAGTGACCTGAAGGTGTATTCCGATGACTGATACTGGAATATAGAACTCCTCAACGAGTAGAACTAGGTCTGCCGAGTTTCTTCTGATCTTGTTTGTAAGATCTCATCATAACTTACAAAACGAGTCCAAACTCGGCACATCTAATTCTACTAGTCGAGAAGTACCTACTAGTAGCAGTCACCGAAGTACACCTTCAGGTCACTCCATCAAGTCCGGTGGTGAGGTCTCATCATAACTAACAAAACGAGCCCAAACTTGGCAGACCTAGTTCTACTCGTCGAAGAGTACCAGTAGCAGTCACCAAAGTACACCTTCAGGTCACTCCATCAAGTTCGGTGGTGAGGTCTCATCATAACTAACAAAACGAGCCCAAACTCGGCACACCTAGTTCTACTCGTCGAGGAGTACCAGTAGCAGTCACCAAAGTACACCTTCAGGTCACTCCATCAAGTCCGGTGGTGAGGTCTCATCATAACTAACAAAACGAGCCCAAACTTGGCAGACCTAGTTCTACTCGTCGAGGAGTACCAGTAGCAGTCACCAAAGTACACCTTCAGGTCACTCCATCAAGTCCGGTGGTGAGGTCTCATCATAACTAACAAAACGAGCCCAAACTCGGCACACCTAGTTCTACTCGTCGAGGAGTACCAGTAGCAGTCACCAGAGTACACCTTCAGGTCACTTCATCAAGTCCGGTGGTGAGGTCTCATCATAACTAACAAAACGAGCCCAAACTTGGCAGACCTTCAGGTCACTCCATCAAGTCCAGTGGTGAGTTCTCATCATAACTAACAAAACGAGCCCAAACTTGGCAGACCTAGTTCTACTTGTCGAGGAGTACCAGTAGCAGTCACCAAAGTACACCTTCAGGTCACTCCATCAAGTCCGGTGGTGAGGTCTCATCATAACTAACAAAACGAGCCCAAACTTGGCAGACCTAGTTCTACTCGTCGAGGAGTACCAGTAGCAGTCACCAAAGTACACTTTCCGGTCACTCCATCAAGTCCGGTGGTGAGTTCTCATCATAACTAACAAAACGAGCCCAAACTTGGCAGACCTAGTTCTACTCGTCGAGGAGTACCAGTAGCAGTCACCAAAGTACACCTTCAGGTCACTCGCATCAAGTCCCAGACGAATAGGCATTTATAAACCTTACTTACTTTTACCGAAATAAAAATGTGTGATTATAAAATTATCTTACCACAATATCAAGTATCGGTTTATAGAATATTTTGTATTTGTACAGCGATCTTTTTCCACACGAACCGCTGCAAACAAGCAACACAGGGTCCACTCACGACAGCGGCCGAGCGCGGACCACAGAGTACATTTTATATAGGCGGACTGAGGTTTCTTTCGAAATGTTTGTGCAATAAATCAAAACGAACCAAAAATAAAATAACCCTTAATGCAATCCATTAAGATTCATCCGTAATAGCAAAATATGTGAAAAAGTTAGTTTTGGTTTTTATTTTTTTTGCGACTATTTGTGACATTTTGAAAACATTTTTTTTATAAGTTTTAGAAACGAGTATGTTTGCCTACTTATAGTATTTTTAGAAATATCAAAAAATGTTGATAATAGAATAAAAGCTGTACTGAAACTCAACCCAGTATCGTTAATTTATGGAAAATGGCAACGGAAGATCGTTTTTACAATATAAAAAACTATAATTTTGAACACAAAAGTTCCAATAATTTGAAGATGAAGAACCAATCTATATGTGTTAGTTATTAGTTATATAAAATTTGGTTTAGTTTTGTCACAAAATGAACCGAAAAACAGCAGAATTTTGTCCGATTTGCAAACGCGCCCTTAAATACAGAAAAAACTAAAATAGTAACCTTTTCTATAAGCAAAAAATCCCAGCCCAGCATACCAGTTGTTATTAAAGGTCATACTTGCTCAGAGCACTCAAGAATTCTCTCATGCACATGTCCTGCTCTTGCAATAACTCCAAATATAAAGTACTCGGGGTTGCTGATAGACAGACATTTAAACTGGTATGATGTCAGTCATACATACACCTTCCTTAAATTAGAGAGAGCACAAAGGGCAGTTCTCAGAGTAATGTGTTGCAGGCAATACAGATACCCCACGGAAGAGCTTTACAAGGAGTGCGAAGTGCTTTCAGTAAGGAAACTCTTTGTGCTTCAGTGTATTCTGAGAAAACATCGCGTCCCAAAGAAAATAACCAAAAAACGTCGAGCTGATATTGTTTTTCCACCTGTAAGACATAATACCACCTTTGCCGAGCACCAGTTCTCTTATCTTAGTCATAAACTGTATAACGGGGTCAATAAACAGCTGAATTTACACAAATGTAAAATATTAGTAAAAGTGTGGTTGGATGGGAAAAAACTACGATGAAATAGAAAACCTTCTATTCTCTCCTCAATAGTTCAACACAAACATCTCATCTCCATACATACACTTGACACTCCTCAAACAAACACACGCACACAGTCACACAAACTCCTCAAACATATACACACTTAACACACTCTTCAAACACACACACGCACGCATACACTCTCTCACAACACACCTTCCCGCTCATTTAATGATTGTTACTTTTGTACATTGTAAAAAATAAGGGCTTTTGTTTCTTTTTCACAACACATTTTTTTAATAACCAACGTGCACGTTGGTTGTGCACGTGTGTTGGCACTCGTCATCATGTGGACAGATGAGTCGAAATTTGACAAAGACGGCATCACAAACTATCATAACACCCATTATTGGGCTCCCAAAGCGCAAGGTAACCCCAAGAAAAAAAGACCAAAAGGGTCACAAAGGAGATTCAGTCTTAATGTGTGGATGGGTATAATATCAAATAACTTGATAGGGCCATACTTCCTGCCCGATAACTTGAATGGCGAGACATATGAAAACTTTTTGAGGGAGGAGTTACCCTCTTTAATGCAAGACTTGCCTATTGTATTGAGACGAGACATGTTCTTTCAACATGATGGCTGCCCAGCGCACTACAGAAGAAGTGTTCGAGCATGGTTGGACGAGAATTACCCAAACCAATGGATTGGAAGAGGCGGACCCATAGCATGGCCGGCGAGGAGCCCCGATTTAACGCCGATGGATTTTTATGTGTGGGGTCATATGAAAAGCCTAGTATACGACCAAATGACACCGATCGCAAATGTCGATATTCTAAGACAAAAAATTATTGATGCGGCTGAGGAAATGAGGCGGAACCTACGAACTTCTGTCGTGAAAAGTAATTTAAGAAAAAGAATGAGACTTTGTGTAAGAAATAGCGGCGGCCATGTAGAACATGAATTATAAAAATATTGCTAAAATTTTTGTCTTTTTTTTACGTATTTTAGCTACTTTTACCTCAAACTAAAAATGTACCCTCTCCTAACTTAACTGTTATTTGGGCAATGATTTGCCTATTTAATAGCAAGTTTTATACCTTTTTGAATAGCTAAAGAGACGTAGAACTTTATAAAATTATTTGCAGAATAAGTTCCATACAATTTTTTTAATTAAAAGCCTGTTAAAGTTAAGAACACTCTATTAGAAAATTCATAATGCTAACCGTTGTCGAGCAGTTTTTTAAGCTGTTAGTAGTAGGTTCAGTTTCTGTTGATCATTTTTATTAATGGACATGTCCTCTAACTAAATACATCAATAAAACCGAATCTAGGAGCTCTAATCCCAAAGAAAACGACTAAAAGCCAAAAAATAAAGGATTTTTAAAAATAATCTTTATAAGTAATTTAATATCTCCATAACGGTTAAGTTTCGGACATTTTATTTCAGAATCAAAATCATCAGAAATGACCTAAATAATAACCACCTTTAATATTCAGTACGAGTTTCCCTGTAACCCTGTATAACTAGATCGTGCTCGTATCACATTTATGTTCCTAGTAAAATAGTTATGAACCGCTTTACGACAAATATACGTCCCGGTCAATTCCCCAACTGCAAATGTAAGTTATTAATCGCAAAAAAAAAACGTAATAAAACTACAAATTAACAATTTTCAGACTTTTTCTTTACTTGTGCTGTGAGACCTTGCTTCTTGCCAAATTTCATGATTCTAAGTCAACGGGAAGTTAACCCTTTAAGTTTTGATTTAACATGCAGCTCAACTCAGAATTTAAGGAGCTCAACGATTCGACTAACCAAACCAAAGAAAGGACATTTGGGTAGGCCGCATAAATGACTCAAACTGCCAGAACATGATTAAAACTAACTAAGAAAGAAAAAGGAATAATCCACATAATCTTCACATTCGCAATAAGAAATTAAAATAATATAATACGTAGGTACTGGTTCAGTATCAGTAATAGGAAAGCAAAGTATGGACAATCTATTCGTAACCATAGACGTATAAAAAAGTTCGTAACAATATTAATGGGCACGCGCGGCCGGCGGCGGCGGCGCAAGCGGCTGGGGTCGGCGGGGTGCAACCCCCTCCTGGGCGGCAAGGCGTGAGACATACTGTTGGTCGTCTCTTTCCTTTTAGGTGAGGGACCCAGGTTTTCTACTGATTCCGCGAGATGACCATGGATAAGCGTGTGAACTTCAAGGCTGTCTTTCTCAGCCAACGTGGACGTGGAAGTGGCGAGATCTTTCTTCAACCAAACAGTGCCATAGACAACCACGAGCGAGGTGCGCTAGCGTCCTCTACCGGTTCATACGGCGATGGGGCGAGGCTCCTGCAGCCGGTGGGGCTTCTGGGGGGTGAGTGTGCGGGAATGGTGGGCAGGCTCTTACTGCCGCGCCGGTGCATCAAGTTGTACTGATGCAGCTCAGGAGCCACGTGGTCGTCTTCGGGAGAAGCCACTGTGAAGCCTCGAGACGGCTTCGATGATATTATTTGATTTTCGACCCTGACAATCGAGGTGCCGCATACCGCGCCCGGCCCTCGCCTTTGAATCCGTCGTCGACCCCCTCCGGCTTCGGCTTTGAAGAATCCGACGCCGGCAGAAAAGAAAATCAGTTCAAAAAAAATAAAAAATAAGTTAAATCAATTTTTTTTTAATATTTTATTGCAGAAAATTATGGAAAAGGTTAATAAAATTATACCTTCAATAATGTTTTTGAAGTACGCCATGTTTGGTACCAACTTTTTAAAGACCCTCATCAGTCTTTTGAAATATTACTCCAATTATGTTCAGACTTAATAAATAAACTATGTTACATCGTTCCGAGGACAGTAGTGCGCAGACAAGCGCGTCCATACCGCTTACTATCTAACCAAGCACGTCTGTAACTCCAATGCTGGCTTGCGCGCTCCTCTGCGCCAACTTGTGGATTTCTACAACACTCGATTTGAAGATATTGATATTTTTAGTCTAACAGCACATCAATTTAGGAAATCTGTAGTCGATTCTATCTTAGCTTTATGAATGATTAAGTGCTGTATTTTATTTTATTGTTATTTTTTCCTTTTTCTTTTCTATTCCATAAATTTCGTTATTAGGAAGCAATCAATTAATTCAAAAATTTTATCTTTCTGTCCTCTCATTCATGTAGTCTGTTTTTATTTTTATCTCACGTAGCATTAACAATCAACAAATTAGTAATAAGTGGATAATGTTGCTAGTAGTATAATAAGTATTTTGTATAATTTGTAAGATACTATGTATAACATTTAATAAAATTGTACTCCTGTTTTTTATCCCGAAATAAAATAAAATAAAATGTTTCGAAGGTCACCTCTGTCTTTGTCTACATCTGGAATAGGTAGGAACATTGTCTCCAATGTTAGCTGGTGGATGGGATTTGTCAGAGGAAGCTTTCATTCTTTTAGCTTGTTTTTCTAAATTTTCTGTCGCATGTTTTCTAGTTCTTCTGTTATTTAATTATGTTAATATAATCATCATTGTCTTCGTACTGTTCAGTATTGCTGTCATCTTCGATTGCCTTCTTTAGGTCATCTTCATCCGGAATATCATTTATGATTTCTTGAGGCAACGAGGAAGTGGAAAGTCCTAATCTAGGTTCGATTCCAAATAATGCTTTGTAAGGTGATTGTTTTATGCCATAGTGGAAAGCTCGATTTTTCATGAATTAGACATACCTTAATCCTTCCGACCACTTTGTCGAATTGTTGTCCTTTAACCAAGAACTTATCATATTTTCAATGTCTTGGTTGGCACGTTCAACAGAACCCTGACTTTGGCTGTGCGTTGGTTTTCCATGCACAATTTTCAGTTCGGACCAAAGATTTGCGATAATTTATAACATTATTGACAAATTCTATGCCATTATCAGAGTGAAGAAGGCACGGCGCTCCTACAGTTAGGAATATTCGTTCAAATGATAAGCCATTTCTTCAGCCCTCTTTGATATTAACGCACGAAGGAGAACAAATTTTGTGAGAACCAGAATTAATTTAAAATTCCCGTCTGGTTGTGTTTGGAAATCAATCAAATTGACCTGGCATCTGCTATTCATGTCCGAATGAAGAATTGGCTTTGAAACTAGCCCTCTTTTCTTTTTGTCTTCTTTTGTTGAAAAACATCACACATTGATACATAGAGGCTTATCATTTCAAAACAATATTGGTACATTTGCGTCAAATTGGCAAGGTAAAAAAGCTTGACAAATGGGTGCCCCACGAACTCAATGATCGCCAGCGCGAAGTACGCGTCGAGACGTGCCTTGCACTGCTCAACAGACACACAAATGAAGGAATTTTGAACCGCATTGTTACCTGCGATGAAAAATGGATTTTGTTTGATAACCGCAAGCTCTCAGCAAGTTGGTTGGATCCTGGTTCAGCACCTAAACAATGCCCTAAACGAAAACTTACCCCTAGAAAAGTAATGGTCATTGTTTGGTGGTCTAGCGATTCATCACAGCTTCTTACCAAACGGGGTGAGCATTACTGCAGATGTGTACTGTGAAGAACTGAACACAATGATGGAGAAGCTGGCACATCTCCAACCAGCATTGGTCAATCGCTCGTCTCCGCTGCTCCTGCACGACAACGCGCGACCTCATACTGCACAGCAGACGGTCTCCAAGTTGCAAGAACTGGGGTTGGAAGCTCTCCGTCATCCGCCCTACTCACCAGACCTTGCGCCTACAGACTACTACTTTTTCCAGAATTTGGATAACTTCTTGGCGGGAAAAAAATTCAATACCCGAGAGGCAGTACAAAATGCCTTTGAAGAATTTGTTGCCTCCCGTCCAGCTGATTTCTTTAAGAAGGGCATCAATAAACTGCCACTGCGTTGGCAAAGATGCATTGATTGCATGGGTGATTACTTCGATTAATACAAATAAAAAATACATGAAAAAAATTCGTTTAAATTTTTTCATACAAAACGGCAATTTCATAGGTAAAGACCTATTATTAATCTTTTTAAATAGTTCCCTGAGAGATTCGCGACGACGTTGATTATAATGGGTCTGACAGCTCCCTTTTGTAAAATAAAGATGGATTCACATACAGTAAAATGCCATACGACATAATACTGTGTAATACTGTGGAAGTAGCTAAAATAGACTAAACGTGCGGTTTCTAAATCTGTTAACTGTCTTATCTTTCTAACAGCATAAGCGGCCGAGTTAAGCCCCGCAAGATCTGTTACGAGATATGCGGTCTCCATTGTAATTTCTCGTCTAGCTTGATTCCTAAATTCTATTCAATTCAATTTTGATTAATCAATTCCAGTTTTTCTTCATTCAATATGATGCCACATTTGCTAATTCTAACATTAGGTAATTTGATGCATTTGGTGTTTTTTTTTATTTAGTACCAAATTATTTACCGTAAACCAATCTTGGACCTGAACAATAGAGCTATTCACATCGTCAAGATTTTGTGACCGTCGGTTTATTTTAATGATCAATGATGTGTCATCTGCAAATAACACCATCTTCGGTTGATTTTGAAGTAATTGGGGTAAATCATTAATATAAACTAAAAAGAGGAATGGACCCAATATCTTACCTAGAGGAATTTACCCTTTATTTGAGGCCCATTACCATTTTAGACCCTAATGAGTTTGTGCCGTTGACTTGAACTTTAACCTTTCTATCTTTTAGGTATGATCTTGGCAAATCAAGAGCTGTATTCCTAATTCCATAGTGCCTGGAGCACTTGCAGCAGAAGTGTCTCATGGTATACGCAATCGAGCGCCTTCGAGAGGTCGCAAAAGATCCCAATGGTATCTCGTGCTTCTTCCCAGACGTTAAACATGTTCTATATGAGGGTGAAACCGGCGTCAGTGGTTTTTTTAAAGCTTAATGAAGAAACTACGATGGTACTCACTATTGTCTCCTTTAAGTTTATTGTTTCTACAGTAGTTATGTTCTGCGGCTATAACATCAGCAATCGGAGGCACAGCTGAAAATAAAATAAAAAATAACCTTGTGTCAGAGTAAGCAGAAATCTTAATTAATATGAGTCACAATGAGGATTTAATTAAAATGCCAAGCCACTAGTGCCTGACACAGGTTTATCAACGGTTTTCGAAAGCTTGTCTAATTTTATTTTATTGAATATTATTGTCAGTGTTCTCTTAGCAGTAAGAATGAAGGGTGAAATAAAATAAGATAAGATTGTCTTTATTTGCCTTAAACATGATATAAAGTTGTTACAGTCAGGTATTAATCTAAAGTCCACATGTAAGCTGTACAGGATCAATTGAATGCAAAATAATAATTATTAGTTTATTACATAGGCACTTTGTTCGACGACACTACCTTCCGCATCGCTGCTTCCCTACGACTAGGAGCTCCTTGTTGTTCTCCTTATCGCTGTCACTGTGGCGAAGTTGTCAACAGCCTTGGACGTCACGGCCTGTCTTGCAGCCGAAGTGCGGGTCGCTTAGCGCGGCAAGCGAACATTAACGACATCATCCGACGAGCTCTTGTTACCTCCGGCGTTCCAGCTATATTACCCAATGGCTTGGCACGCGACGATGGCAAGAGACCGGACGGCATGTCTTTATCTCCATGGAAGGTGGGTAGGCCATTAGTGTGGGATGCAATCTGTGTCGACACTCTTGCGCCATCCCATCTTCCTTTCTCGGCGTGCTGTGCTGGTGCTGCCGCTGCGGCTGCAAAAAACCTCAAGCAACGAAAGTATAATAACCTTACAGGTAATTATATTTTCGAGCCGTTTGGGGTTAAAACCCTCGGTCCGTGGGGTCCGAGTGTTCACGGCCTCTTCAATGAAATATCAAAACGGCTATTTGACCCTTCCCGTGACACAGGGCTGGTTTTTACCTTGGGCAGAGGCTCTTGGGTACATTACCAGTCGACAGCGATGCGGATGAATTTTTCGATGCTATATTTTAGGATTTCAATAGATTTAGTTAAGTTTGTATATAATTTTCCTATTTTTATTAATTCATTAAATACCTCTAAATTGTTGTTCAATGTCACAGATATAAGGTCAATACTACAATATTATAGTTGTATTTTAGCACTATCCGTAATGACAAAAGTCCAGAAATGTATAGTTTATTGTTAATAAAATCTTTAATGTCATAAAACATACTCGAACTCGAAATGACTTAATATTATATAACAATTTTATTTCTTTTGGAATTTTGTTATGAATGCGTATAGACATGACTAGGAAACTTTTCGCATACTTAGCTGATTTATCAGTATCCTGCAATACAAGTCTGCATGGATCTCTACTTTGAGAGTCCATTTGCAAGGCTTTTTTGAAGAATCCCTTATTATTATAAACATAATTACAGATTTCGTAAATGTAGAGTGACGGAAGCTTTATAAAGAACAGTTTACATGACTCATCAGGACGGATACAACAAATGGCTCTGACGCATTTCTTTCGAGCAATAAATAATTTGTGTCTACCCGTGCTGTTACCCCAAAAAATAAGCCCGTATCGTAAGATGGCTTCTATACATATAGGCATGCAATGTTGTAATTGCTATTTTTTTGTTGGTTTATTCTGTATTTGTCTGAGAGCATAAACACACTTTACTTTTCAATTAGGTAATCCTACTGCACAATTTTTTTTGTCATCATCCCTATTCAGATCTTGATCTATGAGTACTTACACATAATAATTTAGGTTGTGGAATTTCTTGTAACCTGTAAATATTAAGTTTGAAATTGTATTTAGTATGTTTTAATTTATTAAACTGTATATAATTAGATTTATCTAAATATTTATTTGTCTGTAACCATTGTTTTAAGTCATCAATAGAATGTCCATCTCATGAGTTTTATACTTTTTGTCAGATGTCACAATAATCGAAATGTCATCCGCAAATAATACACATTTATGATTAGTCACTAGCTGTAAGTCGTTTATGTAGGTATAATAGAAACAATAAGGGTCCTAATACACTCCCTTGGGGCACGCCGCAATTATTAACAAAAGCACGGGTGACTCAAAAGTTGCCTTCTTCCACAACAATTTAAACTTGCTGACTAAGCCTAGCTTTCAAATCACAGCATGATAATATGAGCGATGAAGTTAAACTTGAAGCAATCATTATTAAGTACCATGAACTTGATGTAGAAAGCACCTACTCGGGTTGTATGAACATCCCAATTCACACTGCCTTGGCATGATCTTGACCACACACAAGCGTGTACAGAGAACACATCCACCGTGAATTAACACAATAATTACGGCTTTGTATACAAATAACACAAAAATAGAGAAAATTTAAAAATATTTTCAATTTTCAAGTCTTGACAGTTTGCATCATTGCTGGCTTGTATTTTTTAAATATGACCTATGTCACTCGGGGTGATGTAAGGATTCTAACGATACACCATATTTCCATATCTGTTCAGGCATTTAAAAGTTATGGTGGGACAAAGAAACTCACATACATTTACATACATGAACTCTGAAAACATTACACTCCTTTTTATGCAGTCGTGTAAAAATCCGGAGTCACGCGTACCTAATCTTTTCGATTTATAACACCCTAACACAACGTGTGACTCCGGGTTTTTAATTTGTCTGTCTGTGATGTCTTGTTTATTATACCTTTTTAGTTGGCCTTTTTGTCGTAATTGGGTTTTAGTTTTTTTTTTGTAGTAGGCTACACATGGGATTGAGAACCTCCTGGTTTCGGAGATATTGTAGATCAAAATTTAAACTTTTACGATAATAAGTTTTAATTTTATTCAATAACTGAACTTAGAATAACCCCACAACTTCTGTCTCGCTGCAGGCACCTAAGTATTTATAAAAAAAGAAATCTATGCGGACGAAGTCGTGGGCAAAAACTATGTTAAGTACCTATAAGAAAATCCTTTACTCTGCGCATAGCCAAGTTCTATAATATAATGTAGATTGGATGGGCGATCGTGCACGAAGCGTTCATGCGACATGAGTCACCTCCTTAGCCGGCACGACACCACAGACACATTTTTTTTTTTTTTTTTTTTTTTTTTTTTATGGCATCTTGCAGGTGACCACTAAGGTCGTGGCTGCTTAACCGGACTGTCCTGTGGCTGCCAATAGCTACTACACTAAGGGCCTCCAGCCAGGGGCGACCACAGACACAAAGTAGGTACATTTCTATATAGGCCGGCCGGCACTGCGCGGGCCGCGCCGCGCCGCTCCCCGCCGCGCCGCTCCCCGCCGCGCCGCTCCGTCGCCGCGGCGTGACGGCGCTACGCGTGCAAGCGAGACGCGCGCCGCCACGCGTCGCCGCGCGGCTCCCCGCGTCCCGCTCTCCGCGCCCCACGCCGCGCAGCCCCAGTGTGCTCGCCACGGCCGCCACCACAGCCAGCGGAATACGTTGACGAGTTGATAATGTTTAAGTGTGGATAGTACGCGTAGTGTGTTACGCTACCAGTTTTGTAGGTAAATAAACAGAAACGAAACTATGTACTTATTAATAATCTCATTAACATTAAGTAAGTAATCATGAAATATCAGACATTATATGACTCTGTTTTGCTTTTTACCTTTTCTGCAGACAAAATGGACGAAGAGCAGTTGATAAAGATGGTTCGTGAACGAAGAGAACTGTATGACTTAAACCACCCGCTCTACGATGTCCGACCAAAGAGAGATCTCGCCTGGAAGCAGATCGGCGAAGCGTTGAAGCATTCACGTATGTATTACTTATAGGTACTACGTTGGTTTAAACAAAAAAAACACGTGACGAAAGAGCTGTCACGTTAACCGACTAAACGTAATTTACGTAATACCTGTCACTTCAGTTGTCACAGTTGTACTCTTCAATTTAGCAAAGATATAATTCGTTGACTTTTAGAGAACCCGCCCGTCCTATTGGGACTTTACAATAAACAGATTACAAAATCATCATCATCATTTCAGCCGAAAGACCACTGCAGGACATATGCCTCCCCCCCAAGCACCGCCACTTCTACTGGTTCTGTGCTTCCCGCATCCAGCGGATTCCTGCGGTCTATATTATTTATTTTATATTTTTTTAACAAATCTTGGGAAGGCGTACAAGGGAACGAAGCTTACTCGCAGAGGCCCCTTAGACAAATTTAAATGGAATGAGGCCCCCAACCGACGATTATCCCTGTTCGCATTATGCAAGGCCACTCAAGGACAATCCCCGGTTGGTCTGGATATGGAAACGGGTTTGGGTAGCTAAAGTGCACTGGTAACCTTGAACTATTATTATTATTACTAGTTAAAGTTCTGCGAACGGTAGACCTCGCGAGCACAAACTAATCGGCAATTTTTTTATTTTTTTTATTTAATTGTAATTCGATAGAGCTATAGCAACAATAAACAATAACTATAATATTTTTTTGATTTGAATCATGACTTGCAAAAATGATGAAAAATTTAATGTAGGTAAGTACTTATTGTATTGTGATTTATTAATTTTGTTTCGTTTTGCAGTGCCCTTACAGGGTGCATGTTTGAAACGTATACTCTTATTCAAACCTCTGTATGTACAACATGTTTGCAATAAACTGATTTGATTGGTTTGATTGATTGCAACTCCTCCATTAAAGTTATTTAAAACGGAATATTTACCATGTTTTTTGTTTTAAAAGACATGGTAAATATCCCGTTTTTAAACAACTTTAGTTATGAAAATAACCATCTATCAGTTCTTCTTCTTTTCGTGTGGTTAGTGACTAACCTAGTGTCAGAGTTCAGGTGATCAGGTGGTTGGTGATCAGTTTATAATCCTATAATGAATATACCTAAACAACTTTAAAAAAAAATTGCCGGCGGCTGTAGTTACTAAAAACCGGCCAAGTGCGTGTCGGACCACGCACAATGAAGGGTTCCATAAAGATTTAAGTACCACGTTATTTTAAGACCATAGACTTCTTATAAGTTTTCCTGTAATCTATGAGTAAAGAACCATAATCAGTACCTAATAAAAAAAAATTGTAGGCTCAGTAGTTTCGGAGATAAGGAGGGGAATCGTTTTAGATAAAGAGTTGCTTGAAACTGTAAACACGGCAGTTTTTCTGGGCATAACAGTAATGCCAAACTTCAGTGGGGCCAACATATATCGAGCCTAGCGGGAAGGCTCAGTTCGGCCGCCTACGCCGTCAGGAAAGTAAGACAATACACTGACGTTGATACAGCTCGGTTAGTCTATTTTAGTTATTTTCATAGCGTTATGTCCTACGGTATTCTGCTGTGGGGCAAAGCTGCTGATATTCAAAATATATGTGTCCTTCAAAAACGAGCTGTTCGAGCAATTTACCAGCTAGGTGCTAGAGTTTCTCTGAGAGATTTTTTCAAAGATATCGGTATCCTCACAGTGGCATCACAATTCATTTTCGCCAACATATTATATATTAGGCAAAATATACACTTATATACTAAAAACAGTGATATTCACAATGTTAACACTAGAAATAAGGACAAACTACGTACTCCCTTTCACCGGCTTCATAAGGTTCATAACTCATTTGTTGGGCTTGGTATAACCTTTTATAACAAGCTACCTTCTTCTTTGCTAGATTTGCCTTTTAATGCGTTCAAAACTAAAGTAAAATCCAACCTCTGTTCAAAGGCATACTATTCTATCAACGACTACTTAAATGATAAGAATAGTTGGTCGCTGTGATTAACTCAAGACAATGTTTAAATGTTCTTTCTCCAGAATTAGCTTACTTACTGACAGGTTATATGAGTTTATATAATTGTTTATAATTTTACTAATTTTACTTTATTTATTGTTGACATAATCTACTCATTACAATGTTTTTTCTTATGAGTTGTATTGCAATATAATGTGGTTAGCTAGCGACCTCGATAATTTTTTAATTTACCTCAATGGTCCTAGTTTATCAATTATAACTTCTAGTTACAGCTATATGTAAGCGGGCACGCCCTTTATGTCTGGAGGCTTTTATTTAGATATTGTTTTCGTTAAGTTATTTTTATTTCTGCTTGAGTATAGTTCTCGATGTTTTTGGTTGGTATATTGGCGTGTGCTAGCTGTCATATGGCTATTAATTTTATAATTTAAATTATGTTTTGTGTTGCGTAATGTAAATATCATTTTGCATACTATTATATAGAATCTTTTTTACTGAACAGACAGCTGTGCTGCTGGGGAGTTTGTTGAGCCACTTCTTCTTCCCAGCTAAAGCACTAGGAAGTGGTGAAGGGTGGGCGTTTTGGGGGAC
Organism: Xanthia icteritia; assembly: GCA_949128155.2. Classification (NCBI taxonomy): domain Eukaryota; kingdom Metazoa; phylum Arthropoda; class Insecta; order Lepidoptera; family Noctuidae; genus Xanthia; species Xanthia icteritia. The sequence goes on from OX421945.2 coordinate 21,712,404, forward strand.
TGTCTTATGTAATTTTGACGTTCGAAAAGTGCTGATTTTCAGCCTAGTTTGAATAAATGACTTTTGAATTTTGAATGGTCAAATTTCATCTATTTTCTTAAATATCAAATCAAATCAAATCAAACTTTATTTGTGAACATAGGTATTACAATAAAGGTGTTATGTATACAATACAGTTTAGTCGATCTCTATGTCCTACCAATGAAATTGGTGTACAAATCTATTAATTTTTTAGTAATAAGTCTGAATTTATACAGTAAAAAGTCAAGTTCAAGTAAATAATGTCAAATAAATCAAAATACGAATAAATGGTACTCTTATTAGGCAATTAATCAATTATAATTTATTTTTACATGCATGTCAAAGGTTAATTGTATTGTTAGTAATGTCACATTTTATCATTTAAAAATTCTTCTATGGAGTAGTACGTCTTATCTAACAAAAATAAATACAATTTACTTTTGAATTTGCGGATAATATCTTCACTCCTTATACATTTTGGTAACTTATTATAGACCCTTGGTGCCATTACAAAGATACTATTTCCATATAGCGCAGTTCTAGACCCAATTGTTTGTAACCGATCACAACGGCGCTGACTAGTTACTCGAGCAAATTTATGCAAATTATTTTGGACGAACATAGACGTTTCATATATGTACAGCGAGGGCATCGTTAATATTTTTGTACTTTTAAAAAACGGTTTGCAGCTCTCTGTTGTCTTTAAATTGTAGATGGCTCTAATGCACCTCTTTTGGCACTTAAATACCATTTCTTTACCCGTGGCATTCCCCCAGAATATAATTCCGTATCTCAATGTTGAGGCTACTAAACCATGGTATCTTTTGAAGTATTTCTTTTAAAATTATAAAAAATATATATGAGATCCTCACGACAAGCCTTTTCATTTGATACGTCACACGTACAGAATGGAAAGATTTTTTTGTCCCCGAAAAGTGACCCCCATGTTCAAAATGCATTTATTTACGTTACACGTCCGTATTTGGGTCTCAGAAATTCATATGAGTACCAAATTTCAACTAAATTGGTCCTATAGATTCGGAGCAAATTGGCTGTGACCGGCGGACAGACACCCAGCCAGCCAGCCAGAGACACACGAGTAATCCTCTAAGGGTTCCGTTTTTTCCTTTTGAGGTACGGAACCCTAAAAAAGGCATAGGTATAGTGGCAAGACGATTATTAAACAGAAATAAATAAACCAACTACTGTCTGTTAAGCACGAGACTTTACTTTTGAAGCTAAAAGTAGCTAATCAGCATGTTAGTACCAAAATAATATTTGTCCGCCGCCGATGACGGCTAGACAAGCGTTCTTTAATAGTTACAACATCTGTACCTAACCTACCTATGTTCAACAAATAAAACATATTTGTATTTATTTAACGTAAATAAATTAAGGTAAATATTTTTTCTAACGTAAATAAATGAATTTTGAATATAACACTTCGGGTTCAAATTGGAAAACTTAAAAAAAAAGTTTTCCAAACTGTACTGTGTACAATAACATACATTACAAACTTACGAAACTATCGTAAACATCGAAAATAAATTTAATTTGGTCATCGTATTTTTAAACAAGAAAGTGTACAAGTACCTAGTATCTTTACATATTATTTTTTTAAATCTGCCGTTTCATATATTTTGACCGCGTAGCTATTGCAGTTTTCTATGAAACAGCAGGTTTTTTTTTAATAACCGACGATAAATTTCAACACAGGGGTGTTTAGAAGGCAAACTTCGCGCCCTCACGCCCCTCGCCGCCGCAGGAGACGCCCTGCGCGTCGGGAATCGCAGGCCGATTCCCGGCCACCGTAGGGCACCGCGGGCTTGCGGACGGTGAGCAATGGGTAGCTCGCCGTCCGATAAGGAGTATAAGGGTCATTTTCAGAAAAAGTGTACACTATTAAAAATCTGCCGAAATTTTATTTTTTATTGTTATTCGTTTTTTTTTATGAAATTTACGATTGATATTCTTTTCACTATATGAAAATTATAATATAACCTCTTAATCAGGATTATTTACTGAAATATAACTAATTTATTACCCCTGGGGAACAAAATTTATTCCATTCCGAAACGAATGGTTTTTGGTTTATAGAAATAAAAAAAAACTCGTTTGGATTTAATCAAATAGTATAATTGGTTAGCGATTTTTTGTACTTCAATACAAAATATAAATCATAAAAATCAACAACAGCAAACATAAATAATCATCATTTTAATTTCCATTACGTTACTCTTTGGACCAAAGAAGTTCAATACTTTTTGGTATGTTTCTCAATTAGGATACAACTTAGGAACTCTTTTTTTAATTACATTAATCAAATGATTACACTCTAAATTATCAAAATCTAATAAAAATTTAATAGCGTTTCTCTCTAAAAATATTATTTAAAATAAAATTTAAAATAGGACAGTCACGGAATAGACCATGCCTATAACGGAATAGAATTCTTAAGACTATTGCACATTATCAAGAAAATGAGATCAAATTATTACAAAATATTCTAATGAACACAAATCAAATGCGGTTTGAAAGATATGTTTTTTTTTTATTGACAGCCATTTAGTTATCATTTTTTTTCAAAATCCTTTTTCTTTAGGAAGTGTATAGAGAGCCGCTAGCGGCACTTTATCCTATCGTATAAAATGCCGCTATTTGCGGCATTTTATTACAAGCAGCATCACATTTTGCAACGTCTACCGACGGGAATTTAACATTTTTTTTACATGGGTGGCACACCAAACTTCGAGATATTATTTTCTTAATGGAAGGGTAGGGGTATTTTGAGGGTTGTATTCTTTACCATCAGAATGAATTTTTTCGCAATTTTTTTTTAGACATTGTAGAAGCCAGTCTCTTACGAGAATGATGTGTATTGTACACGTTACTATGAGATGCGTTTGGCTGTCATGAACTATTATTTCATTATGGTTTTGTGTTTCATTTAGAGGTATTATTATTACAGGAGCATAAATCTTTTCAGATTTTTGTTCCTCAGGGATCATGTATCTTTGGTCATCTGTAACTTGTAAGCTGAACTTTTTTTCTGTCACGCCAGATATGGTAGATTCGATTAAATTTTCCGTGAAATTCATATCCCAACTGTCATTTTCAATAAAAGTTATGTCTGGACTGGAACATTGCGCTAGCTGATACATTATTGTCGGTATCTAAAAAGTCTTCTAAATTATGTCTCGAATCAAGTTAAAGTAATATACTCATAAAAAAGCAAACACTTAATGTCACATAACTATTTAGTAAATAGTTGTGTGACAATAAGTGTTTGTTTGTTTTTTTTACAAAGTTGACCCATTATGAACGTTACGAATATTAGTTTTGGAAGTCGTCACTTTTTTATTATAAATAGATCGATACTACAAATATAATGTATCACCTTCCTAAGAATTCCGTTCCGAAACTTTTCAATTCCATTTCTACGTTACCTGCGTTTTGGTTACGGAACGGAAGTACCTATCGGAAGTCTGACTTTACACTCTTTTGTTTTAATTATTTTGAACTAACACATCAGATCAACAAGCTTGGTATCAATTTAAGTTCACTGAAAGCTAATAAAGATGTCAAAATATTTTGCAAGAATTAAACTTGTAAACTTACTTTGAAATTAGTTGCGGCTCTGGAAAATTAATACTGGACCGTTACTGAGGTGTAGTTGTACGTCCGCCGGCCGCCGTCAAAATGACCGAAATACTTGTTGGAACCCGTTGACAGCATTAAATATGTTGCCGATCGAAAGAAAATACGCATAAATGGTAGTCTTGATTGCACCATCTCGCAAAAATTGCGGTTTCGGAAGGGAATTTTCCATTTGAACTAGTTTATGTCCTCACAAAGATTTAATTATTTGAATATTTTGTGCGACATTAGATTATTACTGCAATTGTATAACAAATCGTGCATAACTATACTTTCCAAAATATCAAACACATTATTATATTTAAGTTAACAAAATACATTAAGGTTACGTTATTTTACTGAAAATGGTAGTGGGACAGTGCTAAAACAGATACAGCTACCTTCTAATTTTGAAAATTAAGGTAATATGACTGTGTTTATAAGCAGCAAAATTATACAATATTATTAAAAACTGACCACAGATCCAAATATTTTGTGTTGTTTTTCTTAAACGTAGAAATTTTTCTTTAAAAAAATTACTAAAGTTGTGGGACACACCCGAAACACGAATGTACACTTTTTGTGAAAATGACCCATAAGGACCAGGCCCGGGTTGACGGCGCGTTGTGTTCCACGCGCGCCTCAAAGAGGTGTCAGGACAACGGAAGGGGTCCGATAGGACGGAGAGTCTGACACGCCCTCCCGCTCCGCCCAGAGCGGGTGAAGTTATTTGAAAATTTCGCACATAAAAAAAGGGGGGTTCAGAATCATGAAACGGAATCCATGGTAATAGTTTTCGCGTCGAAGTCCCTGCCACCCTGTATAAAACCCTTTTTACGATTTGTTTCATCATTATCATCATTTCAGCTGAAAGAAGTCCACTGCTGGACATAGGCTTCCCCCAAGCACCGCCACTTCGACCGATTCTGTGCCTCCCGCATCCAGCGGATTCCTGCGGCCTTTACAAGGTCGCAGGAAGGATTTGTTACACCTTTATTAAATTACCTAAACCAATGGAGTATATACATCACAAGTCTCAAAGTCAAAGTCAAAGTCAAAACATTTATTTCAAATAGGCACTTTTGACTAACCAAACCGAACCTCGGGGTGCCCCTGATGTCGACCGTCTAGGGTTAGGATTTTCGGGTCAGGTGGAATAATCACTCATTTTTAACGGGGTCGCAGTTCTAACCTAATCTAACCTATTTTTCTGGTAGCAGCTCGTTTCTGACGTCTATTTTTACATTTTCGTTGAAATAAAATACCATGGAAAAATACACCGAAGAAACAATATTCGTTAAAAACGTAGGTAGATAGTTATTTTATTTATTAAAACTTTATGCACAAGTAAAAAAATACTGTACAAAGGCGGACTTAATGCCTGAGGCATTTTCTACAAGTCAACCTTATTTTCATTAAAATTGAGAGTTAAAAAAAATATTCTGTAACCAATAGTAGAAATTAAGCTGTAAACGGCTGTTTAACAATATTTTACTGTTCACCAAGCAGTAACAATTGATTAATGTAATCGGACAGTTATCTTAAACGTAGTAGCCAACTCAGTTTAACCATTGATTTATGCTTCCTGATGTGAAGTTTTTCATTGTGCATCACTTTGTTACAAAATAAAAATGCAAGACGCTTTGAATTATATCTTTGAAGAGGCTAATGTGTGTTAGATGATTTTGAAGGTATAGAAAGAATTTTGCGCACGCCCCATATATTCCAAACACAGTGCAATGATGTAATTCAAAAATTAAATTAATACGTTATATTATAATTATACTCTACGAAAAGATTAAAAAAATAAAAACAGATTTTTGTAATAAGAATAACTACTTCGTTTTATTTAATTTGACAATCGCAATAAAAAAAAAGAAAGCCTAGTGCGAAAGTACCTTGCACAAAGCACCAGATGGCGCCATATGCCATAGATCCCGCAAAATGACTCGAGTGACGTTTATATCCTATATAAAAATGTACTCTGTGAGTTTGACAATGATAATTGATTAACGTTGACATTCTACATTCACAAAATACTGTTATACGATTCGACCATTCGGTCATTTTCGACTCACTTATTCAAAAACGCTTGGTTATGTAACCGTTGGTTAGAAATAAATGGTGAACACGAAAAAAACGCGGTTTGTTTAAACAACTGTTTAATTCTAACAGCACGGTTACGTAATCAATGATTAAGTTGTAGTTGGTGAAATCGGGCCGTATTGACTAGTGGTTTTGTCTAGTGGTTAGTTTAATTCCCTCCCTTGACTCACATTTTTCAGCATTTTTTAACAAAAGGAATATTTCCTAAATTGCTCAAAAAAGCCGTAGTCACCCCTGTCTTTAAAGCTGGAAACAAAAATTGTGTAAATAACTACAGGCCAATTTCAGTTTTAACAGGCCTCTCAAAGATTTTGGAAAAAAATATAAACAGTAGATTAGTAAATTATCTTGAAAGTAATAAATTACTCTCTGATCATCAATTTGGTTTTAGGCCTAAAAGATCAACAAGCCAAGCTGTTCACCATCTGACAAATTTTATAAACACAAACCTGGATAACGGCATGCACACCATAGGGATATTTTTAGACCTTGCCAAGGCTTTTGACACAATTTCTTGTACTTTGCTTTTGCATAAGCTGGAATTGCTGGGAATACGGGGAGTACAGTTACAACTATTATCTGATTACCTTAGCGACCGCCATCAAAGTGTAAAAATAGGTCAATGCATGAGTTCTGAACTTAAGAATAGCTGTTATGGAATCCCACAAGGCAGTATTTTGGGTCCTTCTTTGTTTTTAATCTATTTAAATGACCTATGCAATCTGACACTCCAAAAGGGTGTAATTATGTCATTATGCTGATGACACAGCTCTACTGTTCGCAGCTAAATCAAAGGCCGAGGTCTATGAACTAGCACAAAATGGTTTTAATACTGTGTCTAATTGGTTTCATAAAAATCTCTTAACATTAAATACAGATAAAACCAAGTACCTATTATTTGCAATGAGAAACACTAATCCAACGCTTACTAATCTAAACATTCAAGCGCATAACAATTGTAATTTTCATTATGCTGACATTGCATGCACTTGTCCCACTTTAACTAAAACCGATCATATCAAATATCTAGGCGTCACGATTGATACAAACCTGAATTTCCGCAAACACATTGATTTATTATGCACCAGAGTGCGTAAACTAATATACATTTTTTTAAATTTACGTAACATTGCCAACTTTAACTTAATTAGACAGGTTTATTTGGCTTTGTGTCAATCTATTATTACCTACTGCATAACGTCCTGGGGTGGTGCCGCAAAATCTATTTTACTAAAGAGCAGTTTTAAAGGTTGCTACTTTTCGTCCATTTAGATTTCCTACTTATCAGCTTTATATGGCATGTAAGGTGCTAACAGTACGTCAATTATTTGTTTTGAATGTAGTTTTATTCCAACACACTGAACTTTATTTTAACCCAGTGCCTTCAGATAGGAGAAGAAAAGATCTGGTTTGTGCTAACTCTCAGACTAAACATGCTTTTGCTAATCGATTTTATTTATTTTTAGGGCCCTACTTGTATAACCAGTTAAACAGAGTGCTAAAGATTTATAGTTTAAGTTATAATAGGTGTAACCTACTAGTACAGGAATATTTAGCAAAACTCAATTATGCTGACACGGAAAAACTACTAGAAATTTAAAAATAAAATTTTCTATCTATCTACTCTAATATAATTAAGATAAGAATAAGATAATGATTTATTTTCTCACCACAATATAGGTACAGTAGAAAAGTATCAATACATAAAGGCTTATATAATATACTGTGGGAGACTGGTGCCTAAACTAGACGTGAGTCTGTATTTCAGGACACCAGGCCTCCACCCCTTGGGTATTACTTACATTTTACGGTTAAGTACTAGTACAATAAGAAGTGCTGGAATTAACAAAAAACCTATTTTCATTTATGCAAGGTGTTAGTATGGTTAGTAGGTGTTTGTGTGAATGTGTATCTGTGAGTGAGTGGGGGTGTGTGTGTGAGTGTGTGAATGAGATAAAATGGTTAAGATGGGACAGCAAGTAGTTTTTCGGTTTCATCATAATTTAACTCCCGGAGCCAACTGCTAAGTTTGATTTTGCATTTGGCTTTGGTGAGGTTATAAATTGGGATTGTTCTATTTATTTTATTATAAAGAAAGCGACCAAGGTAGCAAAAGAAGCGATTGGAGGAAACAGTCGAAAGCCGGGTGTGATATCGGACAATGGGATCAAATCGTCTAATATTGTGGGATAGTGAGGGGTTGAAGGTAGTGAGGCCATGTTGTTTTAGAACTGTTTGCAATATGAACAGCTGCCGAACAGTTAGCACCTTTGCTTCCTTATATAACAGAACTGTTGGATATCGGAAGGGTAGGAACAATGATACTTTCAGAATGGCTCTCTGAACTCGTTCAAGTTCCAACATTGTATTCGTTGCAGCGCCACCCCAGGATGTTATGCAGTAGGTTAGTAAGGACTGGGCAATTTATTTAAATATAATATATCTTACCTACATAATCTAGTTTTAAAATAATATACCCAAATAGTTACTCTATAAGTCATTGAAAATATTATATCTTCTTCTTAATTTAGCTTCTAATAAACTTATTATTGTCTTCTTTTTAAATGTTTGATGTAAATTGATGGCCTGAAACACAGGTTTTCACAAACCTATATCAGGCAGGTCTTAATTACAGTTAGAATTAAATATTACTCGAATTTAATTAATCTAAATCATAATTTTACTTTATACTTGAATATTTTTTTTTTTTTTAATTCAATTTGTAGAAAACAATACAATCAATTACTAAAACTGACTAGAGAAATATTAAAATAACAAGATAATATATGATGTTAAATGCGCAAAACCTGAAAATAGTTTGATCAGAATAACAAGCAGAATCAATTGAACCACTTTTTAATATAGGTCACATATTTCAAAACATCTTCATTAAAAATGTTGCCGTGTCTATTTATTAATAGGTCAAGTCATCACATGCGCAAACCCGCCAAAATAGGTAAACAAACACAAATTGTTGTCGAACAATTTAATTTTTTTCATACGCGGGATAATAATAGCTTTTATTTCAATGCAAATACGAATCTTCCATACATTACCATGAATAAAACAAGAGCCTCGTCGCAGACGCAAGAAACGATCAGAATCGCCAGTAAAACTAAAACAGCACATAAAACCTTTACAATTTTTTTTCTCTCTGAAATAGGTCAATTGAATTAAAAATCAGTTGGGGTGTCTGAGGTTTTGCGCATAATTAACGTTACACGTTGTAAAAGGCACTTTTGAACTGTCAACAGTAACTAACAGTTTTCCAACAGCAGCAGCAGTTTTTTTAACAATCTGCAGGAATTATGGAATGAAAATAAAAGTATGTAGGTAGGTAATTTAGGAAAACCACTCTTTCGAAACGCCATATTTTTCTGCACAAATAGATTGCTGCGCTAAAACTGTATCGTTTAATTGTCTAATAAGTAATTGAAATAAACGATTCGAATTTGAATACGCCTAGCGCCCTAATATAGTTTTATTCCACAGCACGAGACTGCAGAGACAAATGGAAGCGGTTAAGAGACTGTTACAGGCGAGCGCAGAAGCTACGGAGAATGAAGTCCGAACAAGGAGCTAAAATTATTAAACGTCCAAAATATGAGCAGTTATTGACATTCCTCAACGCACACTTGAGGGATGAAGTGCGCAACGGGCACTCATCGGTAGACAACCCCGATTCCAGCAACGATGAGAACAGCGTTGTTGACGACGTGCCCAGCCCCGGGGGGTCCTTCGTGGACAGCATGGCGCTGGCAGCCGAGCCAGCGCCGCGCTCCCCGTTCCCCGCGCGCGTGGACTGCGTGTACAGCGCCGCGGCCGCGCCGCCTCCCGCCCAGCACAGGGACAAAATCACGGACTTCTTCATGGGACTGATCGAAACTGTTAAAGATTTACCGGAAGACGTGCAAATTCGTGTGAAACGCGACGTTTTTAAAGTAGTCAGTGATGCGGAAGAATTGGTTTATAAATCAAAGACAGAAAATCCGTTACTGGGACTACACTTTGTTAAAGAGGAAAATTAATAAAATTACTTTGTGACGGTTCAGTCACGAGTACAAGTTATTAATATTTATACACTAAGGAAAATTTAAAAACGATTTTCTCGTGGAGAAATTATTTCAAATTTGATCTGTTTCATAATAGTATGAGTTCCAAAATACTATGTTTGTTACAACATAAAATTACAACAAGAAATACAGTAAGTAACAGAAAATCACTTTTAAAAGTTCCTAAGTTATTCATATTAGTACTCGTGACTGCCGGTTCTTTACATAGTCATAGTTATTATTATTTGCTACTACATTAACTACTATACACCGTGAAATCTTAATGGTTGTTTTCCCGCGGCAGAAAAACTTGTCATAAGGAGAACTTTCGAAGCATAGAGTAAAAGTAAAAAAATATGTTTTTCTTTTGAAATAATTAAAAAAATATTCATCAAGTTGAAAACGTGAGAATCAATAGTAACACAGGTAACTTGTAGGTACTACCCGAATCGCACGCGCCGCCGACAAAGGGAAAAGCGATGCATAAATTTTAATGTTCAAAGCAAAATAAACTCTCGCACGTACGGCATAAACTAGTTTGCACGCAACAACATAAATGTTGTTTTCAAAATTGTTTCTAATAATTTTTTTGTTTATATAACGATTGTATTACTAAGACAAAACCATTTCGCTGCGGGAAAACAACCATTAAGATTTCACGGTGTATAAACAGGGTGACTTGTAATTTGACGTATTCCTTATAAGACGTGATAGTGTGACCCATTTCCAACAATTAAGCACCCCATAAACCCCAGGCAAAAATTGGTGGGCTTCGAGAAAACCTTATTTTTTATGTATTTTCAAAAAATTCCCAGAATTCGTCACTAAATATCACTTTACTCGAAACCTTCAAATTGTCTGTTCAAATAGCCTTCATTTCGATTCCATTGGCTACCTAATACTTTAATAAACCTTTCGATGTAACCAAATTTTCTAAAATATCAAACAGTAAAAAAATAAAGGAAGAAGTTTATTAACCATTTTCAAAATACATCTATCTTAAACTTTGACACCAGTTGTCTCAAAATTTTACTAAGCCAAGCGTACAAATTATGGGGAAGACATCTTAATTTAATCAGCTGTCTAACGAGATACAAAAGCTTACAAAATATTTAGAGATGCCTCTGTGGGGGCTCTGTGAGCCGAGGGTTTGCGGAGCCCAGCTTCCTCAAGAACTAATTTTAAATTTGGCGGCAATTTTGAATGCTAACTTGCGGCCGAAGGGCATAATTTTTAGACGATTCTTGTATTATAAGATTATAGCAGGAGCGTTAAGCTTGATGAAGACTAAATTGTCTAAATGAAGGAATTTATAGGTTGTGTTAAGGATTTTCAATACAAACTAAGGTGTTTTATAAATTGTGTTAAGAGGGAACAGGGCCTGCGATTCTCCATACAAATGTATTCCCCTTTTTTCTTCCTGAATAATGCCTCTAGAGCAATCATATTTTTTCATAAAATCAAGGTCTGCTGTAGAAACGTCCCTGTGATTTCCTTTTTTTCAGCAACTTATTGGTAAAGAAAATATGACCCTCCAAAAATTACAAAAATGCCCCATTTTTACCGCCGTGATTAGAGGACTACCAGACAAATTCTCAAAGTTTTTAATATAAAATAAAATGATAGGAACCTAGACATACTATTTCTTAAAATTTTAATGTAAAAATAATTGAATCGGCTCAGTTTTCGATGAGAACAAAGGGTAATACGAAACGTCGATCTCGTAATTTTTTTTGTGAAATAATCGGTCTGAGCTGTAGATGTCCTTATCGCACTCTATGGAGGCAGACTTGAGGTAAGACGACGGCAATAGTTTCTTCAAATACCTATTTTTCAATTTCCTCGCAGGCCCTGTTCCCTCTTAAGGATTTTCAATAAAAACTAATGTTTTTTATAGATTGTGTTAAGGATTTTCAATAAAAACTAAGGTGTTTTATAGATTGTGTTGAGAATTTTCGAAAAAAAGAATGCTGAGCTTTTAACGAACAAATTCTGTATTAGCCATTTTGATTTTATAACATTCAAGGACACACCCCTCGTGTGGGAACAATATTTTAAATTAAGTGCGGTCATAAATCTGTCACGAAGCGCGTCGTTTCCGGGACTAAATGGCTAAAAAACGCGCGTATTTGAGGGACTTCAGCGGTAGGTATATCACGACAAACTGACACAACTTCGCGCGCTTGCCTTGTTGCAACACCATACGAACTTTCTTTACACACACACACTGTGACACATACGGACACAGTCTTCGCTACCAACGCCAGAATCTGACGGTAGGGTAAGTATATACAAATTCAACGCGTGCAAAAGAGATGGCATGATAGGCAGAAGCTGTCTCCTGAAGATCAATCTGATTGCAGCTTTTTATTCTTGTCGGCCTCGACTAGTAGACGCCACCATGAGTGAGAAAAAAAAAAATGTGTTAGGCGCAGTTCGAGCCCGCGCCGCAGTTTCGTGAAAACATGTGGGGGATTAATATCAAATTTCTATAACGATGTTATTTAAAATGAATTTAAAAAAAAATGTTCATTACATTCCTAATGAATGATGCAAGCTTTCATCGGTTGTGATATGTTTCGTTTCTGAGTACCTATATTTACGGCCGTTATGACTTATGAGACGACATCTTTACCTATGCCAGATTGTTCTTAGGGTTTCTGATACTGCCGTTGCTATTGTATTTGCTCGGCACTAGATTTTCTTTGCATCCTTTATGATGCAAGTTTTCTTCGATTGGGTTTTTTTTAATTTCGGAGTAGATTTAAAACACATCACAATAAAACGATTTTGATTTTGGTGAGGGTGACACATAGACGTATAAAAAAGGTCGGACTACCCTATATATTATTATACTCTTTGGGTCGGACGGAACTCCCGCTAAGACAAAACTGTGTCCCGTAACCGTAATGGCGATGGCGGCGACAAATTTATGTGTGAGTGAATTTAGGGATGCCATTTTAGCCAATTTACCCATTTATTATTGCTTTGTTTTATTAAGACAAAAAGTCGTGTGTAGGCAGAATTATACCGTGCCATTTCAAAAGGTTAATGGTAAGAACCAATTATTATGAAAATATAAAAGAAAAAAAAAAGATAATAAAACACAGTTAATTGAAAATATTTTAAATGTATAAAATTTTACTTTTTAACCTAATGTTTTAATTCGCACGGGCGTATTTTTATTGCGGCGATTTTTTTTCGCGAATTGGATTTTCGACGCTCTGTTTAGCGCCGAGAGTTGAATGTCCAACAGTGTGTTTTATTGACGCGCTGGGATACGCGCTGGATGCGCTCTGTTGGATTCTCAATGCTCGGCTCAATACCGAGAGTTGAAAATCCAGTGTACAAAAGAAGATCGCCGCGATAAAAATACATCTGTGCGAACCTGGGCTAAGGAGCCGTGGAGCACGGCTCGCAGCAGCCATCTTGGATTTTCATTTTGACCAAATTCACACTTTCTCATAAAGAATGTCGCATAGAGGGCCATAATTGCTCAGGGACACGACGCCCGTCGCCGCGACGCCACCGCGATTTCTACCAGTTTACTCCCGTTCTAATAAAATAGTTCACAAATATTACAATACAATATAGCAAACACATCATCATATTATACATCTTCCACACTTTATAGTTCATATATTTTTCCCATATTTCGGGTAATTTGCACACGTGAATATTGGCAACACTGGCCTTGTGACGAATTTTATCGAATGAAGAATGATTTTGATGTATAAAATCGGGAATTAAATGATTGAATTATTCATTTACCCATGAAACATGATTCCTGGATTTTTACTACGGTTTTTACACCATTTCACCACACAAGAAATGCTGTATCTTAAAAAATAAATATCGCCGCATAGACGTATCGCCTGTGTTGACGTTTGCGCGTAAATGGCTGACTATTGTGTGAATGTGTGCTGTACGTATAGCGAGCTGGCTGACTCTGAGTGACACAGTTTTTTGTTAGCGAGAATCCGTCCGACCTTTTTTATACGTCTATGGGGTGACATGACAACACTGAAAACTGACAGCCAGACTGACAGCTAACCTATTCTCCCGCTCCCAATTCCTGTCATAACATTATAACCTCCTCACTCTTCTCTCAAGATTGTTTGAGTTTTATCATTTTTATATCAATGTTTCTATGCAAATCTGTAAATAAAGTTTCACACGCAACAGAATTAAGAAGACATTGATTAGGTATTGAAACTTTAAAGATTTCTGTAATTGTTTTCTTATCTAAGATTTTGATGAGCTCACGATATTTTTATTTGGAGTTAACGTGAGTAACATTCGTACAACATTGCGTAATTAACAAGCTCAAGAGACCACCGCAAACTAAAAGGTAATCAGTGTGCTGTAAATATTTGTATTCAGGTGTAGTGTGGAGTTGAACCGGCTGTCAGTGCGCAGTGCCATTGAAGAAGCGGCAAAAGGTGTGTTCGGGGAGTGCGGAGCCGGCTCCCTGTGTGTGGACGTGCTGACGGTGGGCAAAGGGCGCGCGCTGATCCGCGTACGCGCGAGCCAGCTTCGCCGCGTGCGAGCCGCGCTGGCGCTGAGCGGCGCCGAGCTGCGCGTCGCCCGGCACGCGCCCGCTCTTCAGGCGCTGCTCTGATTTGACTGCCACTCCCCAAGCGCAGTAAGATCACCTACTTGCCGCCACCATTGTGTTATAGATATACAATCTCTGAATGCCATACCTTACCTGGTAGTTAACTTGGTAAGGTTGATATTATGTCCATCCTGTCCACTGACTGTACCTAAATACACTTTTACAATCCAAGCAAGTTCAGACTGAAAAAATGTTATTGTTCGGTCCCATATTAATTTCTTGGTGCCATTTTTCTCCTGCATGTTGTAAATATTCATGATAACTACAATCATAGGTGTTTGTGTACAGAGATGGCAGCCCGGTCCGTGCTGTCGTCGGGGCTGGATGGTAAGGATGTTGTGATCATAGCCACTAGGGAAGAGTTGGCTACACCCAGCAAGGTGAGCCTGCCCGAACCAGAGCCTGCGCCTGGACTCATCTTGGCAGATGGCTCCATCAACTGGGGCTGTCCCTGTCTGGGTGGCATGGCTACTGGCCCATGTGGTTCACAATTCAGAGAAGCCTTCTCTTGCTTCCACTACAGGTGCGAGTCCATCACTTTGATGTTTTGAATTAACAATTAGTTACTCATGATGAAGACAAGGTTTTTACGTGAGTGTATATTAATTAAAAATGATAAAATCTTGTGTAATTAAATTAATAATATAACATTAATTAACAATATCATTGGCTTAACAAGTTTTGATGAAAATATAATATGTTGCACCTATCCCAAATAAATTGGAATAAAGGCAATGGAATGATGATAATTAGTTAATTTTACTACACTAACACCGCATACCAACTTTGTAAAGTATTATATGATTAAAATTTTTGTGAATGTGAGGACTATGTGGATATTTTTTTAAATTTTTCTCTTCTTTTCTTTCATTATTTTTTTCTTTCTCAGTTAATTTTAATGATGGTCTGGCAGTTTGAGTAGTTTATGTGGCCTACCCAAATGTCCTTTCTTTGGTATTGTTAGTCGAGTTGAGCTCCACCATTACTGACAAATGCTTGCACTGATTGGACAGGTCCACTCAAATCTGTGTGGTTTTTTTCTCAAAAGACCATTTCAGACACCTATTTCCTCACATGGCCCTGACCAAGATTATGTCTGTACTTTAAAAGAGACTGTGACCTCAGAGTTTGTTTCAGCCTTTCTTCTCAGAGTAGTCAGATAGGAAATGCCGAACTCACCTACCAAATTTTTTATACTTTTTTAATAAATAAATAAATAAAGTTTCTTTATTTCAGACCATAAATAGTCCATAAATTGTTAGTGTTTTAGTGTACGATTTTATTCTTACGTTCTATGTTAGTATGATTAGTAATAATAAATTAATATGATAATTAATTAATATAATTATTAATATGATGTGTAAAATTGAAGTGATTCCAATATCCTATTTACAGAATAAACAATTTCATTTCATTTAAGAACTTCATAAACTCTACTTTAGCTTAAGAGTCCATAATACCTCCGCTCCTCATGCTCGCGGACTGAGTGAGATTAGAGATTAGATCATGAAACTTCATGATCTAATTTTGAGTATTTTTTTTAATACCAGCGGTTTTTGGATTTTTTTTCTATCAAGGAAATTTAATGGATTCATGTTTTTGTCAAACATAGTTTACCATATTTTTATTTCAAAATTAATGCTGTAGTATTTTCGATATAACAGAGGATTATGCAAAGCAATTTGAGGTATTATAGACTCTTAAGAATATTCCATCAATGTACCCCCAAATTGTAATTTTGAGTTTGACAAGGTCAAATAAATTCAAACATTTATTTGCTAGAAATACATTGTTTTGGTAAATGTGAGATCTTATAATAATCTAAATGTCATTGTATTCTGCCTGCAAGGAAGCATGCAATTTTTTATTTGCATGCAAAGTTTCAAGGTCTTTAAATTATCTATCTATAAATTAACCTAAAGCTTTAAATTCTCGTCTCAGAAACCGGGTGTAAGACAGATAGCTTTCTGAACAAATTACGATGAATCACCAATGCTACATGCCATAGGTTGCTCATGTGAGATATAATGTAAATGTTGCAGTGATGCGGAGCCCAAAGGCAGCGACTGCTACGAGAAGTTCAGCGTGATGCAAGAGTGCATGTCGCACTACCCGGACCTGTACGGCAAAGATGACGACGACGAGCTCGCCGCCGCCATGGACGCCGCCGCCAGCGACCCCGAGCACGAGCCGCCCGAGCGCGCCGAGCTGCGTGAGCACGGCGCCGCCGAGCCACGCGAGGCGGCCGAGCGCGTCGCTGCGCGCGCCGGTCCTGGCGGCGATTCGCGCTAGACCCACGTGTGGCTCAAATATCTACTAGTGCCAATTATCGTGGCAATATTATATTTACAGATTCTAGCAATCTTTTGTCCTTTCACGAATAGAAAACGATACATCGTCGTTTGAGGATGCCTACAAAAGAGATAAGGAAAATGCACTGGCTTATCGGACACCTACTACTAAGTTCAAAACAGACGATGATAATAATATAATGTTGTTACTAAGATCAGGTGTATGTATTGTGTTTGTGATTCCAACCACGTGACTTACCGCTTGGTTATTTAGTTTGTGAAACTACATTTGTTTATGTAGAGCAAAATAATTAATTGGATTAAATTTTTGTTAAAATAGAACTATTCGTTTGAATTTCCTCTACTTATTCAGGCAGGCAGACCACTTGTGGTAAGCAACAATGTATAATGTTGAGTCACCTGACAGAATCAATTAATTCACAACATTTCATAGAATTATATTTGGTATCTTTCTTTCTATTAGTTATTTTGTACAAAGGACGGATGTTCATATTTGCCCTATTAGTCGGGTCGCCGAGCTATATCACCTTGAATGAGGGTACAACTTATAGTAGAGGATCACAAGCAGAGATAGGACAAGGAGGAGGTTCTATCAGCAAAGTAAATAAAAATAAACATAGCAAACAGTTTTTTTTTTTAATAAAACAAATTTGCGTTGTATGCTAAAATGTAATTATAATAGTAACCTAACTAGCTTCTACCCGCGGCTTCGCTCGCGTGGATGTCATGGTAAAATTAGACGATTTTCCTAAAATTTTACAATTATAAGTCAGTGTGTGAGAAAGTAATCACAAAATGTAAAATCGATGGAATGTAGTATCTTTGTGGCTGTAGTAATAACACTGCAGCCCGGAGCCGTCGAAAGGGGCGTCTCATATAAGACGGTCCTATTTGAGGCGGATAACGCCCTCTTCCAGCCCCCCTAAATGGGTCCAGGGGCGACGGATCTGGGAAAATCCGTCGCCCCCTACTCCTTAGGACCTGAGATGGTGGCGTGTAGTGTTCCACGCGCGCCTCTCTATGACGTAAGGGGGGAGTTTAACACTTCACTCCCCCTTACTCGAGGTGGCCCGCAGAGGCGGGCCGGCACTAGCCGGGGATCGCGGAAGTCGCATTTGATCGCGTAATCTCCGTAAGTGTGAGGCGGACCACCGGGGTGGTTTTAGTCAGTAACAGTCTGACAGACCCCTCCGCCCTCCCCAGGGTGGAGGACATCCACGAGGATTTCCCCCGGTAATCAAAAAAAAAAAAAATAGGTTAGGTTCGGACTGTACGCAGGTATGAAATGCTACTGGGTTCCATCGTTAGCTAGCGAGTCCGCTACGTCTCTTGGGAGCTCACATTGCGCGTCTTGTAATGCAGCTATGAGATCCTTACTACTGCCGACAAAGTTCCTGCCTTGATCGCTCCATAAGTAGGCGCATTTGCCTCGTCTAGATGTAAATCTGCTAAATGCACAAATATCTAAACGCTTCTGCCGTTAAATTGCCTACCAATTCAAGGTGTATTGCTTTGACTGCCATACAGATGAAAATGGCGATATATGGTTTGTTGGTTCTAGGTCCTCTCCCTTTTGATATCAATACTGGAAATGGCCCTGCAAAATCGACTCCACTATGAAGGAATGGTCTGGCAAGAGTAACGCGCTTTTTCGGTAAATCACCCATTAGTTGCCTTTTTGCTGTGGCACTATGTTTAGCACACACACACCAGACTGTCGTATACATACATACCTTCACGACTAGGGCTTCCAAAATTACGGAAATGTCAATTACGTAACTAATTACGCAACTTTTTTCTCCAATTCCGTAATTACGGAATTAGGTACCTACGTAATTTTTCCTATTTTTTTTTTATCGACTTTGTTTTTGGTAAATATTATAGATAGGTAGAGGTACCTATCTAAAATTTTTACAATTGTCATTTACTATCTTATATTCAAGGAATTATCAAAATGAACACAATATTTAAACAAAAAAAAATATTTATTCAGAAACTTATTGTAGGTACATACCTACATCAGTTAAGTGAAAGTCAAACCATATTTTTTCGTCCCGAATATAATCTTTCTACTTGAAAATGTGATCTCATAAATGACAAAGCATTTAAAGTTTTGTCACTCAGGGAACTTCTTAGTTTATTACAAAAATATCCGGCTGATGAAAAGGCTCGCTCGGCTTCAACACTTGTAGGCGTTATCAAAAGCAAATAATTATACGCTGCAGTCAAAAACACTTCGCGACCGCCGCCAGCGCTGTCGTAAATGCACATTTCTACCCTAATAATGGAATGGAGATCTGTGTTTACTGTTGAAATTGGTTTATTTACCGTCACTTTGTTTATTTCTTTGTCCAACTGTTGTGCGATTGTCAACTCCTCGTCATCATCGTCACTGGTGGCAATTGCGTCCGATGCACTCGGTTGTGGTTGTGAATTTGTACATTTTTGTGTAGAATTATATTTCAACCGTTCCAACAGTTCGACTATATACATTCGTATTTCATCCGACGATGGTTTCGTGAAATATTCAGTGGCAGCAGTTTAAAAAAAATCCTCATTGTTATGCAAATATTGCAAGACACCGAATACATTTGTTCGCCTTTCCTTTATTCTTTTTCTAAGAGTTGTGGCTAGTTTTCCACTGAGATGGTTTGACTGAAGATCAAGTTTCTCCAACATAAATCGAAACGCAGCGTCAGCCGTCAATAAGTTTCAATCCCGGCGACATAATGACATAACTGTAGTTTTTATTACATCCAAGCTGTAATGAATGTTGTGAAGGTCTTGGATCTCTCCGTCTGTAAATTTTACATTCGATTTCAAATCTAATAACGCCTTAAAAACGCATGATTTTAATTTGAGGAATCTAGGTTAGGTTAAGTTAGGTTAGGTTTTTTTTTTTTTTTTTTTTTTTAAATGGACAGGAGGGGAAATCCTCATGGACGCCCAGACTACCTCACTTGTGACGCAGTCTGGGCAGTGCCGGACTCTTACCGGCTAAAACCCACTCCTGCCTCTGCTCAGCGTCCCTCTGACGTGATCAGAGCCCTTATATACATGTTTTCTTATTATTTATATGGTCATTAATTAACATTGATCTAAAATCTTAAAATTACCATCGGGAATTATTCTATATACAGTCTTATATCTTTATATTGCTTATATTTAACTTACGATTCTATTTACTACTATTTAGGTACATCTAATTATATCGTGTAGTTTTTGCAGGGTTTTTTTTGTTACAAGTACAGTTTTTATCGGATTTTTTGCCTATCTCGATTTCGAATATTTATTCAACGATTTGTTCTTATGCTTCTGTTAAATATTGTGAACAAATATAAATACCTACAGAGCATGGTCGTTTACTTATTCCTGTTTATCGTCTTTTCGGCTAACTTTATACAGAACCTGATAAAAATGTCTCTAGTCCCTTTTGTTGTGATGAGAGCGTTTAAATTTTCCGTTGCTACCTCAATTCCCAGTTCCTGTTCCATCTCATGTCTCTCTAGGCCATGGGCTGGGCAGTCAGTCAGTATGTGTACGACAGTTTCCTGTTTATCAGAGTCACATATGCACGATGGGCTATCCTTGCACTTAAACCTGTTCAGGTATTCAGAGAACCCACCGTGCCCTGTCAGTGCTTGAGTGAGTGTTCCTGTCGGTTTTAATCTTTTTACATGTCTGAAGGCTTGTATGGCGTCCGGGAAAAATACTTTTGTAACGCCGGCTGTGTACTCAGATCTGTATCTCAGATTCCATTCCTCGAGCGTGTCCGCTCGGATCTGGCGCTTTACAAATGAAATCGGGCATTTGTCGTAATCTGGCCTTTTCTTTGTTGTAAGGGCGGCGTCCTTAGCCAGCTGGTCAGCTCTCTCATTACCCTCCAGTCCTGCATGAGCTTTTATCCAGAAAAGTTCGACTTTTTTGGATCGCTCTTTGCAGTGTCGCAGGTTTTCTCGGATTTCGACTGCAAGAGGATGGAGAGAGCGGTGGTTTGCGACCGTTTCTAACGACGACCTGGAGTCGCTGTATATGCCAAAGCTGTTTTTGGGACTTGACAAGATTTCCCTTGTGGCTTTGCATATAGCCAGCAGTTCCGCCTGGTAGACCGTACAGTGGGGCGGCAGCTTGAGCTTTTGGGTTTTGGTTTCAACATCATCGCTCCAATGAGACAATGATGCTCCGACCTTGCCCTCGATCCTGCTGCCGTCCGTATATATTCGCACTGTTTGTGTGCAGTGGTTGTTGTGTTGTTCCTGGTCTGCCAGGCATATAAACTGCAGGCTTATATGTTTCGCTGGGTGAGGGATCCTATCAAACGCGGTACGTCGCTCTATCTCCTTATCTCCTAGCTCTGGCCGGGGTACCCCCCTCCTTGTCTGATATAGGGCCGCTGCCTCTAGTATTCGGAGGTCGAGGGGTAGTATCCCGGCCAGCACCAGTGCCGAGTTCAAGGAGACTGTACGATAGGATTTGCACAATTTCTGTGCAAATCCCCTCTGGACCGCGTTCAATTGCTTGCGTGTCGCTCGCTTTTTGGCTGCTGGTGCCCACGTACTTGCCGCATACAAAATGGTCGGTTCGACTACTGCCGTATAGATGGAGCATATGACATCCGGATTGAGTCCCCAGCTGATCCTGGCTGCCCTTGACAACTGCTTGTACAGGTTTAATGCCTTTTTGCATACATTCGATGCATGGGCATTAAACGTTAGCTTGTTGTCAATGGTAAGCCCCAGGACTTTGATTTCCTGCGACATACCAATATCAATCCCGCCCATGCTCAACAGTGGGGTGTCATGTTTAAGTTTCCGCGTGATGACCATAGCATTTATTTTGTTTTTTGCGGTGCGAATCTTAACTTATTTCTAACTCCCCACTGGTGAACATACTCGAGAGCGTCATTGGCACGTCGCTGGACTTCCATCGCTGAGTCCCCATCGAATATCAAAACGACATCATCGGCGAAGGCTTGGCAGTAGTCTCCCCTTTGTACCAGGCCTTTCAGTAGGGGGTCGAGTAAAAGGTTCCATAGAATGGGGCCCCCTATCGATCCTTGCACACAGCCTTTGTTGGTTGCCCTGGTGACCTCCTGTCCCGCGTACCTCACCCTGACCTTCCTGTGTTCCAGGTAGCTGTCCACCACTCTTCTTATGTTTACCGGGCATTTCGCCTCCGCCAACCCAATTTTTATGGCCGGCCACCATGCGCTGTCGAAGGCTCCCTCTATGTCCAGCGAAATCATAACGATCAACTTCTTGTCTTTTAGTTTGCCACGTATGAATTCTAGCAGGTCATAGAGGGAGTCTTCTGTGCTTTTTTGTGGCATAAAACCATATTGGCGTGCGCTTAGTCCGGGTATGATGTGCCACTTCACCCTACCTATCACCATTTTCTCCAGGACTTTTCCCATCACCGGCAACAATCCTATTGGCCTATAGGAACTGTATAGCTCTCCTTCCCGGGTTTCCTCAGTATTACAATCGTCGCTTCTTTCCAGATTCTCGGAAAGTAGCCCAGCTCTAGGCATTTGTTTGCCAGTGACAGGAAGAGTTCCGGATCAAGGTCAAGGGCTTTTTGGCAGATATCGGCCGTAAGGCCATCTGCCCCCGGGGCTTTTTTGGGATGGAAGCTATGTATTGCGACGTTCAGCTCTTCCTTAGTAAACGGAGGATCATGTTCTTCATCATGCCCCATCTCGTTTGCTTTTTCAGCTATCGTCCTGATACACATGTGTTCGTCATTATCGTCTTCCTTCATATCCTCCGGGTAAAACGTTTCCGCCAGCAAAGTAGCAGATTCGAGGTGGTTTAGTGTTTTACCTTCTTTGATAAGGGGAAGGTCCTCCTGTCTTTTTTGAGTCCTGCCTATTACCCTATAAATACCCTCCCAGAGTCCCTCTCTGTCCTGTTTCTCACAGAAGCTTTTCCAGCTTTCTGTTTGAGCCGTTCTTTCTGCTAGCTCATATTTCTCTTTCAATTGCAGGTACTCCCCGACGACTTTCGTTCTCCTGATCGCGGCTGCACAGCGGACTCTGCGCTGACTGGGTTAGGTTAGGTTAGGTTAGGTTTTTTTTTTTTTTTTTTTTTTTTTTTTTTTTTTTTTTTTTTTTTTTTTTTATTTAATTATACTACCTCCAACATAATCGGAGCCTATGCTTAGCTATCGCATTCATTCCAGATCTCTCTTGTATTCCTCTCGCACATCCATTCTGCATACTTTATCTTTCTAGCATTCTTTCATCTTTCTTTCTTTAAGGGTAGGACGCCCTTTTACTATTTGTCTACTCTTTTTCTTTTATATTTATTTGGTTTTTATTTAGGAAAAACAAAAAATAGAACAACAACACAGGATTCTTACAGGTTCTGATTACAGGCTACAGGTTACAGGCTTATTTTAACTTATTTCTATTTTGTAGTACTAATTCGTTATTTTTAATGCATACAGATTTCTTATCTACTCTTATGACTAGTTACATGTTTTATTATTTTTAATTGTTCTTGGGCAACTCTGATATTTGTTTCTTGTTCGTTTTACACATACATATTGTTAATTCTAAATGATTAATGCTTAACATTAATATTGTACATAATATTATGTAAACATTTTTGCTTATGCACTCTTATTTCTTTTTATAACCCTTTCACATATTTTTACGCAATATTCTAGTATGATCTCTCTTTTTTTGCCCGCTATTATTTGCCACATATTTTCTGGTTCAATCTTGGTGTCGAGCTCATGCTCAGCCTCCATTCTTTCCCTGTCGAAGACGGGGCAGCTGAATAATATATGTGACACCGTTTCATCAGCTTCAGGATCGCAAATGCACGATGAGCTCCCCTTGCACTTGAAACGGTTCAAGTATTCCGAGAACCCACCGTGCCCCGTCATAATTTGTGTGACTACATTGTTGATTTTGCATTTCCTGATTATCCTGTAAGCCGCCACCGCATCCGGGAAAAACAGTTTGGTCACTGCAGCAGTTTCTGCGGACCTGTATCTATGGTTCCACTCTTCCAGCGTTGCCGTGCGAATGCATCGCTTGACGTACGAAACCGGACACAAGTCGTAGTCAGGCTTGCGTTTGGAACCTTCAGCGGCTCTTTTGGCTAATTCGTCGGCTCTCTCATTTCCTTCCAGACCCGCGTGAGCTTTGATCCAAAACAAGGAAACAGCCTTGTTTTGGATACACAGTGATCTTATATTGGCCCTTGCCTCCACTGCAAGTGGGTGGTGTCGGTCGTGATTTTGAATGGTTTGAAGAGCTGCCATGGAGTCGCTGAAAATTCCAAACGATTGCGCACTGTGTTTCAGGATCTCCCTGGTTGCAACGCATATCGCCAAAAGCTCAGCCTGGTAAACGGTGGAGTAGTGTGGGAGAGCAAGCTTGAGAGCTTTGGTTTCGGCATCACCGCTCCATATGGAGAGTGCCGCCCCGACCTTGCCTCCAATCTTGCTCCCGTCCGTAAAGATACGAACCTCAAGTTCGTTCTGGGCATCAAGTTGCTCTTTGTTTACCAGGCTTACGAGCTCTAGCTCAGCGCGCTCTGCGGGGTGTGGATCTTCCATTACCGAGGCAGTCTGCTCGACCCTCCTGTCGCCAAGTGCTAGCTGAGGCACCCCCCTCCTGGCCTCGTATAATGATGCCGCCTCTCGGACACGCAGGTCGAGAGGTAGTATCCCAGCCAGCACCAGTGCAGAGTTCAAGGAGACTGTCCGGTATGCCTTGCACAGCTTTTGTGCAATACCGCGCTGAACTGCTCCCAACTGCTTCATGACGCCCAGCTTTCCAACGGCCGGTGCCCACACGCTGGCGGCGTACAGGATGACTGGTTCCACTGTGGCCACATATTATTATTCTTATGACTTCAGGGTGAAGTCCCCAGCTGGTCTTTGCCGCCCTTGTTAGTTGGTTGTGGATTCCTATTGCCTTTCTGCACACATTTGCGACGTGGGTGTTAAAGGTCAGCTTTTTGTCGATGGTGACACCTAAGATTTTGATCTCGTTGGACATGGCAATGTCAATTCCGCCCATGGTCAGGCGTGGGGTGTCATATTTTAGTTTGCGAGTGATAACCATTGCGATGGTTTTATGCGGGGCAAATTTAAGTTTGTTCTGTACACCCCACGCCCGAACATGTTCGAGAGCGGCACTGGCACGTCCCTGGATCTCCAGCGATGTGTCACCATCAAAGATCAGCACAACATCGTCTGCAAATGCCTGGCAATAGTCACCCCTAGCTTCTAGGCTGTTAAGAAGGGGGTCCAGCAAAAGATTCCATAATATCGGTCCCCCTATGGAACCCTGAACACAGCCCTTACTTGTAGCCTTGCCGAACTCTTCGCCTGCGTACCTGACCCTGACCTTTCTATTTTTGAGATAGCTGTCGATGACCCTCCTCAAGCCAATTGGACATTTTTCCTCAGCCAGGCGGACTCTTATAGCTGGCCACCATGCGCTGTCAAAAGCTCCCTCTATGTCCAAGGATACTACGACTACTATTTTCTTTTGTTCCAGCTTGTTGCGTATGTGCTGCATTAGTGCGTAAAGGGAGTCCTCTGCGCTCCTCTGGGGCATGAATCCATACTGGCGAGTACTCATCCTTGGGATCAAGTGGAACTTGAGGCGGGCCACCAACATCTTCTCGTAAATTTTCCCTAGTATTGGTAACAGACCAATTGGTCTGTACGCCTTTGGGGTGCTGTAGTCGGTTTTTCCAGGCTTCTTCAGCACGATCACTATCGCCTCCTTCCAGACTTCAGGGAAGTGGTGGCATTTCAGACAAGCGTTCATAAGAGCGAGGGCCACCTCAGGGGCACCTCCGATAGCCTGGCAGCAAATATCGGCGGTGAAGCCGTCTGCTCCTGGAGCTTTTTTGGCGTTGAAGGACTTGCACGCCGCCATCAGTTCAGCCATCGTGAATGGTGGATCGCATGAATTATCTTGCCCTCCAACATTCACAATGTCAGCCTTTTCTCTGATAAGGCGGTGATGTGTGCTGTCACTGTCTGTATGGTCTTCTGGATAAAATGTGTTCGCCAGTAGTTCGACTGATCCTTCCGTGTCCAGCACCTCCCCGTCCTTCACTAGCGGTTGGTCCTCTCCCCTTCCCTTGGTCCTTGCTATCACCCGGTAAATCCCTTCCCAAACCCCCTCTCTGTCCTGTTTTGCGCAAAAGTTCTTCCAACTCTCGACCATGTCTTTGGCTGCTTCTGTTTCATACTCAGCTTTCTGTTTCAGGTACTCTTCGACAACCTTCGATCTTCAGGCCGGTGCAGCACACCTGATTCTGCGTTTTCTGGTGGCGACCTCCTTCTTCATCCTCTCGAGTTTCTCGGACCACCACGGGAAAGTGAGCACTTCGTTACTCTTCTTCATAGGCATTGATGAAGTGCATGCGTCTCTTATTATTTGTGTGTATCTATTTATAGTTATATTAAGTTGGTCAGCTGTATTTAATTTGTCAATTTCTAGTTTATAAATGTTGTTCTCTTGCATTAATTGGCTGAGTTTCTCACGAAACTCAGGCCAATTTGCTTTCTTTGTATTGAAAATTCTAGTGGTTCTGTTGATTTTAATGCCTTTAGACCTTTTTAATTTGATGTTAAAAACAATCCCGTTGTGATCCGAGCTAGTGAGACCCTCGTCTACCCTCCAGTCGTCCACCAAGTCCAGAATATCTGTCGAGCATGCTGTGATGTCGACGTGGCTGCAGTAACGTTTTCCCCCTCTGATCGTGTCGAAGGTTGGAATTTCCCCTCTGTTGAGTATGTTAAGACTCAGCTCGTTTAGGACTCCAGATACTTCTTCGCCCCTGTAGTCAATGGACAAGCTTCCCCACCAGGTGCTTTTTGCATTTGCGTCTCCTCCAACAATCCATATTCTGGAACCTACTTCTTCCTCGACGTGTTTTAGGTGCTCGAGGTATGGTCCCACTGGCTGGTCCGGCTCAAGATAAAAGGAGACCAGTGTAATTCTCCAGGCACTGGTCCGGATCCCCACCACGGTGATGTTGTTCGTGGTGAGTTTCGGGTACTGCGTGACTATAAGGTCTTGGTCGAAGACCGCTATTGCGGCCTTTACAGTCCCATCTCCTGTATCAGTGCTCTGAAAGATTCGAGCACCCCTGTGGTTTTTCATGGCCTTAGCTCCACCCACATATGGTTCCTGGAGGAGAGCAACCGCAACTCCGCGTTTTACGGCTTCCAACAAGAGCTCGTTTGTTGCCAATTTTTTCCGCTGGAGGTTGGCTTGTATTATTTTGTAGAGGTTTGGGTTGCCTTGGGTGCCTTTAGCAATACGCCACCGTCGATCTGGCGATTTCATCCCACTTACGGCGTGTTGGGCAATCGGGGTTAAAAGTGTTATGGTCAGTGTTCTCGAGATTTGATCTTGTGCAGTTCTGGCATTTGGGTGGGACTCCCGCAAGCCAATCGGCACACTTCGACTTCAAATGTGGACCACCACAGTGACTGCACAAGTCAGCTGGTTCCTTACAGAATCGTTTGCCATGCCCGTAGCTCAGACAGCGCGTGCATTGTACCAGCGGGGTTTGGTCTTCTACCCTAACGCGTTGGAGGTCCACGTGCAGGTATCCGATTTCTGTAGCCCTTCTCCAGATGGTCGGTGAGACGCTGACCACAATGTGATTGGTGTGCGGATTTCTAGTTCTTCTCCTGAACTTTACCTCCACTCTATCCTCTTCTTTTTCAAGGTTGAGGAAGACACCCTTGTTTTGATTCCTCAGTGCCTTGAGGACATCCTCGTCTGAGTTGGTGGAGAGGGCGCTCTTGAGGATCAGTAACGGGTCCTTATTTTTCATTTCCTCGACATTGAGGTCCTGTCTTTCTCCTTCCAATTTGTTTTTAATTTTGTTCCTTTCTTCCTTGGTCTGGAATCCCATTATATTTTTTCTGTCCTTTGCCTTTCTTACCCTTTCGACTTTAACCCAGCCCTCTTTTGCGTCCACCGCCTTTCGTATCTTATCTAATACTTCGTCCTCTGTTTCTGTATCATCTTTTGAGGTAACTACGATCGAGTGCAGCGTACTTCGCATTGGATTCGACTTTCCGCTGTTGGTCGCAGTTACACTCGCGTAAGTTGTTGTTACTCCCTGTTCTATTGCGACTTTCAACTCCTCCATTCTTCTATTATTCTCTTGTAGCAACTTCGAGTGTTCCTCGATTCGTGTTGCCAGCAAGTTCTGTTCTTGTTGAATAGAGAAGGTGGCGTCAGGGGCTACAGCTTCGGGCTCTATATTTTCCTTCACCCCTCCTGAGCTTTTTGTTTTGGCCTCTTTTTCAGCTTCCTTCACTAGCTGGTATAGCCGTTCCAGCGCTTCAATGATGCCGTTTTTAATTTCGGTCTTAGTATTTCTTGAACTGCTCAGGTGCAATTTGCCTTTGTTCAAGCAGGCCCTAGCTTCTGTTGACCGATCCGCGTACTGTACTTTTGGCGGCGTACGGACCTCTGTCGATTTCTTGCGCATTTGAAGGGTTTTATTTTCCTGCGTCTCTGTAGATTTTTGTACTATTTTTGCAGGGCCAGCCTGTATCGTCATGGTAGTTAAGGGGGGTGTTGGGTCTGTATTTGTGGATTTAGCGGCTTCCCATTCTCCAACGCTGCGACGAACATTTGGAGGTGATGTTCCGGATTTTGGTGGTAGTTTCTCGCTATCCACATTCTTTGGTGGGGTCCTCAATCCGAGCATATTAGAGGTATGCGTCAGTAAAAATATAAAAAGTGTAAGTGTGTATAATAAAAAGAAATAAAAGTGCGTTAAGTTTTTCAATGTTTTCTCTATATAGAGTTAACACGGTCAGCCTCCTAGTTCAATAAAACGAGTCAGGCAACAAACATATAATAAAAATAGAAAAAACTTTGCTTCCAGGTGTCAAAAATTTACAAAGCTCTATGTAGAGTCGGTTTGATATCGTCAGTGGAGAGATCTCCGCGAGCCCTTTCAAATGACCCCAAACTCGGTGCAACTCCACCAAGGGGTTCCGGAGCTATTCCAACTCAAAGGTTAGGTTAGGTTAGGTTAGGTTGTGGGGATCGTGCGATCGATGGCCCTTTACGGGGCCCCGATCTGGGCGGCTGACCTGACGGCCGGTAGCATCTCTGTGCTGCGAAAGCCGCAGCGAGCTATGGCCGTCAGAGTCATCAGGGGGTACCGCACGATCTCCCACGAGGCGGCTTGTGCACTGGCCGGATCCCCGCCCTGGGACCTGGAGGCGAAGGTACTCGCGTCACTGTATCGGTGGCGCGAGGAAGCGCGGGCGCGGGGCGAGCGGCCGATGCAGCGCCATTTGGAGCAGCGTCGGTCGCAGCTTCGCGAGGTCCTGGTGGCGGAATGGCGGGACAGGCTTTCACGCCCTACCGCTGGCCTCGTCACCATCGAGGCGGTCCGGCCAGTGCTCGACCTCTGGCTCGGGAGGAGGCACGGCTCCCTGTCATTTCGGGTGACACAGGTGCTCTCGGGGCATGGTTGCTTCGGGAAGTACCTGTGTCGCATAAACAGGGAGCCGGACGCCCGGTGTCACCACTGCGTCGACTGCCGGGAGGACACGGCGCGGCATACGCTGGCAGAGTGTGCCGCTTGGGAGGAGCCGCGCCGTGCCCTCATCTCAGGAGTAGGCAGTGACCTGTCGCTGTCGGCCGTTGTGAATGCAATGGTCGGCAGCGAGGAGTCCTGGGACGCGGTGGTATCCTTCTGCGAAGTAGTAATCTCGCAGAAGGAGGCTGCGGAACGGGAGAGAGAGATTTCATCCTCTCACCCGGCCCGCAGCAGGCGCACCGGGCGTCGGCGGAGGGCGGACAACGCCCTCTTCCAGCCCCCCTAAATGGGTCCAGGGGCGACGGACCCGGGGAAGTCCGTCGCCCCCCATACATCTGGACCCGAGGTGGCGGCGCGTAGTGTTCCACGCGCGCCCCTCTTAGACGTCGCGGGGGGAGTCAAACACCTCACTCCCCCCGCTCGACGAGACGGAGCCCGCAGAGGCGGGCTGGCACCAGTCGTGGTCGCGGAAGATTTGAACGTTCCCGCGACCCCGGCGTAGGTGTGAGATGGAACACCGGGGTGGTTTTTAGTCAGTAAGAGTCTGACAGACCCCTCTGCCCGCCCCAGGGCGGAGGACATCCATGAGGATTTTCCACCCCGAAAAAAAAAAAAAAAAAAAAAAAGGTTAGGTTAGGTTAGGTTGGGGGATCCCCCACAGCGCATACTTCCACGTAGTTTCCCCCGGGCAACGCCGTGTCTGACCACCGTAACGGAGTGGCAGACCGGCGGCTAAAGTGCGCTGTGATTCGCAGACCAAAAACGCGTTCGTCTGCGGATATGTCGAGATTGCAAAGCCGTGACGCCTCTGGGCGTTTTTATTCTAATCGCTCCTCACAGGGCGATTCAAACGGCCCTTCTCAGGGCCAACCCAACGGCCCTTCTCAGGGCCAATCCAACGGCCCTTCTCAGGGCCATGCCGGCGGCGCTTTGGCGTCAGAAGCTGACCGCGCACCGTCCGCGGCCAGCTTTTTCAGCAGGCCGGACGAGTTGTCGGACGCCGACGAGTCCAATATGGACACGTCGGCGGCCGAAAACGACCGCCCCAAGCGGAAGAGGGCCGATCTGAGGCTCGGGTCCGGGGGCTCCTCGGAGTCGGTCGGGATCGTAGGGCGAAGAAGAAGTCGGAAGTCTAAAAAGGCTTCGACTTCTACTCCGGCTGTGGCTCACGATGTGGGCTTGGTGGACGCCGAGCGCCAGCTAAACCTGGCGAAAAGGGCGCAACTCCAGGTGGACCTGGAGGAGAGGGTCGCCACCAAGGAGCGGCAGGCGCAAGCCGCCAGGTCGAGGGCTGGCTATGGTGCATCTAATGTACTATATGCTGACCACTCCCTGGCGGAATTGGAGCGCATGGCGCAGGAAGACAAGGAGGAGGTTCTGGAGGTCGCCTCAAAGTCCTCCAATTTGAAGGGGACCTTCCAGAAGGCCCTCAAATGCCGGGCCGCCAGCATGCACGGCATTGTCGTGGAGCTGGTGAAGCGGACGGCCACGGACGAAACGCGGCAGCTGCAGGCGAAGGTGGATCGTCTGCAGGCGGAGGTCAGCCAGCTACACCAGAAGCTGGCTGATGTCACGGCCCGGCCTGCCCAATCTGCCCCCGACGCGGTGGTGGGAGGCTCCTCCTCCCCTGCCAGCCTTGAGGCAATAATCCGCGGGGTTGTCATGGAGGAGAGAGCCTTCATCAGAGGCTGCTTCGCAGGAATCGAAGACCGGCTCTTGCCGGAAAAGCGGCTCCGCCCGCCGCTAGCGGCGGATTTGAGTCTACCACCAACCGAGCCGGAACCTACGCCTCTGGGAGGCCCGGCATCAGGCGAGCAGCCCCGGGGCCCGAAGCCGTCCAAGGGCAAAGGCAAGGGCAAGAGGACCACGGTGGCCCCTCAAACACCCACCACGAGCGCGGAGGGAGCGTCTGCATCGTCTGCCACTCCAGCAGCCCCCCGGAACTCGGAGGGGGAAGACGCCCTTCTTCCCTCCACCACCCCGTCCAACCAATCGTGGACGGAAGTGGTCAGGGGGGGAAAAGGGAAAAAGTCGACCCCCAAGCCCGCTGCGACTGCTCCTGCAGCCAAAAAGGGTCCAGCCGGCGGGAGGAAGCTGGTTCCTCCCAAAACCGCGGCCGTCGTGGTGACCATCACCCCGGAGGCCGTGGAGCGGGGCGAGACTTATGAGTCCGTCCTAAGACGGGCTCGTACCAACGCGGATCCTTCCCGGCTAGGGATCGGCAACATCACGTGCCGCCGAACCCTAGCCGGGGCTCGAATTTTCGAGTTCTCGGGGGAGCAGCGCGGCGCAAACGCGGACCTCTTCGCAAAAATGTTGCAAGAGGTCATCGCGGATGCGGCAACGGTCGTCAGACCTGTAAAGACCGCAGCCTTGGAGGTGGCCGATCTGGATGATTCGGTCACCAAAGAGGACGTGGTGGCGGCCGTTGCGGTGGCTGGAGGTTGCGATGCTGGCGCGGTGAAGGGTGGAGCCATCAGGCTCGGCCGCCGCGGCATGGGCACCATCCGCATCGAGTGCCCAGTCGCTGCGGCTGGGGCCGTCCTTACTGCGACCAAAGGACGGCTGCTTGTGGGCTTCAGCTCGGCTGTGGTTCGGCCACTTGAAGACCAGCCTATGCGTTGCTTCAAGTGCTTCGCGTTCGGCCACACCCGAACCACGTGTCCCTCCAAGTTCGACTGGGGAGACTGTTGTTTCCGATGCGGGCAGGAGGGACACAGGAGTGCCACTTGCCACGCCGCCACGCTTCGCTGCGCGGCGTGTGCCGCCAGTGGCCGCCCCGCGGACCACAAGATGACGGGCAGGAGCTGCAAGCCTCCAGCGAGGAAGGGCATAGTGCCGGCGCAGGTTCGCCCTGCCGCCACCACCGCCGCCGAAGTCGCCGCTGTAGCTCCAGCGGCGCTAGCCGAGGAGGGATGTGAGATGTTGGAATAATGACTTTCAACTACCGCATCCTCCAGGCGAACACCAACCACTGCAGAGCGGCCCAGGACCTGGTGGTGCAGGTTATGGCCGAGTGGTTGGTGAACGTAGCGGTGGTCGCCGAGCCCTACTCAATCCCCGGCAGCTGGCTGGGTGACGAGGACGGCTCGGTGGCACTAGCGGCGCGGTCTTCCACAGACTCCCCTCCCCTCTCGCTATTAGAGAAGGGACCGGGATACGTGGCCGCCGCGTGGGGAGAATTAGCCCTTGTGGGCGTCTATTTCTCCCCAAACCGCCCCCTACAGGACTTCGAGAACTATCTCGGAGTCCTGGCCGCCGTGGTCGGCAGGGCGGCGCCGCGTCAGGTCTCCGTATTGGGAGACCTGAATGCCAAGTCGGTGACCTGGGGCAACCGGGCCACCGACGCACGCGGGCGGGCAGTGGAGATGTGGGCAGCCTCCTCTGGACTCTCCCTCTTGAACAGAGGCAGCGTCCAGACATGCGTGCGGCGGCAGGGTGGCTCAATAGTTGACGTCACTTTCGCCACCCCTGCGTTGGCCGCGCGCGTGTTGAACTGGCGGGTGGACCTGGTGGAGACTATGTCGGACCACCGCTACGTACGGTTCGACATCTCCACCGGTAGCCCCGGAGAGACGCGGCCCCTCTCGGTGCGATCACCGTTCCCGCGGTGGGCTCTCACCCGCCTGGACAGGGAGGCAGCGGGGGAGGCGGCGTTCATCCAGGACTGGTTTTCACCACCTTCCGCCGGCCTGGATGTGGACACCGTGGCGGGGCACCTGATGGAGTCTCTGACTGAGGTATGCAAGTCTAGCATGCCTCGGTCTTGCCGACCGCCACCCAAACGCGCCGTGTACTGGTGGTCGGCGGAGCTGGCGGGGCTTCGAGCAGCGTGTGTGGAGGCAAGGAGGGCCTACACGCGAAGCCGGCGGCGGCGACGACGAGACCACGCCAATGAGGACCACCTCTATGAGGTATACATGGAGGCAAAAGTGGTCCTCGATAGGGCCATCGCCGCCGCCAGAGACTCGGCGAGAGTGGAGATGTTGGAGGGTCTCGACAACGACCCATACGGGAGACCATATAAGGCGGCACGCAACAAACTGCGCCCCTTTGGTCCCCCGGTGGCCGAGACCCTGGAGCCCTCATTACTGGATGGGGTGGTTCAGTCCCTGTTCCCGTGCAGGGACAACTTCACCCCACCAGTGATGGACCCACCGCTGGGGATAGCTCCGCCAGCTGAGGAAGTAGAGGAGGCCCCTCCTGTCACGGAGTCGGAACTTGGCGCGGCAATTCTCCATATCCGCGCCAAGAAGACAGCTCCGGGCCCCGACGGTGTTCCGGCAAGAGTGGTGGCGATCGCTGCCACTCAAATGGAGGAGAGGTTTCGGGACCTCTTCAGCGCATGTCTTGCGTCTGGGAGGTTCCCGAAACCGTGGAAGGAGGGGCAGTTGTGCCTCCTTCGCAAGGAGGGCCGCCCAGCAGACTCCCCCTCGGCATACCGGCCCATCGTTCTGCTCGATGAGGTCGGAAAAATGTTCGAGAGGATAATCGCTGCCCGCCTAAAAAGCCATTTGCGGTGTATCGGGCCGGACTTGTCGGACGCTCAGTTCGGTTTTCGGGCTGAGCGTTCCACGGTGGACGCGCTGGCCCGCCTTAAGGGCCAGGTGAAGGGGGCGATGGAAGTGGGGGACGGATTGTTGGCTGTGTCATTCGACATAGCCAATGCCTTCAACTCCGTTCCCCACTCCACCATCCTAGAGGCGCTCCGATTCCACGGAGTGCCTCGATACATGCGCGATCTACTGGCCAGCTACCTGGAGGATCGGGCGATCGTCCTGGTAAATAGGACTGGCTAAGTCCGGCGATACGCCGTTGAGGCCGGCGTGCCGCAGGGGTCAGTCATAGGACCTCTCCTCTGGAACATCGCCTATGATTGGCTCTTGCGGGGAACTCTCCTCCGGGGCACAGATGACACTCTCCTCACCGCCCGGGGGGGGAGTTTCAGGGAGGCGGCCAACTTGGCCTCGGCGGGCGGATCCTTGGTCGCGGGGAGGATCCGCCGCCTAGGTTTAACGGTGGCGCTGCACAAGACCGAGGCCGTGTTCTTCCACGGACCTCGGCAGCGCCCCCCACCTGACGCCCACATCTTCGTGGAGGGCGTCAGAATTGAGGTAAAGGCCCAGATGAAATATCCTTATACTCGACAGCAGGTGGCGCTTCGGTCCGCATTTTAATGGGCTGTCGTCGCGCCTGCTGAAGGCCGCAGGTACGCTGTCGTGGCTGCTTCCCAACTTGGGGAGGCCCAGCGCGCGATGCCGGCAACTTTACGCCGGCATCTTGAGAAGTATGGCCCTTTACGGGGCTCCTATCTGGGAGGACTCCCTCCAGAGGAGAGAGAACGCCACCGCCTTGCGGGCGCCCCAAAGGGCCATAGCCCAGCGGGTAGCGCGGGCCTACCGCACGGTGGGCTTCGCGGCAGCATGTGCTCTGGCCAGCACCCCTCCTTGGGAACTCGAGGCGTGGGTGCTCGCCAGAGTGTATGAATGGACGGCGGGGCGGAGGGCGAGAGGAGAACGCCCAGCCCCGAAAGAGCGGGAGGCCGTCCGGCGGGAGGCGAGGGACGCCATCGTTGTCCATTGGACGGGGGAACTCGCCACCGCAGCCTTCGGCCGCCGAACCCTCGACGCGATTGGGCCTGTCCTGCGAGACTGGCTCGAGCGGTCGCACGGGTTCCTCTCCTTCCGTCTAGTGCAGGTGCTGTCCGGACACGGTTGCTTCGGATCGTACCTGCACCGAATCGGACGGGAGGAGACACCGTCGTGCCACGACTGTGGTGCTGTTACGGGGCAAGTTCAAAGTCTCTTTTTAAAAAAAACTATTTTAACCCTTGAAAGAATTTAATTGAAATTAATAAGGTTTTTACAATAATATGATTTTAATGTGTCCGTCACGAAGTTCAAAGTATGACTACTTAAACTAAAAACAACAACTGTGGGAAATGGTAGGAAACGTTACATGACGCCTATGAGGCGTCAGCGTTTATATTTTATATGGTTAGGGCTGTCTTACAATTTATAACAACCCCCCCGATAAGATTGATCATTACGATTAAGAGTGATGAGAAATCTAAGATGAAAACGTTGAACTTCGTTTTGGTTACAAGTAACTATTTATAAGATACATAGTAATTGTAGCTATTAGTAAACTTAGGGCTAATCTATAATTAGACATAAGAACTTATATTAATACAATAGTTATATATTCGTTTCTATAAAACCAAAAATTAACTGTTTAAAAAGAATAATAGTGATTATAATCGATAAAGAAAACTAAGTCATAACATTGCGTTTTAGTGGAGTAGGCAAGGATTTACATGATCCTTGGACATCTTCGTCAGAGGATTCTGCGAATTGATTATTTACGGATTGAACAGACTGAACTGTTTGTTTCTTTTTAGTATAACATTGATTGAACACTTGAATACATAATCGAGGGTTTTTAGTCGAACAAAATAACTTCTTAGATCTATACAAGAGATAAACAAGGACAATAGCAGAGATGACGTATGTTAACGAGAGATAATGAGTACTATATTTATGTAAGTGAGATGGTTGTTCTATTTTATTTAATTCTTTTTCAAATTCATTTAAATGCACACTTGCCTGTAGTAGAGAATTGAAATCATTAACATTAGATAACTTTACAAAAGGGAGGTGTCCTACTGTTTTATTTATTCTCTGATTGTCGCAGCAATCATCTTTTATAATATTAAAATTAGATATATGATTAGTAACATTAGACATAACTTTGTCACTAGGCGTAAACTTTAAAGTTTTAAAGAAAGCTACACAATATTTTGGCAAGGCCAGCATGCCTGTGCCGAAAAAGATCTCATCGTAATTGCTAGGATCGTTTTCACATGTAATATGAGCTTTTCCGGGTTCTGACTGTACAAATAGCCATTTATTATTATTTAACTTGAAAAATATATCGATTGACCCATGTAACAGCTTAGTATTACAAGAATCTGGCAACGAAATTAGATAAGATAAGATAATGTTTATTTGCCAAAAACAGTGTTTACGATTCCTTATAGTCTACATTAATAGCTAGGTTTACAAAAAACAAAATAAGATGCAAAGGAAGCATTTTGCTAATGAACTCCACACTAGGTCGAGCCTGTCTCGTGGAGTTCATGGGTGGCATTACCATATAGGGAAAATGCGCATTACATGAATACGTATGAAAAAGCGTTAATTTTTAGGGTAATTAAAACATTGTCTAGGTTTAAAGATGAAATTAAAACAGTTAAAAAAAAAGAAGAAAATTAAACAATAGAGTAGGTTAACAGATTATTGTAGCAATGTGCACTATGTGTAAGAATGTGTGTGAGTGTTTTGAGTGAGAGAGAGGGTGTGTGAGTGTTTTGAGTGAGAGAGAGGGTGTGTGAGTGTGGGCATGTGTTAGTGTATTACGAAATTACCTTTAAAATAGATTCGGATTCACTATATGATTGGGCTAGCAGCCATTTGCGAACAATCTTTTTTACTTGGCTTGTTCCAGAGTTACTGATGCCACACATTCTTACCGCTTTGTTGTATATGTGGCTGAGCAAGAATTCTTGCATGTGTTGTGCGAAAGATGAACGTGTCCTTATTGAAGCTTCAGTTAAGATTATTGTTTCGCACGTTGGATTCGCAATTGTAGAGTACACATTTCCTAAAGAACACACATAACACTCATTATGAATCACTTCACAATTATCCACTGAATCTAATAGTGAATAGAACAGACTATCTATTGTTACAGCCACATAAGGTTTATTAGGAGCAATAAGTATATAAGTGTCAGGCTTGGTAACGTCGTAAGGAGCTGGAAGAGGAACATTGTGATAGAGGTTGTATGTCTGTGGAAGGATGAGCGGAATTTTGGTAATAATAATAATTTTGTTAAGATGATAATAACAAACTAAATCAGATATATCTATAATAACGTGTATATTTTCTAAAAATAAACTTGTGGGAAGTTCACAATGTTTAGGAAGCTTATCTTTATGTAGGTCTAGTTCTTGGAATAATTGATAGGGACTAAGTACAGTTGGATGAAGAATGTTGAGCTTGCTAAATAAGATAGCGTTGTTGACATCATCAATGTCAAAGGACAAGGCTATAGTAATGCTTTCTAAGGAGTTCAATAACATTATTAGATGATTTTTTATTTCTATTTTATCATTTGAATTAGACAATTGCTCAAAACCTACTCTAATAGTGTCTAAATTTTGATTTAATAGGTTTTGATTTTTGTTTACATTAGACATTGTGTTATTGAAGTTTGAAATAGTAGATTGGATAACGTGAATATTATCTTTCATTAAGTGAGCTAGCTGTTTTTCGTCTGACTGTACTTTAGTAATAGCGTCTGAGAATTTTAAGGCATCATCAGAGTCTAAAGTTCCAAAGATTGATTTCAAAACTGAACCGCCGGCATCAATGAGCCCGCGTTTAAAACGGTTTGGTTTTTGATCTCGCACAAGGTAAGATATCGACAAGAACTTACGAACATTGTTAAGATGTTGGTTTTGTAAAGGCGATAGTAGATTAGTACATTCTAGTTGAATTTTACTAGAAGAGCTAGTAACACAGAAATTGGAAACTTCTTTGATTAGAGCTTCGACTTTATCTAAATGCGGCTTTATATGGCTAATGTCTAAATACGTTACAACATTCCAGTGGTCGTTTGTAAACTTAACGTTCAATAATTGATCGAAGTATAGGCCTGGACTACCTATGATAGGAGTAACGAATTTGTGGCTCGAAGACGGCTGAAGTAATAACCTGAAATAGAAAAGATTGGACTAGTCATCTGTTGCAATTTTTATTTCGTCGTAGTGGTGACGAACGTATTTTCTATTAATTAAAAGGGTAACCGTATGATTACCATTGATTTTGACAATTTTAAAAGGTCCTTTCCATATAGGAGACATCGCTTTGTTTTGTTTATGATGACACCGTAAATATACCATGTCACCTATTTTATACGTTACGGGTTTAGCATGAACGTCGAAACGTTGTTTAGACTTCTCTTTGGACGATTGTATATTTTGCAAGGCCTTTTGTCTGCTATAATATAACCTATGATTAAGAGCACGAATATAGTCTGTGTAGGTATTTAATTCTAAGGTGTCGGCACTTTGGGGCATGTAAGGTTTAAATCCGAATAATAACTCCATCGGTTGGAAGCCGGTAGTGGAGTGCACATTAGTATTGTACGCTATCATTGCAGTTTGTAAATATAAGCTCCAGGTATGTTGATTATCTTCGATATATGATCGTAAGTACTCTTTTAAGGTCGCATGACTTCTTTCGAGAGCGCCACATGTTTGTGGATGATAAGGAGACGCGAAGATATGCTTAATGCCGAATAATCTCTCTAACTGTTTTAAAACGTCGGATGTAAAGTTGGTCCCTTGATCGGTTACGATCATTCTGGGGATACCTACATGAGAAATGAAAAGCACGAATTTTTGTGCTGTTTCTTCGGCGGAACATGTTGTCATTGCATATGCTTGCGAATACTTAGTTAAATCGTCTTGCAATGTAAGGATAAACTTAAAACGATAATCGTGAGTTTCGGGTAATGGTCCTACAACGTCTAAGAATACCTTTTCCATAGGTTTCGTAGCTGTGGATGTGATTATCATAGGAGCACGATTTGTTTGACGTAGTGGTTTGTTTATTTGACAGGACTTACAACTCTTGACATAGTTTTCTATGTCTTGACGCATATTTTTCCACCAGTAAAGAGTTTTTAACCTATCATACATGCGAGAAATACCCGGATGTCCTGCAGAAGGTGAGTCGTGGTTATCTTTTAATATACGGGGAACCTCTGCGGGAGTAGGGAATATGATATTATTATGATAGATATGAACTTTGACACCTGTGTTATGAAATAGAAATCCTATAATATTGTATATTTTGGTAAACGATAACTTCGTAAATGGATCTTGGAAATCGGAAATAGCAAATTCTTTTTCTTCTGAATACCATGCGGTAATCATTTCCCGATAATCTCTTAATAAGTTAAAAATATCTTTGTAAGTCATTTCGTCATAATGGTGGACACGTAAGAATAAATGTGTGAAAACGTATTTTTCATTGGACGTGCTTTGAAACGTATATAATTCTCTTTCTAAATTTCGTATGTCAGGTAAGTCTTCGTCGAACTTGGACATTTGTAGAATTTCAGAGCAATATGGGATCGAGTCGTCTAAGTCGATGGCAGAGGGGTAAGTAATCATTTTACATTTTGTTTTAAGTAATGAATCATTATGCTCCTGTATAACAGTGTCGTAGGAATTATTGTGTTGTTGACTAATTTGTAAATATTTTTCATAGGTTTCAGAAGTAGAAGGGACACTAGGATCCGTGGTAAGTATTGGATTCCGAGACAAGGAATCGGCATTACAATTCATCTTACCTTTTTTATGAATTATTTCATAATCGAACTCTTCTAACCTTAAGCGCCAGCGAACTAATTTTGAACTAGGATCTTTGCAATTGAATAACCACTGAAGTGGTTTGTGGTCAGTGACTACAATGAACTTGTTACCGTATAAATAAGGTCTAAATACTTTTGTGCCGAAAATGATAGCTAAGCATTCTTTTTCGGTAGTAGAATAATTTCCTTCCGCTTTGTTAAGAGTTCTAGACGCGTATGCAACTGGTAAATCTTGGCCAATTTTTCCTTGAGATAGGATTGCGGAAACAGCGAAATTAGAAGCGTCGGTAGTTAGCACGAAAGGTTTAGAAAAATCGGGATATTGGAGGATAGGAGCGGTCGTTATTTTATGCTTTAACTCATCGAAGGATTTCTGTTGTTCAGGGGACCAAACGAAATTAGTATTTTTCTTTAGAAGGCTTGTGAGGGGTTTCGTGATATGGGAAAAGTTTTCTATGAATCGGCGGTAATACCCTACTAACCCGAGGAACGATTTAATGTCACGAGGCGATTTAGGTATTGGGAAATTTTGAACACAATAAACCTTTTTCGGATCGGGTTTCACGCCTTGGTCTGATATTATATGTCCTAGGTATTGTACTTCTTTTCGTAAAAATTCACATTTGGAAGGCTGTATTTTTAACCTATGTTCGCGCAACTTTCCAAAAACTGATTCCAAATTTCGGCAATGTGATTCGAGGTCATGCCCGAATAGTACAATATCATCCATATACGTAAAACAGTGGGTCCCTTGAAGGCCACTTAGGACAATATTCATAAGCCTTTGGAACGTAGATGGTGCATTACGGAGTCCGAAGGGCATTCTTGTAAATTCATAATGACCGGAGGGGACACTAAACGCGGTTTTTTCAGTGTCTTTGACCTTAACTTGGTGGAATGAAGATACAAGGTCGAGTGTCGTGAAATACTTGCTATGGCCTAACTGATCTAAGATATCTGAGATATTTGGAATTGGGTATGCATCGCCAATCGTGATCTCATTTAGTTTACGATAATCTATAACGATCCGCCATTTGGGCTTACCGGATGCGTCTTGCTTTTTTGGGACAACCCAAATTGGAGCTGACCACGGAGATATTGAAGGTCGAATTATATTTTGATCAAGCATATCTTTAATTTGTTTGTCAACCTCTTCCTTGTGACATTCAGGGAACCTATAACTTTTAACGGCGATAGGAGTTTCGGAACTAAGACGGATTTCATGCTCTAGAGTGTTAGTATGTGTAAGTTTGTCTCCCTCTAAATAGAATACGTCTTGGAATTTAGAACATATATTACGTAAGCGATCTTCTTCTTCCGAGTTAAGATGATCGCTTCTAATCATATTTTGGACTTTAAAATCCCGGTCAAACGTGTACGGGTATGTTGAATTAGAATAAGACGTGACTGTATTGAGAGAAGCAGTATTTTCGTTAGGCTCCATTATTTGCGAGATAGGTTCCAGCGTTATTTCAAGGTTTTTTAAGATTATCTCTTGATCCGACGTGTTAAGCACTGAAATAGTAGTCTGATTATTGGAGTCAACACGGACTAAACATCTGGAAATATATAAACGAGGGTATTCTTGTAATTTGACATCTAGCAAAAGTCCTTCCTGAATTTCGGGGTTTGTGACATTGCAACGAATAAACATTTCGCTTCTAGGGGGAATAATCTTTATAATAGGATTTGTTTTTAAATTGAAATAGTACAAGGGATTTCCCTGAATTGTTAATTTAGAGTCACCGTAACTAATGAGGGCTTTATACCACTCTAGAAAGTTTGAACCTAGGATGCCATCATACTCTAAATTAATTTTATCTACGATATGGAAATAGTACGGAACTTTAATTTCGTTTTCTAGTCCCAAAGATAGTATAAACTTGCCTTTCGTTTCAGAGAACAAGTCGATGTCATTAATGCCTTTGAATTTTAGAATATCTTTCTCAACTGTAGGTAGTACAGGTAGGCATTGCTCTTTAATGATGCATATGGAACTGCCAGAGTCAACTAAGAGACGAATAGGCTCTTTAGTATGTGAGGTTTTTACTACAATATACGGTAAGGAAGAACTTGAATTAGGGAAAACATCGTAAATAGTGGAATAGCCACCTGGACTTTGGATAAAGCTATCTAGTATTCCTTCAGGCGACCTATTATTTTTTATAGAATTGATAATTGATTTTGTAGAACTAGTAACAATAGAGTCGTTATTTTTTAAAGAATTGGTAATAGATTTAGTAGAGCTAGTAGGGATTGAGTCATTATTTATTCTAGAGTTAGTAGTTGATTTAGTAGAGTTAGTAGGGATTGAGTCATTATTTATTCTAGAATTAGTAGTTGATTTAGTAGAGTTAGTAAGGATTGAGTCATTATTTTTTGAATTAGTAGTACGTTTAGATTTAGAAATTGAATTGGTAATTGGGGAATTGAAATTATTAGCGACTTCAGAATTAGTAGATTCGTTTTTGGAAATAGAATTAGATTTAGGAATTGAAGCCCCTAAGAAAACTTTCCCATGGTTAGTGCCTATAGTGACAGAATTACGTCGGCACCGGTTCGTAATCCGATAATTTAGTTTAAATCATTGTCGTCATCGGCAGGTGTTGAAACCTGATTACATTCAATGTTCTTTATTTGTTCATTTGTTATGTTCCCAGGATTTCCGCGATCGAAGCGGGAATTGTTGAATTGTCTTTTGCGACATTGCGAAATGTCATGCCCGATATTTTTGCAATAGCGGCATGTTAACGGTTGGGAACTAGAAGTTGAGGGCTTTTGCGTGTAGTTTGACTGCCTTGATTTAGATGGAAATTGGGCCTTACTTTGATTGTTTTTAAATGTACATTCAAACTCGGAGTGACCTACTTTATGACAAACTTTGCAAGATGACCTAATTGAGAAGTTGTAGATTGTTTCTTCCTCTGTGGCGACACTTATAGCAGCATTAAGATTTCGGGGGTCTCGACAGCGAACAATAGTACTTAGTCTAGGGTGAAGTCCCAGACAAAACGTGTATAGAGCTAAATCTTCCGTCATAGCGATACGACCCGCGAGTTCCTTTTTTAAGGAATCTGAGTTGTGAATTTCGGATTGCAGGTCTGTGAGGCAGGTCTCAATCCTGAGGGCATATTGCGCGACGGTTTCGTTTGGTAATTGTTTGCATGATTGTAGCTCCAATAAAAGATGATTATAGTGTTTTCTTTCCCCGAAGTTTTGTCTTAAGAATGTTCGTAACTCATCAAAGCTGTCGAATATTTTATTTGAACATGCTACCTGTGCTTTCCCTTGTAATTTTGATATAATGTATTTAAGTAGCAAGAACTTTTGACCTTCAGATGCTAGGTCGAGAGCGTTTTGGCAGTTTGTTAAAAACGCTGATAAAGTTTCACGCTCTCCTTGGTATGGGTTTATAAAGTTACATAAGACTTGGATAGGGTATGGCTCAGAGATAGTAGGAGTTAACTGTTTTCTGTCACTTTGGTTAGCCATAATAACGAGTGTTTGGGTAGTTGTACAAAGCTCAAGGATTGAAAGGGTTAAGGAAAACAAGGAGACTTATATGTGCAACAACAGAAATAGTATGCTCTACTCACAGCAAGGCGACGGTTTGGAGAACTGGAAGCATCACGCAGACTTTGGTGAGTAGCGCGCCCAGCAGCAGCGCAGACGTGCAGCAGCAGCAGTTAGCGGCAGATACGGCAGTATCTAGACGATCCGTTGACGGCGTTGGAAGGGGTTAGCTTAACCTTAAGCTCACCCAGGTACACGATGAAGGCTTAGCAAATTCGTCGGCTACCTCAGCCAACTCGGCGGAATTCAGTGTAGATAATCGTGATCGGATACCGCGGTAATAACGTGGTTGGCGACTTAGTAACACACACGTACTGGATAGAGTCACACTGGATAGAGACTGGATAGAGTCACGCTGTATAGAGACAGGATAGAGTCGAAATGGATAAAGTCACACTGGATACGATTTTCCGATTTATGTTGAAACGAACGGATGGACGGACACGGAACGCGACGAATTTGGTTTTATATAGTTTTATGGATAGTCAGTAACGACTTATACTGACTATCCCACTTCTGACACCACTGTTACGGGGCAAGTTCAAAGTCTCTTTTTAAAAAAAACTATTTTAACCCTTGAAAGAATTTAATTGAAATTAATAAGGTTTTTACAATAATATGATTTTAATGTGTCCGTCACGAAGTTCAAAGTATGACTACTTAAACTAAAAACAACAACTGTGGGAAATGGTAGGAAACGTTACATGACGCCTATGAGGCGTCAGCGTTTATATTTTATATGGTTAGGGCTGTCTTACAATTTATAACAGTGC
Organism: Xanthia icteritia; assembly: GCA_949128155.2. Classification (NCBI taxonomy): domain Eukaryota; kingdom Metazoa; phylum Arthropoda; class Insecta; order Lepidoptera; family Noctuidae; genus Xanthia; species Xanthia icteritia. Next base: position 21,756,495 of record OX421945.2, read on the forward strand.
GGTGGAGGACACGGCGCAGCACACCCTCGAGGTGTGCCCGTCGTGGACCGAGACGCGCCAAGGTCTTATCGCGGTGATGGGACCGGACCTCTCACTCCCCGGCGTGGTCAACGCCATGCTGGGGAATGAAAGGTCCTGGGCGGCAGTCGCCTCCTTCTGCGAACATGTCATGTCCCAGAAGGAGTCGGCAGAGCGCGCGCGGGAGGACGATCCTCACGCGGCGCCGCTCCGAAGGCGGAGGAGGGGTCGAAGAAGACGTCAATTTGATAGTCATCTCCGACTCCTCCCAGGTGGAGGCCAGCAGGCAACGGGTGCGGGGGCACCCTTGCCTGTATTGCACAGGCCTCCACCAGTGTCGGACGGGAATGGCCAGGTGTTCCCGGCCATTCCCGTAGCCCCCCAACCTGGGGGGCATTCGGGGCCCGCCAGCTAGGCGGGCATGCGCCGGGAGGGTTGTGGATGTAAAGGCTGAGCCGGTTTCCCATGGCCCTCCCATCACGGCGATGTGGGAACACCGCTGAGTTTTAGTGGGTATACTGTCATTCTGACAGGAGTCCCACATACCCCGTCTCGTCCCCCACGAGCGGCAATGCATAAAGCATTTCTCAGCGACAAAAAAAAAAAAAAAAAAAAAAGGTTAGGTTAGGTTAGGTTTTTTTTTTTTTTTTTTTTTATATTCACCCGTCATCACAGGGCGTTTCGTGTTACCTCTGACGTGATCAGAGACCTTTTTTTCTGGTTAGTATATTTATTTATTTATATATATATTTCTGACAAGTTGCCTTAATTACTACATGTATTACATTACTACTTTTACTGGTGTCAAAACAAAAATTATTCTACTGATTTCTTATTTTCTACTCTCTTATATCTTATGTTTTCGCATATATTAAACAATATATTGCCAACATAACTTATTTATCAATTTATTTTTACTACCTATATTTAACAATTTTTGTCCTTATTCCATAGCTTACTTTGCAAACATAACTTATTTTTATTTTCTACCAACTTAGTTTGATATGTTTATGTTATATAATTTACCAAATATATATTAACATAACTTATTTATCTATTCCTGTTTACTACTATCTTTACTATTTGCACACTGTATTCTATAAATTTCTGTCTCAGTTCTTTATTTGCAATTATTATATGTACATTATCGGGTTTTATGTCACAGTCAAGTATTTGCTCAGTTCCAGATCTAAGCTTTGCGTAGACTGGACAGCTAAACAGGAGGTGTGGGACAGACTCAGCCACCCCTGGTTCACAGATGCACGATGGGTCCCCCTTACACTTGAATCGGTGCAAGTATTCTGAGAACCCACCGTGCCCCGTCATCACCTGTGTCGTCAAGCCTGCCGGTCTGATTTTCCTCACTAATTTGTATCCTTCTACTGCATCTGGGAGGAAGATCTTGGTGACAGCCGCTGTTTGTCCCTCCTGGTAGCGTATATTCCATTCGTCAAGAGACCGTAAACGAATGTGTCTCTTGACGAATGAAACTGGGCAACCGTCATAGTCAGGTTTCCTCCTGGAATACAGTGCAGCCTCTTTTGCCAGTTGGTCCGCGCGCTCGTTCCCCTCCATTCCTGCATGTGCTTTGATCCAGAACAAGGAAATTTCCTTGTTCTGGAGTCTGCTGTCCTCGATGTTGCTTCTAGTTTCGACAGCCAAGGGGTGGAGGGAATATGGGTTAGCAACCGTTTCCAAGGCAGAGCGCGAGTCGCTTAGAATAGCGAAACTGGCCTCGCCTCGTCGCAGGATGATTTTTGTAGCATGACATATGGCCAGGAGTTCAGCCTGGTAGACAGTGCAGTACGATGCCAGCTTAAGTTTGAGAGTTTTGGTTTCGGCTGCATTGCTCCAAAGAGACAATGCTGCTCCGACCTTGCCCTCAATCCTGCTGCCATCGGTGTAGATTGAGACTGCTTGGTGCACGTGGGAATTTAACTCCTCCTGGTCTACCAGACTAACGAAGTCGAGGCGCATATGTCTTGCCGGGTGCTGGGTTTCAGCAAAGAACAGTCTGCGCTCTAACTCTCTATCTGCTAATTCTGGCTGGGGTACTCCCCTCTTAGCCTCATACAACGATGCTGCCTCCCGAATCCGGATGTCGAGAGGCAGTATCCCAGCCAGCATCAGCGCCGAATTCAGCGAAACGGTTCTATACGCTCCACACAGCTTCTGCGCTAGACAGCTGAACGCGGTACAGAGGGGCTTTCCCTCTGTACCGCGTTCAGCTGTCTTTTTACCCCGATCTTATTTGTTGCCTTAGCCCAGGCGCCGGCTGCGTAGGTAACGATGGGCTCCACCGTGGCCATATAGATAGTCCTGATGATTTCGGGGTGGAGACCCCAACTGATCCTGGCGGCTCGTGAAAGCTGTTTGTATATGTTTAACGCCTTTTTGCATGTATTTGCCACGTGGCTGTTAAACGTCAACTTATTGTCAATGGTGAGCCCCAGGATCTTTATTTCGTTAGACAAACGGATGTCGATCCCGCCCATGCTCAGTCGTGGTGTGTCAAATTTCAACTTTCTGGTGAGCACCATTGCGTGAGTTTTGTGCGGCGCGAATTTCAATTTGTTCTTGACACCCCACGCCTGAACATACGCGAGTGCGGCATTGGCTCGTCCCTCCACCTCCAGCGCCGTATCCGCGGCAAACACCAACACCACGTCATCTGCGAAAGCCTGACAATAGTCACCCCGGCGTTCGAGTCCCTTGAGGAGTGGATCAAGGAGAAGATTCCAGAGAATCGGCCCGCCAATCGATCCCTGAACGCATCCCTTTTGAGTGTCTTTTGTGTACTCTTCTCCGGCGTACCTCACCCGGACCTTACGGTCCTGTAGGTAGCTGTCCATGAGTCGCCGGATGTTTACCGGACACTCTTCTTCGGCAAGTCTGATCTTGATTGCGGGCCACCAGGCACTATCGAAGGCTCCCTCTATGTCCAGTGATATTACGGTTACAAGTTTTTTATCGTGGAGTTTTCCGCACAGATGTTGTATCATGTCATAGAGGGAGTCCTCAGTGCTTCTCTGAGGTATGAAGCCGTATTGTCGGGGGCTCAATCTCGGGAGCAAATGCCACTTTAGTCTACTGACTATCATTTTCTCCAGAATCTTCCCCATGACCGGTAACAGGCCAATGGGCCTGTAGGACTTCGGGTTTGTGTAATCATCCTTGCCAGGCTTTCGCAAAACTACTACCGTCGCCTCTTTCCAGGGAGTTGGGAAGTGGCCAAGTTCCTGGCACTTGTTCATGAGTGCCAGGTTAAGTTCCAAATTTTTGGAGACAACCTGGCTACAAATGTCTGCGGTAAGACCATCTATTCCCGGAGTCTTTTTTGGATTAAAACTCTCCGTCGCGGCCCGGAGTTCTTCGACCGTAAATGCTGGGTCATTTATCATGCCTCCAGTTATTTACGTTTGCTGCAGTGACTCTAGTCTGCCTGTGGTATAAGTTGTCATCATTTTCAAGGTCCTCCGGGAAAAAGGTCTCCGCCAGGGTGCTGGCTGACTCCTTCTGGTCCAGTTGGTGACCATCTTTGACCAATGGGATGTCTTCATGGCGTTTGGTAGTGCCTTTTATGACGCGGTATATGCTCTCCCAAAGGCTTTCCTTGTCCTGCTTACCACAGAATTTTTTCCAGCTGTCTACCTGTGCTCTTATCGCTGCCAACTCATACTTTTCTTTTTCTTGCAGGTACTCGCTGACAACCTTCGACCTCCGGATCGGCGCTGCACATCGGATCCTGCGCTTCCTAGTGGCTACTTTTTTTTAACATCTCGTTATGTTGCGGACGGCCTAGGTACCTATAGCACCGCAGTCGCCCTGGGACAATCTCCCACTGATGTTGATGTGTGCTCCGTACTTACCTGAGCCTAGACGGCTCTGCTGGCTACACACACCACCACGTACCCCTGAATACGTACCTGGTTTTGGGTATCACTACCCAGAGACCACGACACAGACTGTCTGTTAAAGAAATAAGACACCTTGTTTTTGACTTAAGAAATAAGACACCTTGTTTTTGACTTAATTCAACAAAAAAGTATGTTTTCAAGTTACGTAATTATCTATGACAATTTTTCCTTACAAAAATTTCCTTTCAAATTTAGTTTTAGTGCTCTTAATGGCTCAAGATAAGAATTCTAACACAAATCTAATATGAATCTAACATGAATATACCTAAACAATAGCACAATAATCAATTCTAGTTGGAATCTAATTTGACATACAATAAATGTTCCTAATCTACAATTTAGTATGAAAATATTACAAGATTTCCGTCGCAATCTACCCGCTACTTGTACCCTAGTGCACGGATATGGTCCTATTGCTCAAAATAACATTATAATATACAAATTCTAATAAAAAACAAGTTAAAACTTTAAAATTTGCAATCTATCGCGCTAATATTCGTTAGTAGACTACCTGCTACTTGTGCCCTGGTGCATAGATAGGGTCCCGTCGCCAACATTCTCCCCCTCGTGCGTCGCACCATTCTCCAGACTCGGCGACACTCCCGGCACCAACAGCACCACTCTCGAACTGGGTCTTCGCAGCACTCCACCTCCACTTGTCTCGACGTCGACGATGCGGATTCGCCCATCTGGTCCTGGATACACTTGCTGGATTCTGCCGCGTGGCCAAGTGCATCTCGGCAGGCTGTGGTCGACGATCATCACGATGTCCCCGACGTGTAGGTCTGTGGCGCTGGTTCTTCCTGGAGTCTTCCTCGGCAGCAGGGTGGGCAGGTATTCTCGCAGCCAACGTTGCCAAAAGTGGTCGGCAAGTCGCTGCGTAGCCTTCCAAGTGTGCCTGCCCACGAGCTCGTTGTCTCCGAAGTGGCCGACTCTCGTAGCGCCGCATGACCGCCCGAGGAGGAAGTGATTTGGAGTGAGTGCTTCCTCCTCAAGGCTCTCGGAGAGATGGGTGAGAGGCCGAGAGTTGACTATGTGCTCGGCCTCTAGCAGGAGGGTGTGGAGTACCTCTTCTCGTGGATGCTTCTCGTTGAGTGTGGCGTCCAGTGCGGTTTTAATGGATCGCACCAGACGCTCCCATGCACCGCCCATGTTGGGTGCACCCGGAGGGATGAATTTCCACTGCACGCCGATCTTCTCTGCTTCAGAAGTAAAGTCTTCTTGTTTCATGGCTTCCATTGCTTCTTTCAGTTCTTTGTTTGCGCCGACGAAGTTGGTCCCGTTGTCTGTGTAGATTGTTTTCGGCATCCCTCTTCTTGCGGCGAATCTTCGTAGCGCCATGACCATGCTGTCGGTAGATAGTGACGGTGTAAGCTCAATATGCACAGCCCTTGTGGTTAAGCATGTGAACAGAGCTCCCCATCTCTTCTCATGACGTCTTGCTACGGTGATTGTCATCGGGCCGAAGTAATCTATGCCGGTGCACGTAAAAGGAGGGTTACTGTGCATCAGCCGTTCGACAGGTAAGTTACCCGTCGGTAGTTCTTGAGGTTTCGCCTTCTTCGTCTTGCACCACTGACATTGATGCTGAACTGTCTTGATTGCCGATCGTAGTCCCAGCACCCAGAAGCGTTGTCTTATCTCGTTCATGACCGTTGCGTGATTCCCATGATTGAAACGGCAGTGGAACTCTTCTAAGATGAGTCGTGTTGTCCTTTCCTTGCTGTCGAGCACGACGGGTCGCTTGTAGTCTCTGGTTACGCCCTGTATTGCGTCGATTCTTCCTTTCAGCCGCAGGAGACCGTCTTCCGACACTACGTCGAGCTTCTTCAATTTGCTGCTGCCCTCTACTTGCTTTCCTTGCTGTAGACACCTGATGTCTTCTTTGAAGCTTCTTTCTTGACTTCTTTTCAGCAGTAGAGTTTCAGCTTGCTCCAGTAGTTCGGCGTCCAGCGGCTTGTAGCTCCTTTGTGTTACTTTTGAAGACTGTCGTTGCTTCTCAACTGTCTTCTTTTTTCCTTGTGTTGCTTTCCAGGCGGGATCTTTCTTGCTGACGTTGACCTTTTCCTTGCGTCTGCAGAGTTGTATGAACTGCAGTACTCTTGCTGTGGCTCGCCATAGTCTCTTCCATGATGAAAACCTTTCAGGATCCGGTGATGGGTGGGTGATGCTTACTGCCGCTGCGATGTCTGTTGTCTTCTCTTCGCCGGTGGTTTCTTTTTTGAAGGTTCTTGCCGCAGGCCAGTGAACTTCTTTTCTTTTTAAGAAGTCCGGTCCGGTGTACCATCGGTGATCGCAGTTGAAGTTATCTGGCACGTCGCGTGTTGCATCATCTGCAGGGTTCTGTGCTGTGGGTACCCATCTCCATTCTTGAGGTTTGGTGAGATCTTCTATCTCAGCCAAGCGATGAGCCACAAACGTCTTGAATGTTCTCGGGTCCGTCTTGATCCAAGAAAGTACGATGCTGGAGTCTGTCCAATATGTCTTCTTTTCCACCTTCAGATCCATTTCTTCCTCAACAGAGTGTGCCAATCTGCTTCCTAGGAGGGCCGCTTGCAGCTCGAGTCTTGGAATCGATACCGGTTTCAACGGAGTGACTCGTACCTTTGCTGCCACCAAGCTGACGTGGTAAGTTCCATCTTGATCTTCTGTTCTCCAGTAGACCGTCGCTGCATACGCCGTCTCGCTGGCATCCGTGAACGTGTGCAGCTCCCCCTCGGTGCGACGTGGCGCCAGGCATCTTGGAATCTGCAGGTCTTGGAGTAGCTTCATCTTCTCTAGATATGTTCTCCATGTTTCGTACTCCTTTTCTTCTATTTCTTCATCCCAACCGACGCCGCTTCGCCATGTGTTTTGAAGCAGCTTCTTGCCTTGGACGAGAACCGGTGATGCTAATCCCAACGGATCGAAGGTCGACATCACTGCGCTGGTGACTTCTCTCTTCGTCGGCACCTGAAGTCCTTTCGCAATCTCTTCTGGCGTATTCCTGAGGTTCGCCCTGAAGCCGATAGAGTCCTTTTCTGTGAACCAACGTAGCCCCAATGTCTTCTCTTCCTTCTCGCCAAGGTCGACTTCCGTATTCTCGGTGGTTTCAGTCTTCACGTCTCGCAGCAGCTCAGGTTGATTTGATGCCCATCCCCTGAGTTCGAAGCCCGCCTTCTTGTGTATGAAGTTTACTTGCTCTGTCACTCTTCTGAAATCCTCTTCTGAATGGAAGCTGTGTAGATAGTCGTCCATGTAGTGATTCAGCTCGATTGCCTTGACTGCCTCTGGATACTGTTCCTTGTAGTCCGCTGCGTTTCGATTCTTGACGTAGATTGCTGTGCTCGGAGATGATGTTGCACCGAAGATAACTGATGTCATCCTATACTTCTTCGGTGACACGTCGCGTCGATCTCCACGCCACAGGAACCTCAGGCTGTCTCGATCTTCTGGTCTGATGCGAACTTGCAGGAACATTTCCTTGATGTCAGCCGCCACTGCTAGGGGTCCTTGTCTGAATCTCAGCAATACTCCAAACAGCGACTGCAGTAGATCTGGTCCCGGCAACAGAGCGTCGTTGAGGCTTCTTCCTTTTGACTTGGCTGCAGCGTCGAAGACGATCCTAATCTTTTTCTTCAACGGATGAACCACAGAGAAGTGAGGGAGGTACCATGTTTTCTTGGAGTCTTCTTGTCCAGCGGGTGCTTCTTCTGCATACTTGCTGTCGATTAGATGCTGTATCTGCTTGCAGTACTCTGCCTTCAACTGGGAATCCTTATCCATCTTCTTTTCGATGTTGGTCAGTCGGTTCTTGGCAGAGATGTAGCTCTCTGGCATCCGTTCCTTTTCGTTCTTCCACAGAAGTCCAGCTTCGAATCGACCATCTTCAAGTCTCCTGCAGGTCTTCTCCAGGATGGTGAGTGCTCTTCCTTCTGAGTCCGTAGTGGGTCTTCTCGGTTGCACGCCGAGCGCTTCGATGGCGAAGTGATCCTTGATTGCTTGATGCATTTCTTCTTCTGGCGTGTTGACATGCAGACATGTGTTCATGAAGTGTACCGGTCTTGCACTTCCGATGTCCGACCCGTGGAGCACCCATCCAAGTCCCGTTCGCGAAGCTACTGGTTCCCCTGGTTTCCCTCTTCTTATTTCTTGAGTCACGATCAGCTCCCAGTTGTCTTGCCCGATGAGCAGCTGTGGCGACTCTCCTTCGTAGTACAGAGAATCGGCAATCTTCTTCAAGTGTTTACAGTCTTGAATCCTCTTCTTGTCCAGGAACTGCGGCGTAAGCTTCAACTCGTCAACGGTCCGGACTCTCTTCAGTGTCTTCTTGGCTTCTTGATGAACCCCCTTCACTGTCAGGTCCAGCACTTGAGAATCCTTCTTCCTTATCAGCTTGCCGCCCACTGTTTCGATGACAAGTTCTTCATTGTTTCCTTGAGCGCCGATTTCTTCTGCTACCTTCTTGTTCAGAAGTGATACTGTTGACCCTTCATCCATAAGAGCTAATATCTTCTGTGATCCTTGTGACCCGAAGACTTCCACCGGAACTATCTTCAGGTATGCTCTTGCATTGTTGACTGCATTCACTGATGCAGTGACGCTTGCCACCTCCTGCGGTGTCTCCTTCTTCTTGTCTTCAGAAGTGTTATCTTCTGACTGGACGTGCAGGAAATGATGATGCCACCTTTTGCATTCCTTGCACGGTGGTTTCTTGCAGCTCTCCTTCCTGTGTCTCCCTTGAAGACATTTGAAACAGACGTGACTCTTCTTTACAGCTGCCCAGCGATCTTGCACCGATGCCTTCTGGAACTTCTGACATTCAACCAGGAAGTGTTCACCCTCACATACAGGGCAAGTCTTCTCTGATTTTCTTGAATCCTTTTCTTTGAAGTCCTTTTCTTTGGTCGAATGTGCCGCTTGCCGCTGGATTCTCTTGAAGCCGCTCTTCTCTTCTGAAGTCGCGAAGGCTCCACACTTGTCTGCTTCTGCGTTCAAGAATCTGGATATCAACGTCAGGTCGGAGAACTCGCCTTCTTCTGATGCTGCAGTGAAGTCGTACCAACGGAACTTGAGAACTGTAGGTATCTTCTCCACTATTTGTTTCACCATCTCAGGTGAATGTAGGTACTGTGGTTTCTTCAGTCCCTTGATTGCTGCTACGCTGTTGTTGATCTGGCTTGCGAAGATGCAGATGTCTCTTGGGTTTTCTGAAATCTTCGGTAGTGCCTTGACCTTGTCCAGTTCAGCCAGCACCAGCGCATCAGGTCTTCCATATCTTCTCCTGAGGGCTTGCATTACTTCCAACGGAGAAGCTTCGGAGTACAGCAGACTCTTGATTGCTTCTCTTGCGTTGCCTTTCAGCGCTCTTCTGAGTCGCGCCATGTTTTGAACTTCGTTGAACATCGGTGCTGTATCTTCGTAGACGACCTTGAACGCCAACCACTCGCTGCTGCTGCCGTCGAAGTAGGGTAACTCGTGTATGTACTTCGGCTGCGTTGCTGGTCCGCCTCTTGAAGTGAAAGCTTCTCTTAACGCTGTCGTCAATGCTTGAATCTCGATCGAAGCTCCTTTCGTTGCAGTATTGACTTCAGGCTTGACCTTCTGAGGCTCTTCTGACGTTTGGTTTCGTTGCTCTGGTTGCTCCATGTTGCCATCTTCCAATACTGATGACTGGATCCAGTTCTGCACCTGTGCTGTTCTATCTTCTTGTTCTGCCAGGTCTTCATCCACAGAGTCCCCATCTTCACACTGTGCCAGCTCCAATCTGACACGGGCTAGCTTTGCCGCAGCCTGTGCTTGCTTCAACTCCAGGCGTGCTACTTCTTCTCTGGCTTCTAACTCGCGTCTTCTGGCTGTAGAACTCGTGGTCTTCGTGGACCTGGCTCGACGAACGACCCCCTTCGGCTTCAGGGTCGTGGCGGAGCCATGGCCTCCCTGTTCCGGAGTATCTTCTGGGATCTTCTCGTTCGTCTTCTTCTGGGCGGCACCTTGCTTCTTCTGTCCGTTCTTCTCGGACGCCGCCGTGTTCGCAGTCGTAATCGTAGCTTCTGATGTCGTGGTTTCTTCCGTAGTCGTGGTACCCGAAGAAGTGTTCGATGTAGCTTCAGTCTCCGATGACCCTGACGCGGACGTGACCCCTTCTGACCCTGCCGTTTCTTCTGTCGCGTCCTTTTCCGTTGGACGGGACGCAGAGCGTGAGGGGGCATCCTTCTGCGATCTGGTAACCGGCATCTTGAAGTCTTCTTATGTTCTGAACTCTTCTATCTTCTTGCAGGGAATCCGGAACTCGAAGGACCAACTGTTGCGGACGGCCTAGGTACCTATAGCACCGCAGTCGCCCTGGGACAATCTCCCACTGATGTTGATGTGTGCTCCGTACTTACCTGAGCCTAGACGGCTCTGCTGGCTACACACACCACCACGTACCCCTGAATACGTACCTGGTTTTGGGTATCACTACCCAGAGACCACGACACAGACTGTCTGTTAAAGAAATAAGACACCTTGTTTTTGACTTAAGAAATAAGACACCTTGTTTTTGACTTAATTCTGAGACTCCAGCTTGCTTAGTTGATTCCTTGTTGATGGTTGATTTACGACTACATTTTATAAAAAAATTGCACGCCTTTTATACTAAAATCCTTAAGGATTTTTGGGTGCAAGCCGTATTCTCAGAATTTTGCATTTATTTTGCCCTTTTTCAAAAAACCTTATAAAACTTAGTACATTATATCCTTACATAACTAATATCTATATAAAACACGATTACAAGTCATTTACTTAAGTAATTAAAACATTTTAGAACAAACAATTATACATTTCTAGTCAAGTAAAATTTGGTTACATAAAAGTGACTATATCTTTTTATTGCATGGACCGATTTTTACAAACTAAACATACAAATTAGTTTTAAGCCTACACCTTTCATTTGAGACCAAAATTAGCAAAATATCTCCATAAACAAAAAAGTATGTTTTCAAGTTACGTAATTATCTATGACAATTTTTCCTTACAAAAATTTCCTTTCAAATTTAGTTTTAGTGCTCTTAATGGCTCAAGATAAGAATTCTAACACAAATCTAATATGAATCTAACATGAATATACCTAAACAATAGCACAATAATCAATTCTAGTTGGAATCTAATTTGACATACAATAAATGTTCCTAATCTACAATTTAGTATGAAAATATTACAAGATTTCCGTCGCAATCTACCCGCTACTTGTACCCTAGTGCACGGATATGGTCCTATTGCTCAAAATAACATTATAATATACAAATTCTAATAAAAAACAAGTTAAAACTTTAAAATTTGCAATCTATCGCGCTAATATTCGTTAGTAGACTACCTGCTACTTGTGCCCTGGTGCATAGATAGGGTCCCGTCGCCAACACGTTACATGTTTTAATAATCTGTTGTATATATTTTTCTGTAAATTTGTCTAATTCTTTATTTGTTTGGGTTTGGTCTATTTCTATTTTGTTTATGCTATTATCTTTCATTAGCTGGGCCAGTTTCTCATGAAATCGGTCCCAGCTAGCCATTTTTGTGTTGTAAATCCTAGTAGTTCTGTTTATGTTAATTCCTTTTGATTTTTGTAATTTTATTTTAAATGCCATGCCATTGTGGTCCGAACACGTCAGGTCTTCGACGACTTTCCAGTCGTCCACCAGGTTGAGCATATCCTCTGAGCAGGCCGTAACGTCGACATGGCTAGTCAGTCTTCGCTCTCCTCTGATCGTGTCGAAGGTCGGTTTGTCTCCGTCGTTCAGCACCTGCAAGGACATTTCCTCCAACGCGCCAGAAAAATCCTCGCCCCTCGGATCGACCCTGTCGCTCCCCCACCAACTACTTTTGGCGTTAGCATCGCCACCAATGATTATCCTCAGGGGTCCCAGCTTTTCTCGGATCTCCTTTATGTGTTCCAGGTACGGCTCTATGGGTTGGTCGGGCTCAAAGTAGTATGATACCACGGTGATCTCCCAGGCCAGCGTTCGGATTCTCACCACAACGATGTTATTTGTAGTGAGAATCGGGTACTGTATGATGTCAAAGTCGTGATTAAACACTGCAATGGCCTCTTTGACATTTCCTTCCCCTGGGCTAGTGTTCTGGAAGATCCTCACCCCTCTGTAGTTCTTCATACTACTTGAGCCCCCCACGTAGGGTTCCTGAAGCAGAGCTATGGCTGCTTTTCTGCGATCCGCTTCTATCATCAGTTCATTGGTGGCGAGCTGCTTCCTCTGCAGGTTTGCCTGTAGTATAAGGTATGAAGCTTCGCTGGTGGGAGTGCCGCTCCCGAGTGCTCCCCTGCCCGTGACCACCTTAGCAATACGCCGTTGTGGCTCTCGCCAGGGCGTCCCACTTCCTCCTTATCGGGCAGTCCTGACTGAACGCATTGTGCTCTGCATTTGCGAGTTTGGCATGCGTGCAATTGCAGCAAGTCGGCGCTGCACCAGCGAGCCAGTCAGAACAGTCCGCCTTTTTGTGGGGCCCGGCGCAATGGCTACATTTCTCGACTGTTTCTTTACAGAAACGCCTGCCATGGCCGTACCCCAGACAAAGGGAACACTGGACGAGGGGAGATTGGTCCGCGATTCGGATGCGCTGCAGGTCAATCTGCACGGTCTCCGCGTCCATAATCCTAGTCCATATTCTAGGGGACACCCTAACGACGACATGATTCATAAGAGGGTTTCTTGTTCTCTTTTTGTATCGGATCTCCACTCTGTTGTCCTGTTTGTCAAGATCTCTAAATATCCTCTCGTTCTGATTTCTCAGAGCGAGAAGGATATCATCGTCACTATTATACGTCAAGACGTCTTTGAAGATTAAGAGTGGGTCCTTGTTCCTGATATCGTCGACGTTAAGGTGATTACCCGCCTTCTGGATTCTGTCCTTTAATATTTCTCTTTCTTCCTCGCTTCGGCAACCCACGATGACCTTTCTGTCTTTGGCCTTTCTAATTTTGTCGATGGTCACTCCCCCCTCCTTAGCATTCACCGCAGTCCGGATCCTGTGGAGCACCTCATCCCCAGTCTCTGTTTCGTCCTTGGAGCTGACCACCACCGAGTGCAGGGTGGCTTGCTCCGGGATTCTACCCCTACTGCTACCAGCCGCCACGCTCGCATAGGTGGTCCCCTCCAAGACTTTCTGATGGGACAGTAAAGTGTCTCTAAGACTCTCCATCTTTTCGGTGTTAGCTGTGATGAGTTTGAGGTGCTCCTCCATCTTCTCTATCAGCTTGTTTTCCACCTGGCAACCGGCAGGGTGAGAAGAGAGGGGAGGATGTAAAGGTCCCTCCCCTTCCTTCCCCTCCCGCCCCTTGCTCTGAGCTGTTTCTTTTCCTTTACTCGTCTCCGACTCTTTCAGTAACTGATAGAGTCTTTCCACGGCTGCAGTGACCCCTTCCTTGATTTCCGTCTTCGTGTTTCTTGAGTTGCCGAGGTGGAGCTTTGCCTTATTTAGGCATGCCCTTCCCTCAGCAAGTCTGGTGGGATAGGTCGGTTTTGGGGGCGGACTACCCGAGGCATCCAACGATGGTGTTTGCGTTTTTGCCTTGGAGGGACCCGCCACCTGCGCAGTCGTCCTTTTCGGTATGGTCTTTGTACCGGTTTCTGTCTCACCAATGCTTGGTCGGACCACAAAAGTTCGGTCCTGGGTTTCCGACGAGGGACCTGCCTTCTCCGTCGATTTCACGGCTTCCTTGGGGGAGTTTGGTGTCATGTTTTTAGTCGGGGTCCTCATTCCGAGCATGACTTGAACAGGTAGGATTTTTAGTAAGACGTGTAAATGGCGTCAATACCAATTTAGTCAGTCGGGGCTTAAATTTGTTTAAAAGTCTTAAGTCTAAGTCAATTTTTTACTCTTTATAAAGTAAGTCAAAAATACCCCAATTTACAATAATATAAATATATAAAAAACTGTGACAAAAACAACACAGCGATACAATTGGTCAGAGCCAAAAGGCAGATCTTTTTCTCCTGATTTCAAAGACCCCAAACTTGGTGGGTCTATGACCTCTGGTTACAAAGTTAAGGACAGGGGGGGTGAGGTAGCCCTGAAGGGGTAGGGGGGGGGAAGGTGCTAGTAGTTACAGGGGATCACTTAAATATATGTACTACAACAAAATAGTGGGGGTCAAGTGATAATAGGAAGGGGTCAAAATGGGGGTCTTAGGGGCCTATCTGTTTATAGGTTCTAGCCGGGAGGGGGGGTACTAGGGAGGGGGGCAAATTTTGTCAGAATTTAGATATTCCCAACCGTTTTCGAGATACAGTGGGGGTTAGAAATAGTTGAGGGTGGGGAGACTTTTATTTGGTGATTATAATATAATATGTGAGTTATATAGGTACTCGTATATTTAAATAAAGTACTAGTTAATTTTGGGGTCAAAAGAAAAATGGGGTCAAAGAGGGGGTCTAAGGGGTCTATGATATTTGGATTCTGAAAGGAGAAATCTTTGTTTGGGATTTTAGTATTTATAGAAATACCAAGTCTGGTAAGCGGGGTAGGGAGTTTATTCGGGGGTGGGGTAACATACGGTGTTATGGTAATTATATTATACGGACAGTCAATGATAAGGCTATGACCCACCGGAGAAGTTGTGGGGGGAAAGGGGGGGGGGAAGGGGAAATAAAAAATAAAAATAAAAAGGGGGGGGGGATAAAAGAGGTTGGCCTAAGGGGCTTTACAAATATACTGTACTAAAGTACAGTATATCAGGCTGGTGTCAAAAACGGGCTAACCAGCACCGTTTTCGAGATATGGGCGTTTTTAAAGTTTCAAAAGTCCTGGGTTCAGTTCCCGATTGGTGACAAATTTTAAAATTTGATTCTTAATGAATATGTAGTATTAATTAGTGAATTTAAGTGAGTGGAGAGATCTATGGCTCACTGACTATGTTTCTGAGGGAAAGGGGTATAAATAATTTTATTAGAAATTAAAAATAAAATAAAATAAAATAAATAAATAAAATAAATGGGGGGGAATTCAAAGAGAGTGGCTGGTGAAGTGTCACAGATGCGTAGTCCGGCTTAAAAAATAGAATAAAAAAGAAAGGGGGGCAGCGTAGCGAAAATTTTTCTTCCCGTTAGGTGAACACGAATTTAAAAAGTTTTCTATATATGATTTACATACAGTTTCAAAACAATATTTTAACTAAAATTAAAACAGGCGATAATATTTCAATCAGGGTAAAAAAGTGAGGAAAAAATTTTTGTGGGGAAATCTGATAATTACGATAATTTACCCCGATTTTTTCACAGAGACGTCGTGGAGTGATGGGACAAAGTTATTAGGATAGCCCTTTTCGGGGAAACTATGGTAGAAGCTCTTATTTTCCTTCCACGACCTCCCGTTTTCGAGATATAGCCTTTCCCGATATCTTGCAAACACGTGGAAATCGGGGAAAAAACTACAATTTGAAATAACCTATAACTTTAGAATTACTTATTTATATTTACTAGGATTTTAACCAAAAATACGTTATGCTCTAGTGCTACTTTTACAATTACAAAAACCAAACAAATATTATGGATATGTGGGGTATTTCAATTGTTAATTCAGTTACAATATTCGGCGGAAAACCAATTATTTTGCGGGCGGAAATTTTTAAGCACTTTACTAAAACTCTAATATATCCTGAATTTATAGTCTAAAAAATCTAAATTTTTGCATCTGAGTTCGGTGATATCCCAGCTAGCTCCCACCAGAATTTGAAGCTAGGTTGTCGCTGAAGATTTCGTTTAATAGTGGCCGGTAAAAGTTTTCAGCTCTTTCACGGCCGCACAGGAATTTTGTAATTGCAATTACTGGATTTTCACTGAATGGAAATTTATTTTGGAAATACCTCCGTGATCCTTGTCGTGTTCTCCTTCTCTGGGAACGGTCAGGGATGATTTTTGAGCCCCTGGGAGCGGGACTTCGTCTCGAGGGTGGAGTTCTTCCCCGTATTCCCGCGCGCCTGCGCGGAAAAAATATTTTCTTTTTCCAGGATTGTTGCTCCTGGGTAGGCGGTCCTGATGGCACTTTTTATTTGGTAGGTCGCCGCTTCACTTTCGGAGATATAGCACTTTGTTTTTTAAAACTTTCAGAAAATCAACTATTTTGTTGATAAATTGCACTATATATCTCCGATCACAACACTGTTTTCACCACCGTAATCGCCTCGCGATTGCGCTTCTTTTAACATAATAATATAACACTGGTATATTCCGGAAACTTTTGCTATTTTTAGCGTTTTTCGACAGCGGAGCGCGGTTTTTTCGTGGCGTTCGGGGCGGCGGTTGAAGCCAGACTAGGTTAGGTTAGGTTAAGCCGCGCTGTATGAGGTGTACCGCGCGGCTAAGGGGACTCTGTGGCTGGCCATCGGGGAGGCGAAGACGCGAGCCAGGGAAGGGATGTAGGAGACTCTAGACGGGGATCCGTGGGGGCGCCCTTATCGAGCGGTTCGAGGGAAACTAAGAGCCGCAGCGCCCCCACTTACGGAGAGTCTCCAACCCGAGCTGCTGGATGAGGTAGTCGCAGCCCTCTTCCCGGCAAGAGCGGAGCACACTCCGCCGCCGATGGCTTTGCCCACAGCCGCAGAGTCTACGGAGGAAAACGCCATCAGCGTCCCAGAGGTGACACAGGCAGAGATGGGGGCGGCCGTGATGCGGCTCCGGGCCAAGAATGTGGCTCCGGGGCCAGACGGAGTTCACGGCCTAGCATTAGCCCTCGCTCTGAAGGAGCTAGAGCCCCAGCTAAGAGGACTCTTCACAGCGTGCCTGGAGCGGGGCCA
Organism: Xanthia icteritia; assembly: GCA_949128155.2. Lineage (NCBI taxonomy): Eukaryota > Metazoa > Arthropoda > Insecta > Lepidoptera > Noctuidae > Xanthia > Xanthia icteritia. The sequence goes on from OX421945.2 coordinate 21,773,196, forward strand.
GTTTCCCACTTTGTGGAAAAGTGGTCGTCTGGTCCTGCTCAGGAAGGCGGGGCGCCCTGCAGACTTGCCGTCCGCGTACCGGCCCATAGTGCTGCTAGACGAGGTGGGTAAGCTGTTCGAGCGTATACTCGCAGCCCGCCTCGTCGGCCACTTGTGCGGAGAGGGGCCGGACCTGGACGAGAGCCAGTTCGGCTTTCGGCATGGGCGCTCCACCATACACGCAATAGCGCGTGTGAGAGTCCTGGCGGAGGAAACGGTGTCCCGGGGTGGGGTGGTGGTGGCGGTGTCCTTGGACATCTCCAACGCCTTCAACACCCTGCCCTGGAGTTGTATTCGGGAGGCACTGCGGTACCATCGGGTGCCTCCCTACCTCCGCCGCATCGTTGGGGCTTATTTGGCGGGGAGGTGTGTCACCTACGTGGGACGTGATGGCGGAAACCAGCGCCTCATGTCGTGCGGTGTTCCACAGGGATCGGTTCTGGGGCCGCTCCTGTGGAACATCGGGTACGACTGGGTGCTGAGAGGCGAGTTCCCACCGGGCGTGGACCTGACGTGCTACGCGGACGACACGCTGGTCACGGCTCGGGGGAAATCGCACAGGGAGGCAGCGTTGCTGGCGACGGCTGCGGTCTCACAGACGGTGAGCCGCATACGGCGCCTCGGCCTGGAGGTGGCCCTCAACAAGTCGGAGGCCATGGTGTTTCATGGTTCCCGGCGGGCGCCACCGCCCGGATCACACATCGTGGTCGGGGGGGTCCGAATCGCTGTCGAGCCCACCATGAAGTATCTGGGACTGGTGCTCGACAGCCGATGGGATTTCGGCCCCCACTTCCGGCGGTTGGCGCCCAAGTTGTTGGGCGCGGCTGGGGCGCTGTCAACGCTGCTTCCCAATCTGGGGGGCCCGAGCGCCGCTTGTAGGCGGCTCTACGTGGGGATCGTGCGATCGATGGCCCTTTACGGGGCCCCGATCTGGGCGGCTGACCTGACGGCCGGTAGCATCTCTGTGCTGCGAAAGCCGCAGAGAGCTATGGCCGTCAGAGTCATCAGGGGGTACCGCACGATCTCCCACGAGGCGGCTTGTGCACTGGCCGGATCCCCGCCCTGGGACCTGGAGGCGAAGGTACTCGCGTCACTGTATCGGTGGCGCGAGGAAGCGCGGGCGCGGGGCGAGCGACCGATGCAGCGCCATTTGGAGCAGCGTCGGTCGCAGCTTCGCGAGGTCCTGGTGGCGGAATGGCGGGACAGGCTTTCACGCCCTACCGCCGGCCTCGTCACCATCGAGGCGGTCCGGCCAGTGCTCGACCTCTGGCTCGGGAGGAGGCACGGCTCCCTGTCATTTCGGGTGACACAGGTGCTCTCGGGGCATGGTTGCTTCGGGAAGTACCTGTGTCGCATAAACAGGGAGCCGGACGCCCGGTGTCACCACTGCGTCGACTGCCGGGAGGACACGGCGCGGCATACGCTGGCAGAGTGTGCCGCTTGGGAGGAGCCGCGCCGTGCCCTCGTCTCAGGAGTAGGCAGTGACCTGTCGCTGTCGGCCGTTGTGAATGCAATGGTCGGCAGCGAGGAGTCCTGGGACGCGGTGGTATCCTTCTGCGAAGTAGTAATCTCGCAGAAGGAGGCTGCGGAACGGGAGAGAGAGATTTCATCCTCTCACCCGGCCCGCAGCAGGCGCACCGGGCGTCGGCGGAGGGCGGACAACGCCCTCTTCCAGCCCCCCTAAATGGGTCCAGGGGCGACGGACCCGGGGAAGTCCGTCGCCCCCCATACATCTGGACCCGAGGTGGCGGCGCGTAGTGTTCCACGCGCGCCCCTCTTAGACGTCGCGGGGGGAGTCAAACACCTCACTCCCCCCGCTCGACGAGATGGAGCCCGCAGAGGCGGGCTGGCACCAGTCGGGGTCGCGGAAGATTTGAACGTTCCCGCGACCCCGGCGTAGGTGTGAGATGGAACACCGGGGTGGTTTTTAGTCAGTAAGAGTCTGACAGACCCCTTCGCCCGCCCCAGGGCGGAGGACATCCATGAGGATTTTCCACCCCGAACAAAAAAAAAAAAAAAAAAAAAAAAAAAAAAAAAAAAAAAAAAAAAAAAAAAGGTTTCGACGAGAGGGGGATCCCCCACAGCGCATACTTCCACGTAGTTTCCCCCGGGCAACGCCGTGTCTGACCACCGTAACGGAGTGGCAGACCGGCGGCTAAAGTGCGCTGTGATTCGCAGACCAAAAACGCGGTAGTCTGCGAATATGAAGAAAAACCAAAGTCGTGACGCCTCTGGGCGCTTTTATTCGGATCGCTCCTCACAGGGCGATTCAAACGGCCCTTCTCAGGGCCAACCCAAAGGCCCTTCTCAGGGCCAATCCAACGGCCCTTCTCAGGGCCACGCCGGCGGCGCTTTGGCGTCAGAAGCTGACCGCGCACCGTCCGCGGCCAGCTTGTTCAGCAGGCCGGACGAGTTGTCGGACGCCGACGAGTCCAATATGGACACGTCGGCGGCCGAAAACGACCGCCCCAAGCGGAAGAGGGCCGATCTGAAGCTCGGGTCCGGGGGCTCCTCGGAGTCGGTCGGAAGTAGGGCGAAGAAGAAGTCGAAGTCTAAAAAGGCTTCGACTTCTTCTTCGGCTTTGGCTCACGATGTGGGCTTGGTGGACGCCGAGCGCCAGCTAAACCTGGCGAAAAGGACGCAACTCCAAGAAGATCTGGAGGAGAGGGTCGCCGCCAAGGAGCGGCAGGCGCAAGCCGCCAGGTCGAGGGCTGGCTATGGTGCATCCAATGTACTATATGCTGACCACTCCCTGGCGGAATTGGAGCGCATGGCGCAGGAGGACAAGGAGGAGGTTCTGGAAGTCGCCTCAAAGTCCTCCAATTTGAAGGGGACCTTCCAGAAGGCCCTCAAATGCCGGGCCGCCAGCATGCACGGCATTGTCGTGGAGCTGGTGAAGCGGACGGCCACAGACGAGACGCGGCAGCTGCAGGCGAAGGTGGATCGTCTGCAGGCGGAGGTCAGCCAGCTACACCAGAAGCTGGCTGAGGTCACGGCCCGGCCTGCCCAATCTGCCCCAGATGCGGTAGTAGGAGGCTCCTCCTCCCCTGCCAGCCTTGAGGCAATAATCCGCAGTGTCGTCATGGAGGAGAGGGCCTTCATCAGAGGCTGCTTCGCAGGAATCGAAGACCGGCTCTTGCCGGAAAAGCGGCTCCGCCCGCCGCTAGCGGCGGATTTGAGTCCACCACCTACGGAGCCGGAACCTGCGCCTCTGGGAGGCCCGGCATCAGGCGAGCAGCCCCGGGGCCCGAAGCCGTCCAAGGGTAAAGGCAAGGGCAAGAGGACCACGGTGGCCCCTCAAACACCCACCATGAGCGCGGAGGGAGCGCCTGGGTCGTCTGCCACTCCAGCGGTCCCCCGGAACTCGCAGGGCGAAGACGCCCTTCTTCCCTCCACCACCCCGTCCAACCAGTCGTGGACGGAAGTGATCAGGGGGGGTAAAGGGAAAAACTCGACCCCCAAGCCCGCTGCGACTGCTCCTACAGCCGCAGCCAAAAAGGGTCCAGCCGGCGGGAGGAAGCTGGTTCCTCCCAAAACTGCGGCCGTCGTGGTGACCATCACCCCGGAGGCCGTGGAGCGGGGCGAGACTTATGAGTCCGTCCTAAGACGGGCTCGTACCAACGCGGATCCTTCCCGACTGGGGATCGGCAACATCACGTGCCGCCGAACCCTAGCCGGGGCTCGAATTTTCGAGTTCTCGGGGGAGCAGCGCGGCGCAAATGCGGACCTCTTCGCAAAAATGTTGCAAGAGGTCATCGCGGATGCGGCAACGGTCGTCAGACCTGTTAAGACCGCAGCCTTGGAGGTGGCCGATCTGGATGATTCGGTCACCAAAGAGGACGTGGTCGCGGCCGTTGCGGTGGCTGGAGGCTGCGATGCTGGCGCGGTGAAGGGTGGAGCCATCAGGCTCGGCCGCCGCGGCATGGGCACCATCCGCATCGAGTGCCCAGTCGCTGCGGCTGGGGCCGTCCTTACTGCGACCAAAGGACGGCTGCTTGTGGGGCTCAGCTCGGCTGTGGTTCGGCCACTTGAAGACCAGCCTATGCGTTGCTTCAAGTGCTTCGCGTTCGGCCACACCCGAACCACGTGTCCCTCCAAGTTCGACTGGGGAGACTGTTGCTTCCGATGCGGGCAGGAGGGACACAGGAGTGCCACTTGCCACGCCGCCACGCTTCGCTGCGCGGCGTGTGCCGCCAGTGGCCGCCCCGCGGACCACAAGATGACGGGCAGGAGCTGCAAGCCTCCCGCGAGGAAGGGCATAGTGCCGGCGCAGGTTCGCCCTGCCGCCACCACCGCCGCCGAAGTCGCCGCTGTAGCTCCAGCGGCAGTAGCCGAGGAGGGATGTGCGATGTTGGAATGATGATTTTCAACTACCGCATCCCCCAGGCGAACACCAACCACTGCAGAGCGGCCCAGGACCTGGTGGTGCAGGTTATGGCCAAGTGGTTGGTGAACGTAGCGGTGGTCGCCGAGCCCTACTCAATCCCCAGCAGCTGGTTGGGTGACGAGGACGGCTCGGTGGCACTAGCGGCGCGGTCTTCCACAGACTCCCCTCCCCTCTCGCTATTAGAGAAGGGACCGGGATACGTGGCCGCCGCGTGGGGAGAATTAGCCCTCGTGGGCGTTTATTTCTCCCCAAACCGCCCAGGTGGAGGCCAGCAGGCAACGGGTGCGGGGGCACCCTTGCCTGTATTGCACAAGCCTCCACCAGTGTCGGACGGGAATGGCCAGGTGTTCCCGGCCATTCCCGTAGCCCCCCAACCTGGGGGGCATGCGGGGCCCGCCAGCTAGGCGGGCATGCGCCGGGAGGGTTGTGGATGTAAAGGCTGAGCCGGTTTCCCATGGCCCTCCCATCACGGCGATGTGGGAACACCGCTGAGTTTTAGTGGGTATACTGTCATTCTGACAGGAGTCCCACATACCCCGTCTCGTCCCCCACGAGCGGCAATGCATAAAGCATTTCTCAGCGACAAAAAAAAAAAAAAAAAAAAAAAGGTTTCGACGAGACGGAGCCCGCAGAGGCGGGCTGGCACCAGTCGGGGTCGCGGAAGATTTGAACGTTCCCGCGACCCCAGCGTAGGTGTGAGACGGAACACCGGGGTGGTTTTTAGTCAGTAAGAGTCTGACAGACCCCTCCGCCCACCCCAGGGCGGAGGACATCCATGAGGATTTTCCACCCCGAACAAAAAAAAAAAAAAAAAAAAAAAAAAGGTTAGGTTAGGTTGGGGTGCGTGTAGGTGGAGGCCAGCAGGCAACGGGTGCGGGGGCACCCTTGCCTGTATTGCACAAGCCTCCACCAGTGTCGGACGGGAATGGCCAGGTGTTCCCGGCCATTCCCGTAGCCCCCCAACCTGGGGGGCATGCGGGGCCCGCCAGCTAGGCGGGCATGCGCCGGGAGGGTTGTGGATGTAAAGGCTGAGCCGGTTTCCCATGGCCCTCCCATCACGGCGATGTGGGAACACCGCTGAGTTTTAGTGGGTATACTGTCATTCTGACAGGAGTCCCACATACCCCGTCTCGTCCCCCACGAGCGGCAATGCATAAAGCATTTCTCAGCGACAAAAAAAAAAAAAAAAAAAAAAAGGTTGGGGTGCGTGTTGAAGAGCCTCCACGTGGCGCACCCTGGGCAACGTCGGCTCCAATTGCCCACCTGCTTTTGGTGGACAATTGGGGCTGGCGGCTAATCTTCAACAAACTGGGAAGGGCCGCGGTTCCATTCACCGATCATCTTTGATGGTCGAGGAAGGGAACTGGGCTAGGGGCGGGACGGCTAGTCCGTCATGGGGATAGGCCTGGTGGCCATCTCACGGCCACACCCCCCCTGCTTACAGAGGGTGAGTCTAGTGGGCGTAGAGTGGGGAGGGAAGAGGAAGACAACCTCTATAAAAAATTACCTCAATCTCAAGGTCGAGCGTGCCGAGGGGATGAATGGCCGGGAGTATCCGGTCGCTAGCGCTGGGGGGGGATACAGGGGAAATGGGACCATACCCTTCAAAGGAACAATGAAAAAAATGAAAAAGACAAACGAAAAAAAACTACCCCAGGGCGGTACCGGCTGCTCTGCAGCTGGAGAGTCCGCCACGTTCCCTTCGGGAACGTCAAGCCCCCATTCGTATTCTGGGGGGGGCATCGAATGTCTACCACTTGCCCATGGCAACAAGAGTCGAGGAGGCTCATCGCGGTCTCGGTCGTTCGAGGACCTGACAAATCCAGGTTTGTCGGGTCGTCGAATGGGCGGGCGTCGAACGGCCAGCGAGAAAGGGAGCTCCAAAAGAACCCGGAGTTCCCGCGCGTTGTGGTCGCACCACTTGCCGTCACTGACGGCAACGCGAGTCGAGGAGGCTCAAGTCCCGAAAGGGACCAATCGTCCGACCGGGGGGAGTCGCGGAGGAAGCGCGGTCCTTCCCCGGTCGAGGCCAACGTGGCGGCGGCTAAGGTGCCAAAGGCACGGGGTGGGCGAGGTCGCGCGGTAGCGAGTAGAGTCCCCGCTCGGCTGCCGGAGCGCGACAAGCGGGGTCGCTTTGTGCCAGATTCGGCAGAGAGCGACCCCGAGCCAATGGTGGAGGAACAAGGTGGGGGCAGCACTGCGTCCCTGCTAGAAGCCAACCGAGCGGAGGCTAATGCAGGAAAAAGGGCGCAAGTGAGGACTGTCGCGGCTGACGAAGTCAGCGAGTTGGCCCGACAGGCCCGTGAGCGGCGCTCTGCTCGGATGGCTGCTGGAGGGGACATCACTGGAGTGGCGCTCAGTCGCCAAGTTTTGGACGGCGTGGATGTTGTCCTGAAGGTTGCCACCAAATCGGGCAATTTGAAGGGCACATTCACGCGTGCTCTCAAGGAGGCGGCTGAGGGGATTCGGGAGGCGGTTGAGGTCCTCCTTAATCGCACTAGCACGGAGGAGACGGCGAAGCTATGGGAGGAGAATGGCCGTCTCCGATCCGAGTTGGAGGACCTCAAGCGACAGTTCGCCGCCCAGAGGGCAGCACCTGCGGCCTCCGGCTCCTCTACCGTCGCGGCCCTGTCGTCGGCTCCATCGGTCCCGTCGTCGACGCCTGCGCTTGCGGATGCGGAGGTCGAGAGGATCGCACGCATCTGCATGATGCAGTGTGGTGCGATGTTGGGTGCCCGGATGGAGGCCATAGAGGAGAGACTCCTCCCGGCGGCAACCCTTCGCCCACCACTCGCTGCGGACAAGCGGAGGAAGGAGGGGGCCGCTTTTCAGGGGCCCAATACCACCACGGCGGCTGGGTCCAGCCAGTCGGGAGGGAGGACCGGGGGGCCCACGGAGGGTACGCGTGTCCCCACTTCCCGGGCAGCTGCGCCACCGGCGGCCGCGCCCGGGCCTACCCCGGAAGCCTGGACGACTGGAATGCGCATAATGTCTATACACCATTACCATTTCCTCCAAGGCAATATCAACCACTGTGCCAGAGCTCAGGATCTCTTGATCCAGAGCATGGCAGAGTGGTCGATTCACGTGGCTGTGGTCGCCGAGCCGTACTTTGTCCCCCCCCGGGATAGCTGGGTGGGAGACCTTGACGGTTTGGTGGCCATCATTGGCGGGGCTCTCGTCAACCCGTCCCGAGGTCACGGCTGGGTAGCCGCCCTCGCGGACGGCATTGGCGTTGTTGGAGCGTATTTTTCGCCCAACAAGAGTCTCGCCGACTTCGAGAGGTTCCTTGTCGAGTTGGGTGCCGTCGTGGGCCAACTCCATCCTCGCCCCGTGCTGTTGCTGGGCGATCTCAACGCCAAATCTGCGGCGTGGGGATCCCCAGTGACCGATGCTAGGGGTGAGGCATTGGAGGAGTGGGCGGTCACGACTGGCCTGGTCGTCCTGAACCGGGGCTCGGTCCACACGTGCGTGCGGCAGCGGGGCGGATCGATTGTCGACGTCTCGTTCGCTAGCCCTGCTGTCGCGAGCCGTGTTCGTGACTGGCGAGTCGCCGTGGAGGTGGAGACGTTGTCGGATCATAGATACATCCGTTTCGACGTCTCCGCCCAAACCGCTGGCGGCCGCAGATCATCAGTCTCGCGAATGGACGGCCCGCGCTGGGCGCGCAAGCGCATCGACAGGGAACTTCTCGAGGAGGCCGCTATTGTCCAAGCCTGGAGCCGGGAGTCGGCAACGAACGGACCCGTCGACGTCGACGTCGAACAGGAGGCGCTGTGGTTCCGCGGGGCGATGACGCAAATCTGCGACGCGTCCATGCCCCGGGTCCACGCACAGTCCGCAAGGCGCCAGGTGTACTGGTGGTCCGCCGAAATCGCGCACTTACGAGTCGCGTGCGTGGCGGTGAGACGCCAGTACACCCGTTATCGAAGACGACGTCGTCGGGTCCCTGACGAAGAAGCCGCGCTGTATGAGGTGTACCGCGCGGCTAAGGGGACTCTGTGGCTGGCCATCGGGGAGGCGAAGACGCGAGCCAGGGAAGGGATGTTGGAGACTCTAGACGGGGATCCGTGGGGGCGCCCTTATCGAGCGGTTCGAGGGAAACTAAGAGCCGCAGCGCCCCCACTTACGGAGAGTCTCCAACCCGAGCTGCTGGATGAGGTAGTCGCAGCCCTCTTCCCGGCAAGAGCGGAGCACACTCCGCCGCCGATGGCTTTGCCCACAGCCGCAGAGTCTACGGAGGAAAACGCCATCAGCGTCCCAGAGGTGACACAGGCAGAGATGGGGGCGGCCGTGATGCGGCTCCGGGCCAAGAATGTGGCTCCGGGGCCAGACGGAGTTCACGGCCTAGCATTAGCCCTCGCTCTGAAGGAGCTAGAGCCCCAGCTAAGAGGACTCTTCACAGCGTGCCTGGAGCGGGGCCAGTTTCCCACTTTGTGGAAAAGTGGTCGTCTGGTCCTGCTCAGGAAGGCGGGGCGCCCTGCAGACTTGCCGTCCGCGTACCGGCCCATAGTGCTGCTAGACGAGGTGGGTAAGCTGTTCGAGCGTATACTCGCAGCCCGCCTCGTCGGCCACTTGTGCGGAGAGGGGCCGGACCTGGACGAGAGCCAGTTCGGCTTTCGGCATGGGCGCTCCACCATACACGCAATAGCGCGTGTGAGAGTCCTGGCGGAGGAAACGGTGTCCCGGGGTGGGGTGGTGGTGGCGGTGTCCTTGGACATCTCCAACGCCTTCAACACCCTGCCCTGGAGTTGTATTCGGGAGGCACTGCGGTACCATCGGGTGCCTCCCTACCTCCGCCGCATCGTTGGGGCTTATTTGGCGGGGAGGTGTGTCACCTACGTGGGACGTGATGGCGGAAACCAGCGCCTCATGTCGTGCGGTGTTCCACAGGGATCGGTTCTGGGGCCGCTCCTGTGGAACATCGGGTACGACTGGGTGCTGAGAGGCGAGTTCCCACCGGGCGTGGACCTGACGTGCTACGCGGACGACACGCTGGTCACGGCTCGGGGGAAATCGCACAGGGAGGCAGCGTTGCTGGCGACGGCTGCGGTCTCACAGACGGTGAGCCGCATACGGCGCCTCGGCCTGGAGGTGGCCCTCAACAAGTCGGAGGCCATGGCGTTTCATGGTTCCCGGCGGGCGCCACCGCCCGGATCACACATCGTGGTCGGGGGGGTCCGAATCGCTGTCGAGCCCACCATGAAGTATCTGGGACTGGTGCTCGACAGCCGATGGGATTTCGGCCCCCACTTCCAGCGGTTGGCGCCCAAGTTGTTGGGCGCGGCTGGGGCGCTGTCAACGCTGCTTCCCAATCTGGGGGGCCCGAGCGCCGCTTGTAGGCGGCTCTACGTGGGGATCGTGCGATCGATGGCCCTTTACGGGGCCCCGATCTGGGCGGCTGACCTGACGGCCGGTAGCATCTCTGTGCTGCGAAAGCCGCAGAGAGCTATGGCCGTCAGAGTCATCAGGGGGTACCGCACGATCTCCCACGAGGCGGCTTGTGCACTGGCCGGATCCCCGCCCTGGGACCTGGAGGCGAAGGTACTCGCGTCACTGTATCGGTGGCGCGAGGAAGCGCGGGCGCGGGGCGAGCGACCGATGCAGCGCCATTTGGAGCAGCGTCGGTCGCAGCTTCGCGAGGTCCTGGTGGCGGAATGGCGGGACAGGCTTTCACGCCCTACCGAGGCGGTCCGGCCAGTGCTCGACCTCTGGCTCGGGAGGAGGCACGGCTCCCTGTCATTTCGGGTGACACAGGTGCTCTCGGGGCATGGTTGCTTCGGGAAGTACCTGTGTCGCATAAACAGGGAGCCGGACGCCCGGTGTCACCACTGCGTCGACTGCCGGGAGGACACGGCGCGGCATACGCTGGCAGAGTGTGCCGCTTGGGAGGAGCCGCGCCGTGCCCTCGTCTCAGGAGTAGGCAGTGACCTGTCGCTGTCGGCCGTTGTGAATGCAATGGTCGGCAGCGAGGAGTCCTGGGACGCGGTGGTATCCTTCTGCGAAGTAGTAATCTCGCAGAAGGAGGCTGCGGAACGGGAGAGAGAGATTTCATCCTCTCACCCGGCCCGCAGCAGGCGCACCGGGCGTCGGCGGAGGGCGGACAACGCCCTCTTCCAGCCCCCCTAAATGGGTCCAGGGGCGACGGACCCGGGGAAGTCCGTCGCCCCCCATACATCTGGACCCGAGGTGGCGGCGCGTAGTGTTCCACGCGCGCCCCTCTTAGACGTCGCGGGGGGAGTCAAACACCTCACTCCCCCCGCTCGACGAGACGGAGCCCGCAGAGGCGGGCTGGCACCAGTCGGGGTCGCGGAAGATTTGAACGTTCCCGCGACCCCGGCGTAGGTGTGAGATGGAACACCGGGGTGGTTTTTAGTCAGTAAGAGTCTGACAGACCCCTTCGCCCGCCCCAGGGCGGAGGACATCCATGAGGATTTTCCACCCCGAACAAAAAAAAAAAAAAAAAAAAAAGGTTAGGTTAGGTTAGGTTAGGTTAGGTTAGGTTGGGTTAGGTTAGGTTAGGTTAGGTTAGGTTAGGTTAGGTTAGGTTAGGTTAGGTTAGGTTAGGTTAGGTTAGGTTAGGTTAGGTTAGGTTAGGTTAGGTTAGGTTAGGTTAGGTTAGGTTAGGTTAGGTTAGGTTAGGTTAGGTTAGGTTAGGTTAGGTTAGGTTAGGTTAGGTTAGGTTAGGTTAGGTTAGGTTAGGTTAGGTTAGGTTAGGTTAGGTTAGGTTAGGTTAGGTTAGGTTAGGTTAGGTTAGGTTAGGTTAGGTTAGGTTAGGTTAGGTTAGGTTAGGTTAGGTTAGGTTAGGTTAGGTTAGGTTAGGTTAGGTTAGGTTAGGTTAGGTTAGGTTAGGTTAGGTTAGGTTAGGTTAGGTTAGGTTAGGTTTTTTTTTTTTTTTTTTTTTTTTAAATGAGTTATCTACCGCAGACATAATCGTCCGCGCCTTTTTTTACTAATTTTTAATTGTTTACAGTTTGTTTATTAACATTTGTGACATATGTCGTGTTCCGACATCGGACACTTATCTTGCTATCTTAAATACTAATTAAAATCTACGTGAGTCCATCTTTTTTTTTTTTTTTTTTTTTTTTTTTTTTTTTTTTTTTTTTTTTTTTTTTTTTTTTTTTTTTTATTTATTATGCTCATGCACATGCTGACTGTTATTTTATTATTTGTTATTTATTTTAATACTAAGGCATTACATTAAGTTTGGTTCTATTTTTACGTTACTATTGATACAAATTGAGAGATTTGTGAATTTTAATTTGTAGTTCTTAATAAATTTAAGGTATTATAAATGAGGATACAGTTATAAAAGAAAAATTTTGTTGTTGACTTACAGTAATTGGTTTCTTAAACATAAGAGAACTACATGGCGGTGCGAACCGACCATCCCCGCACGACGGCGTCCGTTCACGGACTTGACGTGCACATCCGCGCCCCCGAGCTCGACCATTTTTTAGGGAACTCAAGGACCGGTTGCGCAGCGCCACCGCTGGTGGGCTTTTACGCGGGAATGACAGACTCGCTCCGCCATGCAGTTTTACATTTAAATTTTAATGATAATTATTCTAAGTTTTACATAGTGGTTTGGTTAGATTAAATTAGGTTAGGGTTTGGGTAGGTGTTTTTTGGGTAGGGTTTTGGGGTTTTGGAGTGGAGTGGGTTTGGTTAGGTGGTGTTGGAGTGGGTTGAACTGACCAGGGACTTCGCGAGCTTAAACAAAGCCTCCATCACAACTACGTCTCGATGCTGGATGGCCGTCTTGAGGTTGTAGTCGACGACCGTCTTTGTCGGAGCATCCATTGCCTTTTTTGCGAAGCGGCCCGTGGCGTCATCGGCGTCGTCGGAATAATAGACGCAACTGGCTGTGTGCCTCGATACCGCCACTACCGCGTGGGAGACGCTGTCGTGGATTTGGAGCCTCCTGGACTTGGTGTTGATGATGACGACGTTCTCGTAGGTCGACCCCTGGGACTCGTGGATGGTTAAGGTGCGCGACCCTTCGCCGGACCCGTATCCCTGGCTCACGAGAGAAGCTTTCTCCTCTTGAGTGTGAACCAGGAACAGGGTGTTCTGGGCGGTACTGGGTATTTGCGCTCCTGTATACCGCTCCACCCTCAGGGAGTGGACCCGCGACAACGACGACTTGGAGGAGTATATACCGGGGTATATCTCACTCAGTGCAACGGCCACATCCATCGGGTTACGGTGGGTGCAGAGCAGCTCCCGGGTGATGCCAGCCACCAGATTTGGACGGGTATACCTTAGTTCAAAAAGGTTCTCTCTGTCCAAAAATGGAAGCTGGTTTACATCCCCGATGAGGACAAGTTCGCTGGCACCAGACAACTTGACCGCCATGACTATGGCCCCAAAATGGTTCATGAGAGCCTCGTCTACCGTGAGGCGGTAGCATTTCTCATCTGATTTGAACCCGTTGGCTAAGATTGAGGCCATAGTGCGCACCTTTGTTTTTACGAGATCTCCTAAGCGGTGCGCTAGCTTTTCCCTGAGATCTTTGGCGGCTTCAGTTGTCGTGGTGGCGATGACGTCCTTCTCCTCATCGAAGTGTTTCAACATCCAGGTTGTCTTGCCGCAACCCGGGACTCCATTGACCCACTCGATTCTGGGTACCGCCCAGCTTCCCTGCGATGCCGGACTGTCTGAAGTCCCCAAAATGGACTGAGCCATTTCAAGGATCTTTTCGTCCAGCATGATCTTGGTACATTTGGCGGTAACCACAATCGAGTCGTCGTTTGGTGCGTGGAATGTTATGTTGCCCGAGCGCTCCGTTTCCTCCTCGTCCAGGGTCACGAACCCGTTCCTCGCGCTAAAGGCTGCCATGTACGACCCCGCCATTTCCCCTTTGATGACCTGGGATGTGGCGTTGTCGTACACTGCTGCCTCTGACTCCTCGAGTAGAACCCTTAACAGACCTTCTGTGTTCCTATGGAAAGTCTGCAGGATCTTACTGCATGTCGCGAGATTGACCTGTCTGGTCGCTCTCACGATTGCTACGTACTCGAGGAAGGCGCTCTTCACATGGTCCGTGGTGCCCAAATTCGTTGAGAGGATCGGCGGGCAGACTTGCCCTTTGTCGGCTCTGGTGGGCTTAGGCTTAGGTGGTGGTGGTGGTAGTTTTGGTTTTTCTGCTGTGAACCTTGCCGCTGCTGCTGCCTGCTCGTGTGATGGTGGTGATGTGACTGATGATGGTGATGGTGGTGTCGATGATGGTGATGCTCGGCTGGTGCTTGGGAGCAGTGCGCTGAGGAAAGTGCCGAAGGCTTTCAGGCGACTCCTCGACCTCTCCCGGGCCTCCGGGGTAATGGTCTCGCTCTGCTCCTCTGCAGCTTTTTCGGCGGCTGCCTTCTGCTGGACCCTTTCCGAGCCGGTTGCGGTGGTCGGGGTTGTTGTGGGGCTCGTCGCTCTGGCTGTTGGTTGTCTAGGGGTTTTGAGGAAACTCAGAGTTTCCCCTCTGTCCTCATAGACAACGACCTCGTGTTGCTCTGAGGCTTTTAGACAGCCGAAGAGGTCTGCGACGTCTCCTCTTTCCCCTCCGACCACCATCGCGTCGACGCTGATGGTTCGGGCTGCGACCTCCCTGTACTCCCCTGCTTCCCTGATCCTCTGAAGCAGTGCACTCGCCTGGGCGAACGGAGTCTCCTCTCCCCACTCGAATAATGCGATCGTTTTTCCTTTGGATCGCAATAGACGGCATCGGTGAGAGGACACTTCCACTTGAGGCAGTGCAGCATACTTGCTGCCTTTCAGAGTGGTCTTTGTGGTGCTTCCGTTGATCAGGGCGGCAAGGCCTGGCGATATCGGGATTCGGGCTCCGGCTCGGCTCGAGCCTATGCAAAAGCTTATGCCAAGCTTTTCACCATCTCGGTTCATGAACAGGGCTACTCCTCGCAGCCTGACGCCTGGGACTCCGGCTCCTCCGCATGACATGAAAAGAGTGGTAGTCATGGTGCCGAGGGCCGGTTGAAGGCTAGGTTCCGTTGGTGGTGGTGCGGTTGAAATTGTTGTTGAACTGACTGATGAAGATGTTACGGTGGTGGATGGTGTTTGAGTACGACTGCGCAAGGCTGGGTCTGTTTTGTTGGCCTTTGCAGCGACAGTGGCGACTTTGCTCGCGAATGCCAAGAATGGAATTCTGATAGCCGGTCTCCCCATGATGGTGTGGAGTGTGGACTGGCTAAGCTGGATCTCGAATTTGACTTCCAGCTCCATTCTGTCTTGGGCGAACCTTGGACATTCGAAGAGCAGGTGCCAGACTGTTTCCTCGCAGCTGGGGTCACAGACGCATGAGGGACTATCCTTAAGATGGAATCGGTGGAGATACGCTGAGAATCCTCCGTGTCCTGTTAGGACTTGTACATGGACCGGTGTGAGAACTGCTTCTCTAAGTATTCTTTTCGCCGCTAGGACGTCTGGGAAGAACACTTTTGTGACCGCTCCTGTGCTGGAGGACTCGTATCGCGCTTGCCACTTCTTGATAGTCCCCTCCCGTATCTTCCTCCTCACGAACGATACGGGGACCTTGCTGTAGTCTGACGCCTCTGATGTTAGGGCTGCCTCCTTGGCCAGCTCGTCCGCTCTCTCATTCCCCGCTGTTCCCACGTGGGCCTTAAGCCAAAAGAGCCTCACTTCTCTGCCCTCCTCTCGGATCTCTCGGACGCAACTCTTGATCTGAAGTGCCAGGTGGTGAGTGACAGACGGACTCCTCAGCAGGTCAAGTGACGATCTTGAGTCACTTAAAATGCTTACGGAGGCCGCCCTGGATTCTCTTGCCATCCTGACTGCTCTGAAGAGTGCGTACATTTCCGATTGGAAGACGGTGTTGTGGGGCTCTAGGCCAAAGGTGCTGGACGTGGACTCCTTCCCGTTTTCCCACCAAGTTAGGGCAGCTCCGACTTTCCCCTCTATCTTGCTGCCATCGGTGTATATTTGGGGACCGATTACTTGGTGGGTCTGCAGGGTTTCGGGAGTCAGGTCCTCCAGGCATGCATACTCGGTTGTTGTGAGTAGTGCTGGGTGGGGGTTTTTGGAGTGGTGCACGTTGCACTCCAGCTCATGACCCGGTGGCATGAACTCTAGGGAATGGCCCTTTCTGATCTTAAAAAGGGTGGCGGCCTCAATTACTCGGAGATCAAGGGGGAGTTGGCCTGACAGTACAAGTGCCGATGTCAGAGACACCGTGCGGTACGCTTTGCAGATCTTCTGCGTGAACCCCCTCTGCAGTGAGTCAAACTGATTTCTTGTCATCAGTTTCTCAGCCGCAGGGGCCCACGCACTCGCTGCGTACATCACGATGGGCTCTATCACCGACACGTATATCGTCCTAATTATCTCTCCGTTGAGACCCCAGGTCACCTTCGCGGCGCATGCGAGCTGCTTGTAAATGTCGGCGGCCTTTTTACAGGTCGCGGACACGTGCGCGTTGAAGGTGAGTTTGGAGTCTATAGTGAGACCCAGCAGCTTGACCTCTTGGACTAGGTTTAGCCGCGTACCTGACATCTGGAGAATCGGAACGTCGTACTTCAGTTTTCTCGTTAACACCATCGCATTTGTTTTATGCGCGGCGAAACGAAGCTTATTCTGAAGTCCCCATTCCGATACTATGTCTAGGGTTTCGTTGGCTGTTTGCTGCAGGGGACCGGCTGTTTGGTCTGAAAAAACTAGGACGACATCGTCTGCGAAGGCTTGACAGTAGATTCCCATACTAGCCATTTTGTGTAGGAGTGAGTCTAGGATAAGGTTCCAAAACGTCGGTCCGGCAATTGAGCCCTGGACGCATCCTTTGGTGGTACCCTTCTCGCTAGTCGCTCTGGCGTAGTTGACCTTGATGTTCCGGTCTTCCAAGTATGAGGTGACGAGTGTGTAGAGGTTCTTTGGGCAGTTCTTAGCTACCAGCTGTTTCTTGAGTGCGGGCCACCACGCGTTGTCGAAGGCACCCTCTATGTCCAATGATATCAAAAGCACGATCTTTTTCGCTTTGATTTCGGCTCGTAAGTGGCACATTAAGGCATAGAGGGCGTCTTCGGTTCCGCGCTGCGGCATGAAACCGTACTGGTTGCTGTTGAGTGTGGGGAGGAAGTGCCAATGGAGTCGGCCAACTAGGAGCTTCTCGACGATTTTTCCTAGGACCGAGAGCAGACCTATTGGCCTGTAGGACTTTGGGCTGGTGTAGTCGTCCTTTTTGGGCTTACGGAGAATGCACACGTGGGCGACCTTCCACTGCTTGGGGAAGTGTGACAGCGACAAGCACCTGTTGGCTATCGCTAAGAACACTTCCCTGTCGCAGTTTATTGCCGCGGTGCAGATGTCTGCCGTTAATCCGTCGGGACCGGGGGCTTTTTTCGGATTTTGGCTCTGGAGAACCATTTCCAGCTCCGCGGTTGTGAAAGGCGGATCGTCGGCAGACAGGCCTTGGGGGTACTTCTTCTCCGCTAGCTTCCTCAGGGCAGTGTGGTAGGGCTGTTCGGCATCCGTTGAGTCGTCAGGGTAGAAGGTTTTTGCTAGAAGATCCGCGGATTGCTCCGGACTGAGCGTCTCTCCTGCGGTGTTTCTCAGGAGCGCGTCGTCCTGTCTTCTAGCTGTCTTCCTTATTACCCTGTAGATGCCGTCCCACATGCTCTCTCGGTCCTGCTTCGTGCAGAACTGCTTCCAGTTGGCTGTGGCCGCTTCCGCTGCTGACGTATTATATGTTTCCTTAGCTTGCTGGTATTCTTGAATGGTGAAGTGTCTCCGGGTTGCGGCTGCGTTCCGGATCCTTCTCTTCTTTCTAAAGACGTCTTTGAGGAGACGGTCCAGAGAAGGGGTCCACCAGGGGGGCTTTGCGTCGAACTTGGGCAACCCCAGTTTTGGGATCGCTTCCTCGCATGAACGGTGGATGTGATGGGTGTAGTTGGTGATTAATGTCTCCAGATCCTCTGGATTCGAGACGTCCGAGACTCGGACCGGTGTGATGTCGCTGTCCGCCAGACTTGTCTTGAAGTGTGTGCAGAAGTCGGACCACTTTGCCTTCTTGGTGTTGTAGATGCGCGTCGAGATTGGCCTTAAGGGTTCCAAGGCCTTTTCTAAGCGCATCGAGAAGGTGATTGCGTTATGGTCCGACGTAGTGAGACTACGTTCTACACGCCACTCCTCGACCTTTCCTAGCAGCGACTGGCTGCATACCGTCACGTCGACGATGCTGGTGCACCAACGGTCTCCCCTGTAGGTCTCGAATGTTGGGACGTGGCCCGTGTTGAGGATGTGGAGATCTCGTTCGTTGAGGAAAGAGTTGTACGCTGCCCCACGGTGGTTTTCGGAGACACTTCCCCACCACTGGCTCCAGGCGTTTACGTCTCCTCCCACCAGAGTGTTTCTTGTGTGTAGTTTATGCAATGTGGTGTGAATTTGTGTGAGGTAGGGTTCAATGTCCTGGTCGCCCTCCAAATAGACCGATAGCACCCCAATTCTAAGCTGGCCCACCTTCAGCAAGACGGCGGCGATGTTCTCGGTCACAATCTGAGGGTCGTGGATGACCTCCAGGTTGCTACCGAACACGACGATTGCCGCCTTGACTGGCTTTTGGCGGTTGAGGCTGCACTGGATGACTTGCGTGCCGGGGATTTGTTTCATCACACCTGTTCTTCCTACGTAGGGCTCTTGAACAAGTGCTATTGAAACTCCCTTTACCTGAGCCGCCATGTGTAGTTCTTCTGTGGCCAGCTTGGAGCGCTGAAGATTGACTTGGATGAACTGCAATCTTGCTGTCGGTCTAGTTGTGTGTTGGAGGGTGACTGGTTGTGGGGTTTGGGTGTTATTTAAAGTGCCCTTAGCAGTAGGAGACGCGCGATCTTGCTATACCGTCCCACTTTTGGCGTTCCTGGCAGTCTTCGCTGAACGCTGTGTGTGCCAGGTCGCTGTCCACCTTTTGTGCTATTTTGCAGTTCGCGCACGTGGGCTGTTTGCCGTTTGCTCGAGTGAGGCAGTCCGCCGAATTATGTGCACCGCTGCAGTAGCTGCAGGTGTCTTTTCCTGCCTTGCATATGGACTTGTTATGTCCATATGCGAGGCACTTTGTGCACTGGACTAGGGGGGACTGGTCCTCAATCGAGCATCGCTTGATGCCCACGTGGACTTTCGGAACTGCTGTATAGCATTTCCAGAGCTCTGGGGAGAGCTCCAGAACGGGGTGGCACTCGTGGGGGTTTCTGGCACGCTTCCTATAGCGCACCTTTAGGGTCTGTCCATCCACAGCGGCGTTTTGCAGAAGATGTTTGTTCTGCGCTCTTAGGAGATCGACTATCTCTCCGTCGCTGTAGCTGGACAGCACTCCCTTTATGCACACAAGTGGGTTTTGGGGTTTTGGTTCTTGGACCTTGAGCCCTCCGTTCGACCGGACTTGGTCTCGGATGACGGTCAAGTCCGCCTTACTCGCGCACCTCAGAACCACCTTCTGGTTCCGCGCTTTCCGGACTGTGTCGACTCGGGCTCCGCTGGTCTTGAGGTCCAGGGCGGTCCTGATCCTTTCAATGACATTGTCCCCTGTGTGTTGTGGGTTGGTTGAGGAGATTATCAATGTGTGGTTTGGTTGTACAGGTGGTTTAGGGGGCCTCGGCGTACTGGTGACCTGGGCAAAGGTTTTGGGGCCCTGGTGTTGTTGGGGCGGTCTTTCCGCTTTGCCCAGATCCGCGACGCCTTTGCGGATGTCCTGGAGGGTCTGCTTGACCTCCCCGACTGCTAATTCCGCTTCCAGATTCAGCGCTGGCGCCTGGATTTGCGGTTCTTTGTCTCGCAGTACGCGGAGGTCGGCCGAGACGATCTCGAGTCGTTCCGAGATCGGCTGTAAATGTTGAGGGAAGTTGATGGGTGGTTGTGGTGGTGGGGGAGAGGGGACAGGCCTGTTGGCGATGGCCTGTAATTGGAGTTGCAGGTTCTGCAGTGCTGCCTCGAATACCTCGGTCTTGAGGAGACCTGTTTCTAGGGTGGTCGGGTCCACTTCGGGTTGCTCGGGCTTCTTGAGGTCCTCTTTTAGCTTGTCTAAGCACTGACGGAGGACGTCCAGCTGGTTGGAGATGCTGGATACGTTTGTGTCCAGGCGTTTGAGGCCGGCGCCCATGGAATCCCACTTGGGATCCCCTGGGGCTCTCTGGCACTCTTGCCTCGTCCTCTCGTGTTCCTGCTGGTTCTTGAGACAAGCTGACGCGACCTCGTCCTTGATACCCTTGATGCCCGTGAAGGCGTCAAGGGTCTCGTGCCCGAGCCATTCGCGGATTCCTTTGGCGGTTAGGTTAGGTTAGGTTAGGTTAGGTTAGGTTAGGTTAGGTTAGGTTAGGTTAGGTTAGGTTTTTTTTTTTTTTTTTTTTTTTTTTTTTTTTTTTTTTTTTTTTTTCTGTCCGGGCGCTGAGGCCCGGCCCGCGAGCTACCTCTAACATAATTAGAGTCCTTTCTTAACAATATATGGGATATACTACAGGGGTTCTTTATTTTTTTTTTTTTTTTTTTTTTTTTTTTTTTTTACATAAGTTTTATTTTATTCCTTATTTTAAATGTGGCTTAATGCAGAAACAGCACAGTCTTTTAATCTATATATTTGCTTATTCTATTTATTATTTACTTATTTAATATTCACAAGTGGGGATACATTGTTTATTTCTAAAGATTAACAGGTTTTCTTATCCATATTAAATTTATCCTTATACATTATTCATATCTACCAAGTTATATACCTTAATTCTAAACATCTTGTTTTAGACATCTCTTTTAAACATCTTACTTTCTATATTGTACATTTACATCTTATATGCTAGTTAATATATTTTATACTAATATATATATAGCATTAATTTGTTGTTCTATTTATTTCTTTTTATAACGCATTGTGCAATGTCTACTATGTATTCTAAGAATATATCTCTATTTTTCCTATTGGACATGAACTCTGGGAAGTTATTAGCCACCATTTTGCTTTCCAACTTGTTCTCAACCTCGAGTCTTTTTAGGGCGTGAACTGGGCAGTCGGTCAAAATATGCTCGACCGTTTCAGGAGTTCCGGGTTGGCAAATGCACGATGAGTTCTCTTTGCACCTGAAACGATTCAGGTACTCCGAGAACCCACCGTGTCCCGTTAGTACTTGGGTGGTGACGTTGGTTGGGGTAATTTTACGGACAATTTTGTAGGAGGTTATTACTTCGGGAAAGAATAATTTTGTTGCCCTTGCTCTGGCACTATCTTTGTATCGTCGGTTCCATTCATCAACCGACCCCTTTCGGATCTGTCGTTTGATGAATGAAACCGGACATAGGTCATAATCTGGCTTGGTCTTAATTTTTAAAGCTGCCTCCTTAGCTAGCTCATCCGCTCTCTCGTTGCCCGCGAGGCCCGCGTGCGCCTTGATCCAGAACAAAAACACAGTTTTGTTCTGGTTTTCAATGGCCCTTAGGTTCTCGCGGGTTTTCGCTGCCAGAGGGTGCGTTGTGCTGGGGTTTGATATGGTCTCCAAGGCTGACCTGGAGTCGCAGTAAATTCCATAGCTCTTCTCGCTTCGTCGTTGTACTTCCTCAGTGGCTCTGCATACTGCGAGGAGTTCCGCCTGGTATACCGTGCAGTATGGAGCAAGCTTGAGTTTGAGGGTCTTCACCTCTGCTGCGCTATCCCAGAGCGTAAGCGCTGCGCCGACCTTGCCCTCAATCCGACTACCGTCGGTAAATATGCGGATAGCCTGGTTGTTCTGTCTGTCAAGTTGCTCCTGGTCTACCAGGCTCACGAACTCTATCGCAGTATGCTTCCCCGGGTGAGGTGTACTGGAGTACTCGACTCGTCGCTCGACCTCTCTATCTACTAGCTCCGGCCGGGATGCCCCTCTCCTCGCCTCGTATAGAGCTGCTGCCTCTTGTATGCGGAGGTCAAGTGGCAATATTCCAGCCAGTACCAGCGCTGAGTGAAGAGAGGCCGTGCGATACGCTCCGCACAGTTTTTGAGCAAAGCCCCTCTGGACAGCATCTAGGTGGCGTCGAACTCCCAACTTTTTCGATGCCGAGGACCAGGCGCCAGCCGCGTATGTTATTATGGGCTCTACCGTAGCGGTGTAAATGATACGGACTATTTCCGGGTGGAGCCCCCAACTGACCTTCGCAGCTCTGGATAGCTGGTTGTAGACACCAAGTGCCTTTTTGCAGACATTAGCCGTGTGGCTATTAAAGGTCAACTTGGCGTCCACTGTGAGCCCCAAGATCTTTATCTCAGAAGACATTCCAATGTCGATCCCTCCCATGGTCAGGTGTGGCGTGTCATACTTAAGCTTTCTGGTGATGACCATGGCACAAGTTTTGTGCGGTGCGAACCTGAGTTTATTCATGACACCCCACTCCCGAACATGTTCGAGAGCGGCATTGGCCTGTATTTCGATTTCCAGGGCTGTCTCCCCCGAAAACACGAGCACCACATCATCCGCAAATGCCTGGCAATAGTCGCCTCGCCGCGTCAGACTCTCCAACAATGGGTTCAACAGAAGGTTCCATAAGATGGGTCCGCCTATCGATCCTTGGACACAACCTTTGTTTGTGTTTTTAGCGTGCTCATGGCCAGCATACCTTACCCTGACCTTGCGGTCGCTTAGGTAGCTGGCTATCATCCTCCTGAGGTTCGCTGGACAATTTTCCTCCGCCAGTCTGACTTTGATGGCCGGCCACCACGCACTGTCAAAGGCTCCCTCTATATCCAAAGAGACCATCGTGATGAGCTTCTTCTCTTGGAGTTTGCCTCTCACGTGGGCAATCAGGTCATAAAGGGAGTCTTCCGTGCTCCGCTGTGGCATGAAGCCATACTGGCGAGGACTTATCCGGGGTACCAAGTACCAGACCAGCCTTCTAACCATCATTTTCTCCAATATCTTGCCCATCACTGGTAAGAGTCCGATCGGCCTATACGACTTGGGACTGGTGTAGTCATCTTTCCCCGGTTTCCTCAGCACCACCACGGTGGCCTCTTTCCACGCTGTGGGGAAGTGCGTCAGTTGCCAGCACTTGTTAAATATCGCCAGGTGCAGTTCCGGGTCCCGTGATATTACCCGCTGGCAGATATCGGCTGTGAAGCCGTCCACTCCGGGTGCCTTCTTCGGATTGAAGCTCTCCGTCGCGAACCTGAGCTCCTCCGTTACAAACTCCGGGTCATGGGTCTCACTATGGCTCCAGTCATTTGCTCGGTTAGCAAGAGCTCTGATTCGACGATGGTCTGGGCTATCCTCCTCTTCTTTGTCCTCCGGATAGAATATCTCCGCCAGTACTTTCGCGGAACCTTCTTGTCCTACTTCTTTCCCGTTATATACCAGCGGTAGATCTTCTTGCCTTTTCGATGTATTTTTTATTACTCTGTAGATTCCCTCCCAAACCCCTTCCCTGTTTTGTTTCTGGCAAAATCCCTTCCAACTCTCTGTCGAGCGTTTCCTGACCTCCGACTCATATTTTTCTTTTTCTTTCAGGTACAACGCGACCACACCTTCTCTGCGCGACGGCGCAGCACATCGGACTCTTCTCTTCCTGGTAGCGACGTCATGCTTCATCGCTTCGAGTTCTTCGGACCACCAAGGAATGGTAAGTTTTTGGTTTTCTTTTTTCTTTGGCATGGCCTCGTCACATGCTTCAGCTATAACTGCAGTGTACTTTTCAACCAAGCCATCTAAATCTTCTTTATTATTTATCTGTTCTATCTGTACTTTATTAATTCTATTTTCTATTTTTAACTGGTCCATTTTTTCATTAAAAACTTCCCATTTTGCTTTTTTGGTGTTGTATATTCTGGTAGTTCTCTTGATGTTAATACCTTTTCCTTTTTGAATTTTGATTTTTATTAGTATCCCGTTGTGGTCCGAGCTCGTTAGGTCTTCGGCAACCGTCCATTCCTCAACCAGGTCAAGAAAGTCCTCCGTACATAGAGTCACGTCGACGTGGCTCGTTATTCTTCGTCCCCCTCTGATGGTATCGAAGGTGGGTCTATTCCCGCAGTTGAGTATCTGCAGATTGAGCTCTCCAATCATTCCTGAAAATTCATCCCCTCTATCATCGATGGCACTGCTTCCCCACCACACACTCTTGGCGTTAGCGTCCCCTCCAATGATCGCTTTCTTGGGCTTAAGCTCCTTCAGCACCGTTGTTAAGTGGTCCAGGTATGGCCCAATGGGTTGGTCAGGCTCAAAGTAGTACGAGACGGCGAGAATCTCCCACACGCTTGTCCGCAGCTTCACCACCACGATGTTGTTGGTGGTGAGTTTGGGGCACTGTATGACGTCGATGTCATGATTGAACACAACTATCGCCGCCTTAACAGTGCCCCCGCCGCGATCCGAATTCTGGTAGACTCTAGCCCCCCCGTACGACTTCATTGCCTTAATGCTTCCCACATACGGCTCCTGGACCAGTGCGATGGCTATTTTGCGTTTTTGAGCCTCAAGCATGAGCTCATTTGTCGCCAGTTGTTTACGTTGGAGGTTAGCTTGCGCTGTGGTGAATATTTGTGCAGCTTTCGTCTGTGTAGGCCCCGAGACCACCTTAGCAATACGCTATTGCGGCTCGCGCTAATGCATCCCATTTTGTACGCACCGGGCATTCAGGGCTATAGACCGTGTGGCCTGCATCGTCACGCTTTTCTTTGACGCAGTTCCTGCACGTGGGCCTGTCGCCCGTTGCCAGCCCAGTGCATTCGGCCTTGAGGTGTGGCCCCCCGCAGTAGTTGCACAGATCCATAGGCTCAGTACACAGCTTTCGGCCGTGCCCATACGCCAAGCATTTTGTGCACTGTATAAGTGGCGTTTGGTCTTGGACTCTGACGCACTGGAGGTCGATGAAGACCCTGCCAGCCGCTGTAAGTTTCTGCCACAACTTCGGTGTCACCTGTAGGACCACATGGCTCTCTAACGAGTTTCGTGCTCTCCTTCGGTACTTCACTGTGGCAGTCGCCTCCTCAGCCGTCAGGTCCTCAAGCAGGTGGGCGTTTTGCACTTTTAATGCAGTCAAAATATCCTCGTCACTATTATAGGACAAGAGGTCCTTGATTATCACTAGTGGGTTCTGATTTTTGGCTTCTTCCACTTTCAGGTGTTTGTCTTTCTTAAGTTGGGCTGTTGTTTTTGCCATTTCCTGTCTGCTGTTGAAACTCAAGATAACCCTCTTGTCTTTGACTTTTCGGACCCTCTCGATCTGCAAGCCGCTCTTCTTCGCGTCCAATACCTCCTTTACCCTTCCTACCACTTCTGTACTGGTGTCCATTGTGACATCGGAAGACACAATGACAGAGATTTTTTGCTTTTGACCCCAGGTGTTTTGGGGAGCGGTCAGAGCTTCCGCGTAGGTAGGAGCTCTCTCCCTAATCTCTGAGACCACTTTGCTCATTTCATTGGTTGTTTTTTCGAGCATTCGAATTTCCGTCAGAATATCTCCGCCATTGTGCCCCTCTCTGTCACGCGACTCCTGTGCCTTCCTCTGCTCCTGCATTGCAACCTGCAGCTGTTTAATCATTTGGTTGCCCTCCTTCACTATAAGAGTTTGCTCTTCTAGTGCGGAGCGCAACCAATTGATGTTCCCCAGGTCATCGCGTTTTCCTTCTACCTTCTGACCTTCCATTTCGTTCTGTTGGTCTTTTCCGTTACTTGGCTTGTCCTTATCCGCCTCCTTTACCAGCTGGTAAAGTCGGTCTATTGCCGCTGTGACCTCCCTCTTTATCTCCGCCTTTAGGTTTCGCGAGTTGTTAAGGTGGAGCTTTGCCTTATTCAGGCAGGCTCTCGCCTCCGCCGTCATGTTGGGGTAGCCAGGCTCGGGTTTCCCTGACGCGATTGCGGTTGACACCGGGACACAACGCGTTTCGAGTGTGCTGGTACTTTGCTGCGACGTACCTGGTATGGCGTCCCGGTTTCGGTTTGCCGGGGACTTGGTCTGAAGCTCAGCTTTTCCGGCCTCCCATTCTCCAATGCTTCGTCTCACACAGGTAAGCGAGGGTCCAGCCTTCTCCGTTGATTTTGGCGAGCTCCTGGAACTCAGTGAGCTCGCGCGTTCCTTAGTCGGTGTACGGAGCATTTTAGAGTTTTGGGTGAAGGTGAGTTTCATTCGGGAAGGAAACTGGTGATATTTTTGTATCCCCGTGAAGGGGGATAGGCACAAAAATATCACAGGAAGTAGTGCTAACTAAAAATAAAAAACGTATTTTCGAGAAACTGTGTTTTTGATGGCTGAGGGATGGGTGTTTTGGTGGTATTAGACTAAAAACAGCATTTAGAGCAGTGGGGTGCACTAAAATACAATAAAAATATTTGGCAAAAATAGCCTCGTTTATCTACCCTGCCACTATAGGGTGGGTGGGCGGGGAAATTTTTTCCGAGATAGCCAGGCGTGTGAGGTGTCAAAACACGCGTCTGCGCGCGGGCTAATGGAAAACGGAGTGTTTAGAGGTAGGCGCCGAACAAAATTTTGAATTTATAGCGAAAAAACGTGATTTATAGAAGAAAAATAGGTGTTTATAGAATTTTTTGTTCTACCAACCAACGAGACAGAACACGAAACGCGGTCCAGCTTGAAGGTGTGGCAGGTAAGTAATTATAAATCCCAAAATTACCGGCGTTAAACCGAAAATCTTCGAGTTATTCGAGATTTTTGTGTTTTTACAAAGTGAAATTTACGAAGTATAGATTTAAATATTTTTTAAGCAATAAGATGGATAAGGATAGGTGGGAAGGCAGGGCAGAGCCCAATTAAAATTAACTACGCCGAAAACCGCTTCCAAATCCGTCTCCTAAGTGCAAAGTTATTGTAATTAATGTTGAATACTGTATCGATAAGGTGAATTTTGAATAAGTAGGTATATAAAAATTTTCCTCAGTTTTTCCGAGATAGCCAGGCGTGTGAGGTGTCAAAACACGCGTCTGCGCGCGGGCTAATGGAAAACGGAGTGTTTAGAGGTAGGCGCCGAACAAAATTTTGAATTTATAGCGAAAAAACGTGATTTATAGAAGAAAAATAGGTGTTTATAGAATTTTTTGTTCTACCAACCAACGAGACAGAACACGAAACGCGGTCCAGCTTGAAGGTGTGGCAGGTAAGTAATTATAAATCCCAAAATTACCGGCGTTAAACCGAAAATCTTCGAGTTATTCGAGATTTTTGTGTTTTTACAAAGTGAAATTTACGAAGTATAGATTTAAATATTTTTTAAGCAATAAGATGGATAAGGATAGGTGGGAAGGCAGGGCAGAGCCCAATTAAAATTAACTACGCCGAAAACCGCTTCCAAATCCGTCTCCTAAGTGCAAAGTTGGTTAGGTTAGGTTAGGTTAGGTTAGGTTAGGTTAGGTTAGGTTAGGTTAGGTTAGGTTAGGTTAGGTTAGGTTAGGTTAGGTTAGGTTAGGTTAGGTTAGGTTAGGTTAGGTTAGGTTAGGTTAGGTTAGGTTAGGTTAGGTTAGGTTAGGTTAGGTTAGGTTAGGTTAGGTTAGGTTAGGTTAGGTTAGGTTAGGTTAGGTTAGGTTAGGTTAGGTTAGGTTAGGTTAGGTTAGGTTAGGTTAGGTTAGGTTAGGTTAGGTTAGGTTAGGTTAGGTTAGGTTAGGTTAGGTTAGGTTAGGTTAGGTTAGGTTAGGTTAGGTTAGGTTAGGTTAGGTTAGGTTAGGTTAGGTTAGGTTAGGTTAGGTTAGGTTAGGTTAGGTTAGGTTAGGTTAGGTTAGGTTAGGTTAGGTTAGGTTAGGTTAGGTTAGGTTAGGTTAGGTTAGGTTAGGTTAGGTTAGGTTAGGTTAGGTTAGGTTAGGTTAGGTTAGGTTAGGTTAGGTTAGGTTAGGTTAGGTTAGGTTAGGTTAGGTTAGGTTAGGTTAGGTTAGGTTAGGTTAGGTTAGGTTAGGTTAGGTTAGGTTAGGTTAGGTTAGGTTAGGTTAGGTTAGGTTAGGTTAGGTTAGGTTAGGTTAGGTTAGGTTAGGTTAGGTTAGGTTAGGTTAGGTTAGGTTAGGTTAGGTTAGGTTAGGTTAGGTTAGGTTAGGTTAGGTTAGGTTAGGTTAGGTTAGGTTAGGTTAGGTTAGGTTAGGTTAGGTTAGGTTAGGTTAGGTTAGGTTAGGTTAGGTTAGGTTAGGTTAGGTTAGGTTAGGTTAGGTTAGGTTAGGTTAGGTTAGGTTAGGTTAGGTTAGGTTAGGTTAGGTTAGGTTAGGTTAGGTTAGGTTAGGTTAGGTTAGGTTAGGTTAGGTTAGGTTAGGTTAGGTTAGGTTAGGTTAGGTTAGGTTAGGTTAGGTTAGGTTAGGTTAGGTTAGGTTAGGTTAGGTTAGGTTAGGTTAGGTTAGGTTAGGTTAGGTTAGGTTAGGTTAGGTTAGGTTAGGTTAGGTTAGGTTAGGTTAGGTTAGGTTAGGTTAGGTTAGGTTAGGTTAGGTTAGGTTAGGTTAGGTTAGGTTAGGTTAGGTTAGGTTAGGTTAGGTTAGGTTAGGTTAGGTTAGGTTAGGTTAGGTTAGGTTAGGTTAGGTTAGGTTAGGTTAGGTTAGGTTAGGTTAGGTTAGGTTAGGTTAGGTTAGGTTAGGTTAGGTTAGGTTAGGTTAGGTTAGGTTAGGTTAGGTTAGGTTAGGTTAGGTTAGGTTAGGTTAGGTTAGGTTAGGTTAGGTTAGGTTAGGTTAGGTTAGGTTAGGTTAGGTTAGGTTAGGTTAGGTTAGGTTAGGTTAGGTTAGGTTAGGTTAGGTTAGGTTAGGTTAGGTTAGGTTAGGTTAGGTTAGGTTAGGTTAGGTTAGGTTAGGTTAGGTTAGGTTAGGTTAGGTTAGGTTAGGTTAGGTTAGGTTAGGTTAGGTTAGGTTAGGTTAGGTTAGGTTAGGTTAGGTTAGGTTAGGTTAGGTTAGGTTAGGTTAGGTTAGGTTAGGTTAGGTTAGGTTAGGTTAGGTTAGGTTAGGTTAGGTTAGGTTAGGTTAGGTTAGGTTAGGTTAGGTTAGGTTAGGTTAGGTTAGGTTAGGTTAGGTTAGGTTAGGTTAGGTTAGGTTAGGTTAGGTTAGGTTAGGTTAGGTTAGGTTAGGTTAGGTTAGGTTAGGTTAGGTTAGGTTAGGTTAGGTTAGGTTAGGTTAGGTTAGGTTAGGTTAGGTTAGGTTAGGTTAGGTTAGGTTAGGTTAGGTTAGGTTAGGTTAGGTTAGGTTAGGTTAGGTTAGGTTAGGTTAGGTTAGGTTAGGTTAGGTTAGGTTAGGTTAGGTTAGGTTAGGTTAGGTTAGGTTAGGTTAGGTTAGGTTAGGTTAGGTTAGGTTAGGTTAGGTTAGGTTAGGTTAGGTTAGGTTAGGTTAGGTTAGGTTAGGTTAGGTTAGGTTAGGTTAGGTTAGGTTAGGTTAGGTTAGGTTAGGTTAGGTTAGGTTAGGTTAGGTTAGGTTAGGTTAGGTTAGGTTAGGTTAGGTTAGGTTAGGTTAGGTTAGGTTAGGTTAGGTTAGGTTAGGTTAGGTTAGGTTAGGTTAGGTTAGGTTAGGTTAGGTTAGGTTAGGTTAGGTTAGGTTAGGTTAGGTTAGGTTAGGTTAGGTTAGGTTAGGTTAGGTTAGGTTAGGTTAGGTTAGGTTAGGTTAGGTTAGGTTAGGTTAGGTTAGGTTAGGTTAGGTTAGGTTAGGTTAGGTTAGGTTAGGTTAGGTTAGGTTAGGTTAGGTTAGGTTAGGTTAGGTTAGGTTAGGTTAGGTTAGGTTAGGTTAGGTTAGGTTAGGTTAGGTTAGGTTAGGTTAGGTTAGGTTAGGTTAGGTTAGGTTAGGTTAGGTTAGGTTAGGTTAGGTTAGGTTAGGTTAGGTTAGGTTAGGTTAGGTTAGGTTAGGTTAGGTTAGGTTAGGTTAGGTTAGGTTAGGTTAGGTTAGGTTAGGTTAGGTTAGGTTAGGTTAGGTTAGGTTAGGTTAGGTTAGGTTAGGTTAGGTTAGGTTAGGTTAGGTTAGGTTAGGTTAGGTTAGGTTAGGTTAGGTTAGGTTAGGTTAGGTTAGGTTAGGTTAGGTTAGGTTAGGTTAGGTTAGGTTAGGTTAGGTTAGGTTAGGTTAGGTTAGGTTAGGTTAGGTTAGGTTAGGTTAGGTTAGGTTAGGTTAGGTTAGGTTAGGTTAGGTTAGGTTAGGTTAGGTTAGGTTAGGTTAGGTTAGGTTAGGTTAGGTTAGGTTAGGTTAGGTTAGGTTAGGTTAGGTTAGGTTAGGTTAGGTTAGGTTAGGTTAGGTTAGGTTAGGTTAGGTTAGGTTAGGTTAGGTTAGGTTAGGTTAGGTTAGGTTAGGTTAGGTTAGGTTAGGTTAGGTTAGGTTAGGTTAGGTTAGGTTAGGTTAGGTTAGGTTAGGTTAGGTTAGGTTAGGTTAGGTTAGGTTAGGTTAGGTTAGGTTAGGTTAGGTTAGGTTAGGTTAGGTTAGGTTAGGTTAGGTTAGGTTAGGTTAGGTTAGGTTAGGTTAGGTTAGGTTAGGTTAGGTTAGGTTAGGTTAGGTTAGGTTAGGTTAGGTTAGGTTAGGTTAGGTTAGGTTAGGTTAGGTTAGGTTAGGTTAGGTTAGGTTAGGTTAGGTTAGGTTAGGTTAGGTTAGGTTAGGTTAGGTTAGGTTAGGTTAGGTTAGGTTAGGTTAGGTTAGGTTAGGTTAGGTTAGGTTAGGTTAGGTTAGGTTAGGTTAGGTTAGGTTAGGTTAGGTTAGGTTAGGTTAGGTTAGGTTAGGTTAGGTTAGGTTAGGTTAGGTTAGGTTAGGTTAGGTTAGGTTAGGTTAGGTTAGGTTAGGTTAGGTTAGGTTAGGTTAGGTTAGGTTAGGTTAGGTTAGGTTAGGTTAGGTTAGGTTAGGTTAGGTTAGGTTAGGTTAGGTTAGGTTAGGTTAGGTTAGGTTAGGTTAGGTTAGGTTAGGTTAGGTTAGGTTAGGTTAGGTTAGGTTAGGTTAGGTTAGGTTAGGTTAGGTTAGGTTAGGTTAGGTTAGGTTAGGTTAGGTTAGGTTAGGTTAGGTTAGGTTAGGTTAGGTTAGGTTAGGTTAGGTTAGGTTAGGTTAGGTTAGGTTAGGTTAGGTTAGGTTAGGTTAGGTTAGGTTAGGTTAGGTTAGGTTAGGTTAGGTTAGGTTAGGTTAGGTTAGGTTAGGTTAGGTTAGGTTAGGTTAGGTTAGGTTAGGTTAGGTTAGGTTAGGTTAGGTTAGGTTAGGTTAGGTTAGGTTAGGTTAGGTTAGGTTAGGTTAGGTTAGGTTAGGTTAGGTTAGGTTAGGTTAGGTTAGGTTAGGTTAGGTTAGGTTAGGTTAGGTTAGGTTAGGTTAGGTTAGGTTAGGTTAGGTTAGGTTAGGTTAGGTTAGGTTAGGTTAGGTTAGGTTAGGTTAGGTTAGGTTAGGTTAGGTTAGGTTAGGTTAGGTTAGGTTAGGTTAGGTTAGGTTAGGTTAGGTTAGGTTAGGTTAGGTTAGGTTAGGTTAGGTTAGGTTAGGTTAGGTTAGGTTAGGTTAGGTTAGGTTAGGTTAGGTTAGGTTAGGTTAGGTTAGGTTAGGTTAGGTTAGGTTAGGTTAGGTTAGGTTAGGTTAGGTTAGGTTAGGTTAGGTTAGGTTAGGTTAGGTTAGGTTAGGTTAGGTTAGGTTAGGTTAGGTTAGGTTAGGTTAGGTTAGGTTAGGTTAGGTTAGGTTAGGTTAGGTTAGGTTAGGTTAGGTTAGGTTAGGTTAGGTTAGGTTAGGTTAGGTTAGGTTAGGTTAGGTTAGGTTAGGTTAGGTTAGGTTAGGTTAGGTTAGGTTAGGTTAGGTTAGGTTAGGTTAGGTTAGGTTAGGTTAGGTTAGGTTAGGTTAGGTTAGGTTAGGTTAGGTTAGGTTAGGTTAGGTTAGGTTAGGTTAGGTTAGGTTAGGTTAGGTTAGGTTAGGTTAGGTTAGGTTAGGTTAGGTTAGGTTAGGTTAGGTTAGGTTAGGTTAGGTTAGGTTAGGTTAGGTTAGGTTAGGTTAGGTTAGGTTAGGTTAGGTTAGGTTAGGTTAGGTTAGGTTAGGTTAGGTTAGGTTAGGTTAGGTTAGGTTAGGTTAGGTTAGGTTAGGTTAGGTTAGGTTAGGTTAGGTTAGGTTAGGTTAGGTTAGGTTAGGTTAGGTTAGGTTAGGTTAGGTTAGGTTAGGTTAGGTTAGGTTAGGTTAGGTTAGGTTAGGTTAGGTTAGGTTAGGTTAGGTTAGGTTAGGTTAGGTTAGGTTAGGTTAGGTTAGGTTAGGTTAGGTTAGGTTAGGTTAGGTTAGGTTAGGTTAGGTTAGGTTAGGTTAGGTTAGGTTAGGTTAGGTTAGGTTAGGTTAGGTTAGGTTAGGTTAGGTTAGGTTAGGTTAGGTTAGGTTAGGTTAGGTTAGGTTAGGTTAGGTTAGGTTAGGTTAGGTTAGGTTAGGTTAGGTTAGGTTAGGTTAGGTTAGGTTAGGTTAGGTTAGGTTAGGTTAGGTTAGGTTAGGTTAGGTTAGGTTAGGTTAGGTTAGGTTAGGTTAGGTTAGGTTAGGTTAGGTTAGGTTAGGTTAGGTTAGGTTAGGTTAGGTTAGGTTAGGTTAGGTTAGGTTAGGTTAGGTTAGGTTAGGTTAGGTTAGGTTAGGTTAGGTTAGGTTAGGTTAGGTTAGGTTAGGTTAGGTTAGGTTAGGTTAGGTTAGGTTAGGTTAGGTTAGGTTAGGTTAGGTTAGGTTAGGTTAGGTTAGGTTAGGTTAGGTTAGGTTAGGTTAGGTTAGGTTAGGTTAGGTTAGGTTAGGTTAGGTTAGGTTAGGTTAGGTTAGGTTAGGTTAGGTTAGGTTAGGTTAGGTTAGGTTAGGTTAGGTTAGGTTAGGTTAGGTTAGGTTAGGTTAGGTTAGGTTAGGTTAGGTTAGGTTAGGTTAGGTTAGGTTAGGTTAGGTTAGGTTAGGTTAGGTTAGGTTAGGTTAGGTTAGGTTAGGTTAGGTTAGGTTAGGTTAGGTTAGGTTAGGTTAGGTTAGGTTAGGTTAGGTTAGGTTAGGTTAGGTTAGGTTAGGTTAGGTTAGGTTAGGTTAGGTTAGGTTAGGTTAGGTTAGGTTAGGTTAGGTTAGGTTAGGTTAGGTTAGGTTAGGTTAGGTTAGGTTAGGTTAGGTTAGGTTAGGTTAGGTTAGGTTAGGTTAGGTTAGGTTAGGTTAGGTTAGGTTAGGTTAGGTTAGGTTAGGTTAGGTTAGGTTAGGTTAGGTTAGGTTAGGTTAGGTTAGGTTAGGTTAGGTTAGGTTAGGTTAGGTTAGGTTAGGTTAGGTTAGGTTAGGTTAGGTTAGGTTAGGTTAGGTTAGGTTAGGTTAGGTTAGGTTAGGTTAGGTTAGGTTAGGTTAGGTTAGGTTAGGTTAGGTTAGGTTAGGTTAGGTTAGGTTAGGTTAGGTTAGGTTAGGTTAGGTTAGGTTAGGTTAGGTTAGGTTAGGTTAGGTTAGGTTAGGTTAGGTTAGGTTAGGTTAGGTTAGGTTAGGTTAGGTTAGGTTAGGTTAGGTTAGGTTAGGTTAGGTTAGGTTAGGTTAGGTTAGGTTAGGTTAGGTTAGGTTAGGTTAGGTTAGGTTAGGTTAGGTTAGGTTAGGTTAGGTTAGGTTAGGTTAGGTTAGGTTAGGTTAGGTTAGGTTAGGTTAGGTTAGGTTAGGTTAGGTTAGGTTAGGTTAGGTTAGGTTAGGTTAGGTTAGGTTAGGTTAGGTTAGGTTAGGTTAGGTTAGGTTAGGTTAGGTTAGGTTAGGTTAGGTTAGGTTAGGTTAGGTTAGGTTAGGTTAGGTTAGGTTAGGTTAGGTTAGGTTAGGTTAGGTTAGGTTAGGTTAGGTTAGGTTAGGTTAGGTTAGGTTAGGTTAGGTTAGGTTAGGTTAGGTTAGGTTAGGTTAGGTTAGGTTAGGTTAGGTTAGGTTAGGTTAGGTTAGGTTAGGTTAGGTTAGGTTAGGTTAGGTTAGGTTAGGTTAGGTTAGGTTAGGTTAGGTTAGGTTAGGTTAGGTTAGGTTAGGTTAGGTTAGGTTAGGTTAGGTTAGGTTAGGTTAGGTTAGGTTAGGTTAGGTTAGGTTAGGTTAGGTTAGGTTAGGTTAGGTTAGGTTAGGTTAGGTTAGGTTAGGTTAGGTTAGGTTAGGTTAGGTTAGGTTAGGTTAGGTTAGGTTAGGTTAGGTTAGGTTAGGTTAGGTTAGGTTAGGTTAGGTTAGGTTAGGTTAGGTTAGGTTAGGTTAGGTTAGGTTAGGTTAGGTTAGGTTAGGTTAGGTTAGGTTAGGTTAGGTTAGGTTAGGTTAGGTTAGGTTAGGTTAGGTTAGGTTAGGTTAGGTTAGGTTAGGTTAGGTTAGGTTAGGTTAGGTTAGGTTAGGTTAGGTTAGGTTAGGTTAGGTTAGGTTAGGTTAGGTTAGGTTAGGTTAGGTTAGGTTAGGTTAGGTTAGGTTAGGTTAGGTTAGGTTAGGTTAGGTTAGGTTAGGTTAGGTTAGGTTAGGTTAGGTTAGGTTAGGTTAGGTTAGGTTAGGTTAGGTTAGGTTAGGTTAGGTTAGGTTAGGTTAGGTTAGGTTAGGTTAGGTTAGGTTAGGTTAGGTTAGGTTAGGTTAGGTTAGGTTAGGTTAGGTTAGGTTAGGTTAGGTTAGGTTAGGTTAGGTTAGGTTAGGTTAGGTTAGGTTAGGTTAGGTTAGGTTAGGTTAGGTTAGGTTAGGTTAGGTTAGGTTAGGTTAGGTTAGGTTAGGTTAGGTTAGGT